>PVHT020000037.1:4050030-4124874 GCA_004024745.2 Catagonus wagneri
ACCACAAAAGACCCACAAGCGCCAAAATCCTGAGGAACAAAAACCAAGCAGGAGGCATAACTCTCCCAGACTTCAGGCAATATTACAAAGCCACGGTAATCAAGACAGTGTGGTACCAGTACCAAAACAGACAGACAGACCTATGGAACAGAACACAGAACCCAGAAATAAACCCAGACACCTAAGGTCAATTAATCTTCGACAAAGGAGGCAAGAACATAAAATGGGAAAAAGACAGTCTTTGCAGTAGGTATTGCTGGGAAACCTGGACAGCTACATGCAAATCAATGAAATGAGAACACACTCTTACACTATGCACAAGAATAAACTCAAAATGGCTTAAAGACTTCTAAGACAAGACACCACTAAACTCCTAGAAGAGAACATAGAAAAACATTCTCTGATATCAACCTTACAAGTGTTTTACTCAGGTCAGTCTCCCAAAGCAACAGAAATTAAAGCAAAAATAAACCAATGGGACCCAATCAAGCTGGCAAGCTTTTGCACAGCAAAGGAAACCAAAAATAAAAAACAGAAAGACAACTTACAGAATGGGAAAAAACTGATGCCAGTGACAAATGATGCAACTGATAAGGGCTTTATCTCTAAAATATACAAACAACTCACACAACTCAACAACACAAAAGCCAACAACCCAATGGAAAAACGGGCAAAAGATCTGAACAGACATTTCTCCAAAGAAGATATACAGATGGCCAACAAGCACATGAAAAAAATGCTCAACATCACTGATGATTAGAGAAATGCAAATCAAAACCACCATGAGGTACCACCTCACACCAGTCAGAATGGCCATCCTTAATAGGTCCGCAAACAATAAATGCTGGAGGGTGTGTGGAGAAAAGGGAACCCTTCTGCACTGTTGCTGGGAATGTAAACTGGTACAACTTATGGAAAACAGTATGGAGGTCCCTTAGAAAAGTATGCACAGAACTACCATATGACCCAGCAATCGCACTCTTGGGCAGATATCCGGACAAAACTTTCCTTGAAAAAGACACATGCACACGCATGGTCATTGCAGCACTATTCACAATAGCCAAGACGTGGAAACAACCCAAATGTCCATCAACAGATGACTGGATTAAGAAGATGTGGTGTATATACACAATGGAATACTACTCAGTCATTAAAAAGAACAAAATGATGCCATGTGCAGCATCATGGATCTAACTAGAAACTCTCATACTAGGTGAAGTAAGTCAAAGAGAAAGAAATACCAGACAATATCACATATCTGGAATCTAATATATGGCACAAATGAAACTTTCCACAGAAAAGAACATCATGGAAATGGAGAACAGACTTGTGGTTGCCGAGGGGGAGGGGGAAGGAATGGGAGGGACTGGGAATTTGGGGTTAATAGATGCAAACTATTGCCTTTGGAATGGATAAGCAACGAGATCCTGCTATATAGCACTGGTAACTATATCCAGTCACTGGAGCATGATAATGTGAGAGAAAGGAATGTTTATGTGTATGTGTGACTGCAACACCTTGCTGTACAATAGAAAATTGACAGATCACTGTAAACCAGCTATAATGGAAAACAATAAAAATCATTAAATTAAAAAAATTTAAAAATTAAAAATAAATGAATGAATAAATGAATGAATAAGCCAACCACAAAAAGGAAAAATACAGTATGAGTCGATTTATATGAGGTGCTTAGAGGCAAAATCATAGGGACAAAGTATAAGGGTGGTTGCCAGAGGCAGGGGGGAGGGGAGAATGGGAATATGGAAATTCATGTTTAATAAGCATAGTTTCAGATTTACCAGATGAAAAGCATCATAGGGATGTATGGTGATGCTGGTTATACAACAACGTGAACGTATTTGATACCACTTGGGTGTATACTGAAAAATGGTTAATACGGTGAAATTTATGTTATGTGCATTTTAAACACAGAAGAAAATTTGGGGGGAAAAAGGATGTCTAGTTCTGTGGCAAAAACCTTGAGTGAGAATTAAGGAAGCCGTAAGCTGAACCAATAGCCACTGACAACACAGATTTTGTTTCGTAAAAGGAGGATCTAATACAAGATAAGTAAAAGTTCTACTCTGAAGGACACTACCCATCCCCATGCACTCTGGAGACAAATCAATGATGTTCATCAACCCAGAGCAGACACGGTTCCCTGCGCAGCTCAGCCCCTGAATATCCATCTCAAGTTCCCATCCAGTCTTGACCTGCTGTCTTGGCAATGACCTGGAGCCCTTTAGGACCTCTCACCTGCCCTTCCTATACACATAGACCTCAGGAATTATGCCAACAATACAAAGCAAGAACCACCCCCTCCAATGTCCATCCCCCACCACACACACATACCCACACCCCCAGTGCGCCGAGAGGAAAGCAGCAGAGGCAGAAAAGAAATTCAAAAGCAGCACTTACTCAGAAGCCATGAACAAGGCCTGAAGGATGCTGTTCACGTAGCATGTGTTGCCCAGATTGATTAAACCAATCTTGCCCGTGTCTGACTTGGCCATGAGCCGGGGGTAGAAGCCAGCCAGCTCACTCTTCTGCGAGGTCCAGGCATCCTGCCCCAGCAGCTGCTTGATTCGATCCTCATTGGGAACATGGAGGTCCTGAAGGGGAAACAAGCCAGAGGGCAGTAGGCACCGGGTACGGCTCTAAAAACATCTCCTCCTCTGGGAAGCCTTCTTAGACTTCGACCTGCTGCACACCTGCCCAAGCACACTGCCCCAAAATGTTCTACGGATGTGTGTGACTAGCGCCCTGCTTTCAAATATATTCTAGGTTCTCATTTTGACATGTGGGCTTTCTACATGACCTCCATGTCACAACTGCCCTAAGAAGGTGGTAAAATCCCTATTGAATAGATAAAAAAACTAAGACCCAGATAGATCCTTCATTTACAGCCTCTAAGAAAATTCTTTCTCTTTGTATACGTTAGATGGGTCAGCATGTGACAGACTCTAAGCAGTGACTACACTGGCCCATCCAGCAGTGTTTAGAGCTCAAGCACGGTCCTGACTCTTGTCCCCACAGCTGTCTGGCTGTGGTCAGAGAGCCTCTCTGGCTCAGTCTGTTAACGTCTCTGGACCTCAGTTTCCTCATCTGTCAGGTGAGGACACTCTTACCCTCTATCGGTCTGGCACTCCACCCATGGCGCTTGCCCACAATGATGCCCCTTTTTTCACCCTCTTTAAAGTTTGCAGAGTCAGCTTTTTTGAATTAGTCACCTTTCCTGGAATTTGATCCTACAGGCAAGTCAGTGAGAGGATCCTGGGGGGTCTGAGGTATGGGCCCTTGGTCACTGGCTCAGGGATTAGCATGCTTTCCCACTCATTACCCGTTTTCATATTAAACAGTTATTTCTAAAAGAATATTACCAAGCACTGGCTCCGATAATAATATATTTTTAAAGAAAAACACCTCAGTAGAATGCAATGTCACTTAATAGATTTAAGCAACATTCCTCTAGCCCTGTTCTTATTTCCACATCCTGAGCACAGTCTCCAGGTGTGTCAACAGCTCCAGAGCTTCAAACCAGCTTAGCACTGAAAGCACTGTCTCCCCAGTACACATCCTCTGGCCACTGCAGAACATCTGGCTCAAGCAGTGGTTTAACAAGCCTGCTTACTCAGTTTCCAGGATAATAATCAGATGATTTAGAAGTTCCCACTGTGGCACAGCAATTTAAGGGTCCAGTGTTGTCTCTGTAGTGTAGGTCACAGCTGCAGCCTAGGAATTTCCATTTATTGCAAGTTGCAGCCAAATAATAATGATAACAATAATGTGATAATTTATCAGATTAGTCAGTCACCTCTCAAAGATGATCCAAAAATAGAGAAGCTGCCTGAGATAAGATAAATCAGTATCCTTTTTTTTTTTTTTTGGCTTTTTAGGGCCATACCTGCAACATATGGAAGGTCCCAGGCTAGGGGTCGAATCGCTGGAGCTGCAGCTGCCAGGCTACACCACAGCCATAGCAACTCGGGATCCAAGCTGCATCTGCGACCTTCACCACAGCTCACTGCAACACCAGATCCTTAACCCACCGAGAGAGGGCAGAGCTCAAACCTACATCCTCGTGGATCGGGTTTATTACCGCTGAGCCACAATGTGAACTCCAGCATCTTCGTTCTTCTCACGCCCTTCTTTTTCCTTTCTCTTAATCCCTATCCAACTCCCACCCCACACACAACATGAACAAATAGGGACAAATGACAGAACCAACCTCTCTGCCCAACGCAGAAGATGCAAAAATATCCATACGAGAAAAAAAATACCCAATACCATTTTTCCCAAAGAAGGTAATTTCCGCACTCTTAAGAGAACAAAACAAAAACTTAACTTTCAAGCTCCTCCTGTTACTGAAAATTTACATACAATGGCTCCTTCAGCAAGGATCTCGGCTCTCAGAGAAACTGCTATAATTTAATACAACTGCCTAAGTGAGAGAACTTCCCAGAATTTAGAAAAGAGCCTATATACAAAGGATGTACTCATCTAACACGTCAAAAATTTTACAAATAATAAAATCCAACAAACATTTTGCTGTCTTGCCACTCAAACTGGCTTATACCAAGGTGTAGACAAACGCCACACATCTTCCGAGAGCTATATTCTCTAAGAAAATGTTTACATTAAAACAAATGTCTATAATTATCGAGTATATACTTGAATCTTTGAGATAAAATGATATTTTAGAGAAACCCTGAGCTTGTGTCAGGCTGCTGGGGGTAGGTCCTCTCCTCTGAGATCAAGTACTTCAGAAGAAACGTCTGAGAAGCCCAGATCTGCTAGACTAAGTCACTCGCCCGTTTCCACTGCCCTCTGCTACGCAGAGCTTTCTCACCTTCCCCCATGTTATAGCCAAACCAGACTTGCTTGTTCCACTCCCTTGCCTTTCCCCCGACTCTGGAAGGGGTCTCCTCCTGCCAGTCTCCATCCCTCAAGGTCTTAACTCCTATATCCCCTCTCAAGAAGACTTTCCAGAATCTTCACACTTGGGGCCCCCCCTACTATCTACACCTGTCCCAACTCCCTGTGTCCAGCGTTCTAGGTCTTTGCAGACTCACCTTGCCCCCGGATCACACCACAGCCCTCAGTGTGCAAAGCCTAGGTCTCAACTCAGCCTAGGTTTCTCTTGGTGTCCAGGGCAGAGCCATGCTCCCTCCTCAGTACAGACCCCGCTGGCTCACTCAAACATTTACTAGACACAGAGATCAAAACGACATGGTCCCTGCCCATCGGAAGCTCACAGTAGCAAGCCACTTCCAAAAAGTTTTTAAGGCCTGTCTCCTCTGCTCATCTACCTCCAGTGACAGGGAGCTCAAAACCTGGAATGGCAGCTGTTTTTTACTGTAGGTTAGCTCTGAGTGTTAAAAAAAAAAAAAAAAAAAAACCTCTGACGTTAAATTAGAAAAACTAAGGAAATCCAAATAAATGCCAGAGGTTTTGTCTGCTGTTATCAACTCTCACTCACGGTGGACTGTTCCCTTGTGTGTTTTCTAATGTGGAGATTATACACTCATCTTTAGTACAATTTCATCTTTGTGGCTGGAAAGCAGTTTCATTTCTGTTTCTACTAGGCAGCCATTGGCCAATATAAATTTATGACCACTTTGAATGTTAGTGCCTGAGTTTAGAGGTCCCACGAACTCAAAGAAGGTAAGAATTTGAACCCTAAACCCACATGAGAATAGTCCAACAATGATAGACTTCTTTTTTCCCCAATCTGGAGCACAGACCAAGCCAGAGACATTTCCTTGACGTCTATTTAGGACAATTTGTCTATTTTTTCTAGAGCACTCTTTCCCTGGTGGTAAAGCCTTTCTTGGGTGCTGATTTACATGGGCCTCTGAGTGCTAACTCTCTCCCGGGGGCAGGCCCTAAGCCTCACCACCTGTCCCCACCAGCTCAAGCCCCTTGGGGACTGAGGTTGGCCATCTCACCCGCTCCCTCCCAACCTCAGGGCAGCAGAGCATCACCTCTCATTTACCATTCCGGAATTCTGGTTTCTCTTCCTTTCTGACCCTTGGGGATGCACCCACACACACACTTTCTTGCAAGCTCAGCTATGTTCTTAAAAAGACATTTTACATATTTTTTTGGCCACACCTACAACATGCAGAAGTTCCCGGGGCTAGGGATCAAACTCAAGCCACAGCAGCTGCCCAAGCCATGGCAGTGACAATGCTGGATCCTTAACTGCTACGCCACCAGGGAATTCCATGCTTGTCATATTTTTGGATTTTTTTTTTTTTTTTTTTGGTTTTTGAGGGCTGCACCTGCAGCATGTGGAGGTTCCCAGGCTAGGGGTCTCATGGGAGCTGTTGCTGCCAACCTACGCCAGAGCCACAGCAACGCCAGATCCAAGCCGCGTCTGCAACCTACACCACAGCAACGTGGGATCCTTAATCCACTGAGCAAGGCCAGGGATCGAACCCACAACCTCACGGTTCCTAACTGGATTCGTTTCCGATGTGCCACGAAGGGAACTCCACATGCTTGTTATATTTTTAACAAGCACTTCCAGGTGTTTTGCAATGGAACATTTTTCAGATTGTCCACCTGCTGTGCTACCAAAACGGAAGTCAGACCAGAGGTTCTGAAAGGGCCACCACCTATCTGGATATCTTTCACCCACACTTGGACCTGCCCCTAGTATCAAGCAATAGGAAAGGGCTCAGCAATCCCGGGCCCTGGCTGCACCTCTCACTACCTCTGTGACTGGCAAAAGACACCAAACCTCTCCCAGTCTCCTTTTCATCATCTACGAAATTGAAATAACAGCACCTGCTTCACAGGTTTCTAGCAATCAGTGGAAGACAAAATGGGAAGACACTGTCAAGTATGGCACTAGCTACAAATATTATTGTCCTAGCAACCCAGCAAGCCCGTTCAGAATCCCTTCTTTCCTTCTTCCCTCCAGCCTCCTCCTCTAACTGGACATCTTTTTCTCCTCTGCCTCCTCGCTGCTCTCAGGCTGACCCTCATAAGCATCTCACAAGCCGTTTAGATCAGAGTTACAGGTAAACACATCAGTCACCGCCCCCAGGTGTGAGTTCCTCGGAGGAGGAGACTTGATCTGCCTCATGCCTGTGTCCCCAGCTCCCAGCCTGGGCCTGGCACAGAGTAGGGCAAAAGTCCTGTGGACCATCGTATACAATCCCTGCTATAGTGTGCTCAGTCTAAGAGGAGACAGATACACAGACAGGAGGCGACAATGTGTGACAGAGGAATGCACTAAGCCCATGTCGCAGCCCGGGGTGGGGGAGCACAATCGAGAGTTATCAGGGCAAGCTCCCTGCGGGAGGTAGCACTGAGGCAGAGCCTTCAAGAGGGAGGCTTAAACGGAGTAGGAACTATACAGGCAGAACAAGAAAAGATCTTTAAGTTAGGGACACTGGCACATGCAAAGGCTCAGAGCGACCATGAGAGGAAGACCCACCTGGGAGAATGGCAGGTGGCTCAGTGTGCCTGACGCACAGGATGGGCCGGCAGAGGGGATGGGAAACAGCCAAGGACCAAATGCTGGACGGCTGCCACTAACCTGTAGCACTGTCTAAGTGGGGCCTGGGCGCAGTGGGACTGTCACTCACCTTGATGGCCTCCATGACAGGTTCGTACAGATCTGGGAAGCCCGGGAACCGGAACACCATGCAGTGGACCAGCTCCGCCAGCTGCTCCAGGCAGCTGGTCCCCGAGTTGGAGTCCTCCTTGACCAGAGAGGCCACCATTGGGGGGATGTGAGGGAGGAGCTGTGGGAGCAGAGCAGAGTTAGTCAGCACCGGTTTACTCCCCCGAGAAGTTGGACGGTGGTCAGCGCTGGAAGCACCCAGAGTTCCTCGAGACGAAGAGGTTCACCCACCCGACCCCTGGCCCCTTACCTCTATGCAGCTTTGAGCCTTACAGGCAGGTGACTCTCTTTACAAAATACATGAACTTGGATATTCTGCCCTAGTCCCTTCATCTACTTAATGTCATTAATAATTCCTTCCTCACAGCTGAGGACAGGCCTGAGACCCAGCTATTAAGAATTAACCAATTGTGGAGTTCCTGTCGTAGCTCAGCTGTTAACGAATCCGACTAGGAACCATGAGGTTGCAGGTTCGATCCCTGGCCTTGCTCAGTGGGCTAAGGATCCCGCATTGCCGTGAACTGTGGTGTAGATTGCAAACGCGGCTCGGATCCCGCGTTGCTGTGGCTGTGGTGTAGGCCAGCAGCTACAGCTCCAATTCGATCCCTAGCCTGGGAACCTCCATATGCTTTGAGTGCAGCCCTAGAAAAGGCAAAAAGACAAAAAAATAAAAATAAATAAAAAAAAGAATTAACCAATTGTTGCTGCAGCGTAAGCTGGCAGCTATAGCTCCAATTTGACCCCGAGCCTAGGAACTTCCATATGCCTCAGGTGAGGCCCTAAAAAGGAAAGAAAAAAAAAATTAGCCAACTGATCTGCCTGAAGAGTCTGAAGTCCTGAGGGACCAGAACTCTGTCACCCAGAAGTGAGAGAGTCACAATGTAGTCAGCAGGTGGACAGTCCTGACAGAGCATTGAGCAGCAACCGACATTTACATATCCAGCACTTCACCCTCATAGTGACATGATTATCCCCACCTTACAGATGAGGAAACCAGGTTATATAATTTGCCAAGGATTTCACCATGGCTTATGGGAGAAGTTGGTGTCTGAGCAGGTCTATCTGAACCCAAAGCCCGTTTTTTTTCCCCTCTATGCTGCAAGGGTTAACTTTCAAACCCATGGAGAACTTGGATAATAAGGTCCCAGGGATGGACAGTCAGGTCACAGAAACTAGGAGCAAGGGATCCCAGGAGAAGGATAAAAACAAGTATCTTGTCAAGTCCCTAGTCCCCAGTATTCGTCAAGGTCTCGACAAATGTCACCTCATCGAATCCCCTCCCATCAGGCTCAGGGTTTACCCTGTCCCAGGCTCTGAGAGTTAGGTGCCTGGCCCAAGGTCACCACATCCGGCAAATGGCAGAGCTCGGACTCAGCACTACATGCCCCAATCCCTGGTTTTATGCCTTTCCCCACTGTGCACATCAGAAAGCATGAAGTTTCTGCCTTGACCAAGGGCCAGCAGAATCTAGGGCCACCTCTATAGGTCAGGGGAAGACAAGCAGGAGAAAGAAGGCAGCTCCCCAGGGCTGCAGGCTGCTTCTTCCAGGGGAGGGCCCCGAGGACAGCAGAAAGGGCCTGGAGCTAAAGCCTGGTGACCTGGGTGCTGTGGACAGCAGGGTATAGGAAGGACACCAGGTCAGGAGTCAGACCAACCCGGCTACAATCTCTCCTGAACTGCTCACCAGCTGTATATCTTGGACAAGCAACCTCCACCTCGCTCAAGACATGGTAGTGTCTTCAGCTGAAAAATGGAGAAAATGATAAAATCTCCCTACTGGTGCTAATCTTGGAATGAAATCAATTAACATATGTACTTTTTTTTAAAACTGTGACTGCTACACAGCTGGCACTCAAGGAACACTAGCTGCCATCACTCTAGGCTTTCACCCTACTATGGGCCCATGGGAGATTGCACAACACTCTGGACTCAGTTTCCTATCCTTAAAGTAGAGTCTCACGTCTTCTCCAATCCTAACATCCAGGACTTCAAGCTCTAACCCCTCAAGCCCCAACAAGGACAGCATGTCTGGCCTCCAGCGAGACCAGTAAGGGACGCAGGGCCCCGATCCTCAGGGCAGCACACGGGGGGCCTTACCAGGTGGAAGGCCTCATGGGAGTGCTGGAAGGTCAGGAGCATGTACTTGAGGACAGACAGGGCAGCTCCCCGGACAATAGGATACAGAAGCTTGGAGAAAACCTGGAAGAAAAAGTTCCTGGTCAGAAGTCCCACAGGCCTGGGCTGCCCAAGGCCAAGTGCAGCCCCGGGCCTGAAAGACGGCCAGAGACCACGGAGTTAAAGCATCAGATCCATGCAGGAGCAAGAAGACAGAGGTGCTCACAGACCTGGGTGGATGGACAAGTGGTAAAATGGACAAGATGACAGATACAGGATGGATGCATCAAAACTGAGAGACACACCCGTGAATGAAGACTCTTCGGAATGAATGGGGGAAACCTGAGGCCCAGAGAGGGGCAGTGAATTGTCCCAGGTCACAATGAGCTTGGGTGGGAGCCCCAGTGGTCTGCCTCCCAGACCAGCACTGCCCCTGAAGAGAAACTAGCAGGAAAGGCCAGAAGCTGAGGCTAAGGAGAGGGGCCCACCAACCTTCTCAATTTTGGCGAGTGAAACCTCGATCAAGATGCTGAACTTCTTAACAGCGGCCAGGCCCTTCAGCAGTGCAATGATCCACTTGTCAATGTTCTTCCCCAGGGGCCAGGACACCCAGTCGATCATCCTGGTGAGGGGAATGACAGTGACACAAGGACCAGGAAGGCCCGAATGCCTGGGGTGGGGGTGGGGGGGGCAGCCCAGGGACCATAATGACCTGAGATCCCCCCACACTGACTCACCCTTACACAGGGCAGCGTGGGATCCGTGGGATGAAATGAGCCCAGCACAGGTACCTGGCAGGGACTGCGGCTCCCAGCCCAGCAGGAGGGGAGCCAGGCCCTCTCGGTACCCCAAGCCCTCACCCCATACACACTGGGCTGCAGCGGCACAGCAGGGCTTCCCAGCCACCTCTGCCTGGACTGTGGCAACCAATGACAGGAGCACTGCCCTCAGGCCAGAAGCTCTGGCTCCAGCAAACCCCTACTTGTGACCTGGAGCAAGTCACTTACTCTCCCTAGCCTCAGTTTCTTGCTCTGTAAAATGGGGACAATACTTACCCTACAGGGTTGTTGTATGAATTAAAAGAAATAACAATCGCTGAGAGCTAACATCAATGTCAGATTCACTCTGCACCAGACCTTGCTCTATCTACCTCAGTTGTGTGTTAGCCCACCTGATGTCCCACAAGGTGACACCTGTATACATTGAAGCTGCCACACAGTAGGTACTCAGGAAAATGGCAGTAGTATCACTGTTTTTATATTTAGTAGACAGTGCTATGAAAAGGCAGAACAATAAGAGGTGAACATCATAGTAACTATGTGATAAGAACTACCATGCCACTATTCTAGGCACCTTACATGTAATAGCTCCTTTTCCCTAATTCAATCCTCACAACAACCCTGTAAGATGGGTTCAATTATACTTCATTTTAGGAAGCTGAGGCATAGAGGGGTTGAGTAACCCTCCCAGAGTCACACAGGCAAGAAGTGGGAGAGTCAAGATTTGAACTAAGCCAGCTTACCTCTAGAGCCCATGCTCTTACCCACTAAAGACAAGGAATCCAGAAAGACCCAATGGAGACAGTGGATCTGCACACGGGTACGGAAAGAATGGCAGGGGGAGGCATGCCAGGTGGATGGGGTCTGCAGAGCCAAAGGCCTGCAGGCAGGAGGGTAGGCATCATAGTCTGGGATCACTGGCTGGGCAGGTGTGGCTAGATCACAGGTGCGATGATGCTCAAATGAGGTGGGGGATGCACAAGAGCTCTGTGAGCTGAAAAGCACCCAAACTCTGTTTCATCATACTTGCCAAACTCAGAAAGCACTTCATCAAGTGCTTTTACCTTCTAACACAACCCCATGGAACTCTGACAACTCTTTATACCACCTCTGCTATTACAGAGGGGGAGAACTGAAGCTCAAAGAATTCATGGACTTGCCATCCAGCCTGAGAGCATCACTAGAGCAAGGCTCTGTGTGTCTCCCACATCCAGCCAGCCCTAGGCCTGACACAGGAAGGACTTGAGCAAGGATGGATGAATGAACATGCATGAGGGCCTGGGCCCTCTGACGCTAAATCTAGCTCAGAAATCCCACCCAGTGGAAGGGGGTAGACAGAAAGAGACCTGACCACCACCCAGCCCTCAGCCCACCTGCTGATGGCAGTCAGCATCTGGGAGTCCGTCACACTGTCATCATTGCTGAGGTTCCGGACGACACCATCCATAAGTTCCAATGGGAGGTGCTGGACCACACTGGCCAGGGCACTAGACGGCGGCTCCTCCTCTGGAAGATGGGGCTAGACTGAGCTTAACAGGGCAAGGGGGCCCCACGCCTCCCTCTTCACCCATGCCCTTCATGTTGCCAAGGAACTAAGCTGGGCCTTTGCAAAGAGCACATCAGGGCCACCTCCTTTCCTACTGCTGCATCCCAGCCTCTGATCTCATCTTAGCTCATTCAATCAACAAACCTTTTCTGGCACAAATCTGGCCCTGTGCTGGGCAAAGAGAAAAGAGCACTGTCTCCCACTGTGCATGTACAGGCAAGGCCTTTAGAAGGGCTAACACTGGAGCTGGGACTTGGGGGGAGGGAGGACATTCCAGGGAACTCAATAGTCACAGGCCTAGAGATTAAAAAAAAGAAAAAAAAGGTACCGCAATTTGTGGTCAATTGTATAAAGACCCAAGTCCTTATACACCTGGCCTCAATTCCTCCCTCCTTCCAGGTGCACGCCCTTCCTTTCCCCTGAACCACCCTATAATCAGGGAAGGCAAAGATTTTATTTCAGTCAGTTAAACTAGAGCCCAATTGACATAACTGTCCACAAAGGGCTGATTTATATTTCACAGCTGACACCCACTCTACTTACGGTGCTTCCAGACCTTTCCCTCTGCCTTCTCAGAGCACCTTACCCCTGCTGCCTAGTGCAGTCCGGCTCTCAAGGCCTGACTCAAAAGTCATCACTTCTAACGAAACCCACCTGATGCAAAAGGCGAGATGACTCCCGCACCCCCGCTGCCTCACACCGCCTCCAAACTAACCTGGGTGCCCTCTCTGCAGGCTCAATATGCACAGGCAGCACATACGGGTCACGAGAGAGGTGGCCCACCGCACCCCACCCCACCCTCCCCGCGCTCCACCCCGCACCCCACCCCCCCGCAGGAGCTCAGGAGGGTCTAGCTAACTAAACAAGGGAACATGGCACTCCCCGACCTGCGCAGAGGCACGCACAGGCTACAGCACCAGGCGGGCACGCCACGCAAGGGACTGTGCACGCACGGGCCCCGTCCCAGCCTTACGGAACACGAACCTGTGCAGGAGATGACAGCGAACAGTTCCTTGAGGCAGGGCAGGATGGCGGCGGGTTGAGCTCGCCACAGCTGCGCCAGGAGCCCGCTCACCTGCTGGGCCTGCTCCAGGAACTCCACTGCGCCCTCCTCCCCCTCGGCTGGGCAACGAAAACGGCCCAGGCAGCGCACCAACTGCTGGCAGAAAAGCAGGCGGTGCGGGCCGTCGGGGATGCAGCGTGGGTGGCGCGCCAGCAGCCGGGCCACCTGCGCACAGGCCGCGGGCCCCGGGCGCTCGCACACCGTGCGTAGCACCTCGCGCCGCAGGAGCGCAAACACCTCGTCGGCGGCAGGCCCCTCGGGCAACAACTGCAGGCCGAGCTGCACGCAAGCCAGCGCGCGGGCACCCGGAGGCCCGGCGCCCCCCTGCAACAGGCGCAGCACGCGGCGCGCGCTGAAGAACTCCGCGAAGACCTCGGGGTGGTGGCGGCCGGCCACGTGCAGCAGCTGGCAGCCCACGCGGCGCGGCAGCTCGTCGGCTCCACCCACGTAGAGGCGCGCACCCAGCGCCAGTAACGCCAGGCATTGCTCCCGCTCCAGAGGCTGCCGCGCCGCCTCCAGCACACGCCGTACCAGCCCTTGCTTCACACTCGCTGGGTATGATGACGTCACCACCGCCTCCAGGATCTTGTCCATGGCGATGGCGCTGCGCGGGGCGGGGGGGAAAGGGAGCAGGGTCACATTCTGCCTGTAAGTCCAGTCTCCAGGTGGTCCCATGCGTGCTGAGACTTGGCGGGTAACAACTCAAGCTTCCTCGGCTTCAGTTCCCTGTCTGTAAAATGGGGCAAGGATACCTACCTCCAGAGGAGGTACCGTGAAGTAAAGCTAAAGGCCTAGCATATCATAAGCCCCAGTGGGTTGTAGTTATTGTTAATGACCTCCTTGCCGCTCACAAAGGCAACACCTGAACCTTCTCCTCTCCTGCATCCCTTTGCCCTTCTCTCCCTAGGCTTCCCTGGTGACCTCATCCATTCCCGGCAAGGCAGGTAGGAGCTGGACCTAGACGCTAAAGTCCACAGCCAGAGCCAAGTCACTTTGTCGGAAGACAAGCCGTGCGCGCACACAAATCATGCCTCCGTGGAGAAAGGGCTGACGGGAATTCCCGAGCTCCCTTGCGATTTGCCCCCAATCAACTTCTTGCTTTTTCCCAAGACTCCACCTCTTTTTGAACGCTGTGCCTTTTGCCTGAAACAGTCTATCTTCCAAACCCTCCAGCACCAACACGCTCATAAAACCAAGTCCTATTTTCCTTTAAAGCGCACTTCAAATACCCTATGCTTAATGAGAACTAACCTCGACCTCCAGGCATGAATTCATCCCTCATCTGGATTCCTACAGCCACCTGTGGCCTCTTCCTCCGTTGCAGCCGTAATCACATAGTACCAGTATGGGTCCAAAGCTCCTCCACTAAGGCAGAACATCTCTCTGCTCAGCCCAGCACACGCAGGCCCCGTGGCCTCCCGAGCCTCAGCCCACAGCAGCCCCTCACTGGTAGCTCACTATTCCTCCCTGCCACTGGATTTTTGTACTTGCTCTTCCCTCCCCTCCTTGCTTAGCTCACCTTGCAAACCTCAGTTCGAATTTCTTCCTAAGGAAAAGCGTGCCTGACCTCCTCATATGGGTCAAACACACCTGTTAACAATTTCAGAACATCCTTTATAGCACTGATCCTGATTACTTGATTGGGTTAATCCTCCTCCACTATACAATACAGATTTCTGAGTCACGTTTTTTTCACAACAGTACCCCTAGCACCTAGTGCCTGGCACACAGCAGGGATTTGTTGAAGGAGCAAATCCAAGTGCGGTGCGAGTTACAGCTACTCTATTCCTCTGACCCATAACAGACGTCTGCCTTTCAGCTCCTTTCAGCTCGGCTCACTCTCAATCTCCTTTCAGCTCAGCTTGCTATTTTTGTGTGTGTGTGTGTGTCTTTTTGCCTTATCTAGGGCCGCACCCGCGGCATATGGAGGTTGCCAGGCTAGGGGTCTAACAGGAGCTGTAGCTGCTGGCCTAGGCCACAGCCACAGCAATGCAGGATCCGAGCCGCATCTGCAACCTACACCACAGCTCACCGCAACGCCGGATCCTAAACCCACTGAGCAAGGCCAGGGATCGGACCTGCAACCTCATGGTTCCTAGTCGGATTCATTAACCACTGAGCTATGACGGGAAATCCTCAGCTTGCTCTCTTAATATCCAACTTTCAGCTTCTAAAAGGCAGGACCATTTATTTGCTTCTTTGTATCATCCCACACTAGGTGGGACCCAATATAAGGCTCAGCATACAGTAGGTGTCTATTTAAACTTACTGGCTCAGTAAAAACTATTCTTAAGACCTAGAGTAGGTGTGAAGACAAGCCAGACATTTCCTAGAAAATGGACCAGAAACTTTCACTCAAACCACAAATACGAAGTTCCCGTCGTAGCTCAGCAGAAACAAATCCGACTAGGAACCATGAGGTTGCACGTTCGATCCCTGGCCTCAATCAGTGGGTTAAGGATCCAGTGTAGCCAAGAGCAGTGGTGTAGGTCGCAGATGCAGCTCAGATCTGGCATTGCTGTGGCATAGGCCAACAGCTGTAGCTCCGATTAGACCCCTAGCCTGGGAAACGCCATGTGCGTGGGTGTGGCCCTAAAAAAAAAACACACAGATACTGTAGGAACCCGACTATGTGCCCTTTGAGGACACTCCCTCCTCTGTCCTAGCTGAGACCATACCTCTAAACTGCATGTGTTACAATGCAATGGGCTCATTTGTTTCTCTCTGTCACTAGGCTGTGAGCTCCTCATGGCAGAAACCAGGCTTATTTCTCAGTCACTGCAGAGTAAGTGCCTCTGAGGAGTTTACTGTGTTTAGAGGGTGTAGCCAGGGCACACATCAGTGGTTCCCGAACGCTGGTCTGGCTGCCTCAGAATCACGTGAGCACTTAGTTCAAGTTCATATGCCCAGTGCCCACTCCAAGCCTGGAATAGTGTTAGACTCTCTGAGTAAGATTCATCCAGAATGCATTCCGCTTACCATCCAGGTTATTTAATCTCTTTGTCTCTATGTCCACCCTGCAGGGCTGTTGTGAAGACAAATGCAAAGACCTTAGCGTGTTGCTGCGCACAAGGAAGTGCTCAGAAGGTGTCAGTTCCCTTCTCTTTAGAAGCAAAGTCCTTGCCCTTAGGATTACCCTGTCCAGCGGAGGCACTGGTAAAGAATGCCAACCCAAAGCACAATCTCAAAACGCCTTTAAAAGTGCATCTGCCGGAGTTCCTTGGATCTGGCGTTGTCACTGCTGTGGCTCAGGTTCAGTCCCTGGCCCAGGAACTTATACATGCCATGGGCACGGCCAAAACAAAAAAACAAACAAAACAAAACACAACTGCCTTCAGCCCTGGTCCTCTCTTTCCTGCGCACAGGGCGGGTACCTGTGTCTAACTTCCCTTGCAGCCCATCCCCCAATCCCCTCCAGGCTAGTGGACTTAATATCCTTTCAACCCAGGATGCCAAGAAACCCTGGTACTCAGGTGACCAAGGAGAAACCCTAATCAATGAGATATTGACATCACGTGTGGAAGAAGAGGACCGGGGGCAGGCAGAAATGGAGTTCTGGAGCTAAGGAAAGCTCTGGAAGTGGAAAGAAAATTGACTAAGAATGAGTTCTGCATTCTAGTGTGACCTGGAGTGAATGCCATTCAGTCCTGCAACTCATTGTGTGACCTTGAGCACATTATCTTGTGAGCCTCTTTTCTGTAAAATGGGGATAAATGATGGCAGGTTGAACCAAATCCAAGTGAGAGATCACACGCTGGCAATTTCCTATCATTCTACCTGATATCTACCACATAAGGTCATTTGTGCTTACGGCAGTTTGAAGCCCGGTCAGTGAAGCCATTCTGTGGGGGCTTTGATCTCCGAGGCCAGCCCTGCAGCCTTTGGGCAGTCTGTGGCCTGACCACTCTGGCAAGCTGTGCCTACCCGCCCCCATTCCCATGCAGGCAGTCTGAGGTCAGCTGTCACCATGGTCACCAACCCTCCGACTCAGTAAGATCTTCGATACATTCATGCAAAAGGGTTTTTAAAGGCCAGGACCTCACCTGACCCATCCAAAGCCACAGAAGGGACACCAAACAATGCTTCTCTCCCCATGGCATGGATAGGGAAGCTGAGGGTCAACAAGGGAGAAAAACATGGCCTTGGCACTCAGCCTCTCTGGGGGAGGAGAAAACAGACCGCCTTGGGGGAGGGTGGATTACCCTTCCTTCTATACTCTGGATGAGGATATGGCCTGTCCCTGCTGGCTCTGACCCAAGAGACAGCTGCCCCACGCCAAATGCAGCAGCAAACAGCAGCCATGTCCTCCCTCAGAAGAGCCTACATTAAAGCAGAAGACTCAGGTTCTCTGGTGATCTGGGTTCACCAGGTGACCTTGGGTAAGTCTCTGCCAGGACCCCTCAGCCTTCTCACCTGGAAAATGGAGACCATTCTGAGTCTGCCACTAATGAGGTTGAGATAAGACATTAAAAAAATAAATAAATAAGGTCTAGATAACAGATAAGACTAAGTAAGAGTCTATTCTGGGGACATGTGGCACTGAGAGGCGAAACAGACACTGTCAGGGAAGGCGACAAGGAGATACATACTCCTGAGCCACTTGATTCTGCAAGGACTTTCATCCACTTACCCCTTGCTGCCAGCTGAGCATTTCCACTCTCTCCCTGAGCTCCAGCCCCACCCAAGATCAGTTCCTCTCCATCTCTTGCCTGGACTAGTGCAGTAGCCTCTTAACCAATCTCCTCTTTCCCTTCCTCAATCCATCCTCCACTAGAGGCGCGTGTTCTGCAGGAGCACAGAGTTCAGCTTCGAATCTAGTCCAGCTGCTACCCCACACTGTGGCCACAGCCATCGAGGCTGGTGCTTTTCAACTCTCAGAGCCTCAGACCCTCAAAACGGGAGATGACCACCTTAGCCTTTCCCAGCCAGTGCGGAGGCTCCTGCCCACTTCCTTGGCTTATATCTCTCTTGCTGCTGACACGACAGCCTGGGAGTCTAAGCAATACCCAGCCAGCACCAGGGCACACAGTAAACACACAGGAAAATCATGAGCCCTCCCCTGGAAGACCCAGATACCTTTATCTGTTCCTTTTTCCACTGTGTACTGACAAGTCTCTGTACCTGCATGGTAGAGCCCGACTAATCTTCAATCTCCATCACCCTCAAAACACAGGTGCCCTGCCTTAACCCCAGCCCCCGGGCCAGGCTCCAGCTCATCCTATGCCCTCCCTGGTCTCTTGGACTCACCCTGCGAATATCGTCAGGTTAACCTCAGACAGTAAATTCCATCCGGCCATGCCCCTCCTGAGAACCCTCAAGGCTCCCTAGCCCCTTCGGGATAAAGTCCAAACTCCTGAGCCTGACATTCAAGCCCTTTCTGTGACATTAAGCTAATGTGGGGCAGGGTTGGAGATGAACTTGGCAAACTCTATTTGGTGGTGAATCTATAGGAATTTGGGCAGTGGGCTTTTTCCTGCTTGACGCCTTTGGTGACGCCTTCTCTGCTGGGAAATGCTTTCTCCCTTTTCTCTCCTGGTAAATCCTGACTCATCCTTCAGTGCCCTGGTCACATGCCCCCTCCTCTGGGAAGCCTTTCTAAAACCCCCTGCAGCTCAAGTCTCTGGGCTCTGGTCTCCCAACGTTCTCTTCACTTCTCTGCTCCCTTGGCAGTGTAACCGGATTGATTCTATGTCCATCTCCTCCACCAGGCCAGGATCTCCTTTGGTAGGAAGTAAGTCCAATCCCCCATCTATACCCATTGCCCAGCACAAGTAACAGAGAGATATGTGATGGCAAGGTAAGATAAAACCAAGCATATGATCAGAAAAGCATCTTCCAAGTACCTACCTAACCCTTGGTCCAGTCAGTGCCCCCTCAACTGCCCAGGTCTGGTCTTGCCTATCTATAATCCTGAGAATCTTAAACATCAACCAAGAAAGCCCCTACACAGGTCACTAGACGTGCCTGAGGGAAGAGTTGCCCATTCTAGAAATGGCACAACAACCAAAGCTGAAGAAAAAGAAAACAAAAAACAAAACAAAAAAAACCGTTCCTGGTTAACCCTCGTGTCAAAAGCTCACAGAATCTCACGGGACAGGGGAGGGGGCTTCAAGGCCTCGCTCAACCTCTCCATACTCAGAGCACAGCAGCCCCTCCAAACCCCAGTGTTGAGGAGCCTGTTTCCTCTCCTCTCAGAGGCTCACACCAGGTTCCCTTCTCTCACTGCCATGAGTGCCAGAGCCCCTTGGGTCGGGGTAAAGGGACCAGGCTGTCCCTCCAGATAACCAGAAGTCCCTCTTCCCTGGGCCCCCAGGTCTCTGGACAGCAGCATCTATTTTCTAACTGAACCTCTTCCCAAGGCAGGCCCTGGCAAGGATCCCCTTGCCCTACCACCAAAGGCCCTGAGATAAAAAGGGGTGGGGGGCTTGCTAGTGAAAAAGCAACTGTTCTTTTACTGAAGGGGAACTGAGGGGATGGAAGGAATGTGGGAGCACATATTCCCTCTGGGGGCCTCCCCTCACATACATCTGATGGCCGCATCCCCACCCCCACCCCAGGCTTTCTGGAAGGGCGAGCTCCGGGCTGACACACCAGGGTCTTCTGTTCGCAAGGGTTATTGTAGGGGGGTGCGCCCCAGTGGAGGATGCTGAGAATAGCAGAAGCCCACTCTAAGCGGAGGCGGCCTCTTGGCTCCCCTAGTTCGTACCCCAGCTTGGCCCCACCCCTCCCTCCAGTTATACCAGTGCACTGGCTCCTAGCTCAGGCTGGGGCTCTGGACCCCATGAAAGACCAGAGGAACTTCAAGATATCTGGCGCGGGTACCCTCGGCCCTGAGAGGGGCGGGGGCGAGGGCAGGATCACCTATATACACAATAGATGAAGAACAAGGTTGAAGCCCAGAGAGGGGTAGCCACTTGCCCAAGGTCACACAGCCAGGCCCAGGATGCAACCAGACCTCCCACCTCCCAGCACCATACTGAGAGGTTCAAGAGCCCTAGGCGTGTGTCCGGGCTCTTGAACCATTAGGGTGCAGACATTCCCTCCCCCAATCCGCTAACATGTCTTAGCCCACTTACCTCTGGGACCCCAGGGGTCCCTGCCTCTGAGCCGGCTCCCGAGCGGGGCGCTCAGGCCAGGCAGGACCAGCCTGGACCAGGCTAGGTTAGGGCGGGTCCTTTGCTTCCCCTGGAGTGGGGACGCCCTCTGCCAGGTTCCTGCTGGCAGAGATGCTGCTTCCACTGCAAAGCCCAGCCTCTCCACCCAGCTCTGCACAAGCCAGTCCCCCCCGGCAGCTCGACTCAGCCGCTCGGCAGCGGGGCTGCGAGGCTGCGGGGTGAAGTGGGGGAAGGGGGAAGGTGCGGGGAAACCGGGCGGAGCCGGAGCGGGGGCCACCCCGCGAACCGCCACTCAGGCCGCGTCCCCTTTAAGGCCAGCCGGCCTGAGAGTGGCGGAGGCGGGGCGGGAGCTGGACTCCTAACCGCAATGTTTCCTGGGAGATGGAGTTAGCGCTTGGCGCGCCGAACCGCAAAGAGCTCATGGAGAACTACAAGTTCCGGATCGCAGCGCGCGGGCCCAGGGGCCGACACGCCCCTGGGCTGGGCTCCAGCCCTCCGCCCTCCTCGGAAAGCTGCGCTGGCCGCCCGCGGAGGGGAGGTTGCAGAGCGAGGGCAGGAGGTGGGTGCCGCGTGGCCGGAGGCTCGGGGCGCAGGGACAGCTGGTGAGGGGACGCGGGCCCACCTGAGTACTTGTCCTACCATGAGAGGTCATCTAACCTACCGTAGCCTCGCCATTCTCATCTTTTCAATGGGGCTAACAAACACCTGTAACTGCGGGGGAGGGGCGTTTATAGGGAAGAGGGGGCGGAGTTGGTGGAAGGGGCCTGGATGGATGGATGGATGGATGCTGGTAGGAAAAGCCCGGATCGAGAGGGCTAAGGCTGTGGGAGGAGCCTGGTGGGTGGGGCAAGAAGGGGCGGAGTCTCTAGGTAAGTAGGGGATCTTGCGCGAGACCGGAGAAAGGGGCTGCGGAGCTGGGGAGTGGGTGCTGAGAAAGCCGAGGAGGCCAGTCTGGGTTGGATTGGGTGGAGTGGGCCGAAGAGCATTGGGGAGGGAAAGGTGGAGATGTAAAGACGAAAAGGACCCCTCCCAGCTCTTGTCAGCAGCGCTGATACGGTTTGGACGAGAGGGTGCCCAAATGGATAAATGCCTGTGGATGCACAGAACACTTTCCTTTCATCCTGACTAGAAATAAAAAGCTCATCCCTTGTACTCAGTGCGTCACACGTACGATCTCATTCAATTCACACCCTGTAAAGGTGTCACCATACCTGTTTACAGATGAGGAACATGCTCAGAGAAGTGAACTTGCCCCTAACCATCCAAGACTCCTTTCCGCCGAGGACCCTTTTTTCACTGCAGTGCAGGGAGGAAGGGGTTTAATCTGCAGTGAAAGACAAGGAACAGACAGAATTGTCAGCGACCTGCCCTCAGCAGGTTGTGTAACAGGACTGGCTTCTTCAGCCCTTCAGAATACCAACCTGCAAGGCAGCCCTCCTATGGTTATTGTGAGGGCGAAATGAGATGGATTTGAAAATCATTTGTTTATAAATTATCATTATTGTGAGGAACAGGAAGATCATAAGGGAGAGAGTGTTTGAAATGGAGTTCTTGTGCTTGAGGAAAACCGCAAGATGAAGCCTGAGAGTGAGGCAAGAGGATGAAGGAAAATTCTGGAAGAGAATGGGGAATGGTGACGATTGCAAGTCCACCCCAGAAGAGAGAACACTTTGCTGTGCAAGCCAGGTCAAGTGGCTTCCCTCCTCCAGCCCACTTTTACCTGCTGGACAAGTCCTCAAGGAGGACCTGGGAAGGACCTTTCTGTCTGTGGTGTAGGGGTAATAGAGCAGCCTGTGAGCTTCTTATATGAACTGGGCAAAAGAAGGCTCACGATTGGGCTGTTGGCTGGAGAGGGAGGCCAAGAAGGAGAGGTGAAGGACAGTGCGCCCCACGTAGTTCCCAGGACTGTGAGCCAAAGTCTTAATCCTGGTGGGCTGAGTAAGGCGGGAAGGTTGGTCCAGTTTATTGGGAGACATATTACTCACTCTGAGCATTGTCGGTTCTTTTATTTACTTCCAGGTAGTTACCTGAACCTTGCCCTGTGCCTCAGATTCTAAACTGAAAATTTGGAGTTCCCGTCGTGGCTCAGTGGTTAACGAATCCGACTAGGAACCATGATGGTTGCGGGTTCGATCCTTGGCATCGCTAAGTGGGTTAAGGATCTGGTGTTGCTGTGAGCTGTGGTGTAGGTTGCAGACGCGGCTCGGATCCCGCATTGCTGTGACTGTGGTGAAAGCCGGCAGCTACAGCTCCTGTTAGACCCCTAGCCTGGGAACCTCCATATGCCACAAGTGCGGCCCTACATAAGGCAAAAAGACAAAAAAAAAAAAAAAAAAAAAAAAAAAAAAAAAAAAAAAAAAAAAAACACCTGAAAATTTAAGAGACCGTTTCAAAATTAAAAGTTTTAAAAAATTCAGGAGAGGGTGCTAAACCTCCCTATTAGTAGATGATAGTTTGACACTAGGAAAAGGGATCTGACTAAATGGCAAGAAATTTGTTCTCATTCCCTTACTCTGCCTGCTTCTGAGGATTCAAACAGGGGAGATCCAGACCTAACGAGGTGTCCAATATCCACCTACTTAAGGAAAGTGAGCCTTGTTAAGGGGCAAGAATAAAATGCTCTGGGGATGCAGAGAAGGAAGGAATGAATTGCAGCTAAGGGGCCTGGCAAATGAATGGAATTTTCCTCACAGTGCAGGCAGAGGGATGGCAGGGGCCAAACTGCAGAGATAGGAGAGGGCCTGGGGTGGTTGGTCTGTCAAGTAGGGATAATAAGCACCTGCTCCATCTAGGAGCTTAACAGGCATAAAGTGCCCAGCACAGTGGTAACTGCTCAATAAATGTCAGCCCTTATTATTACTGATATTGTTGTTGTTACGATCACCATCATTTGCCCAAGAATTGTCCTAGGGCCACACAGCTAAGAAAGTGTCAGAGCCCCATTCAAGCACAGGCCCAGGCGATGCCAAAGCCCACGGACTTTCCTCTCTCCCATAAAGCCCCTCCAGTTCTTTCTGCCCATACATATCTGTGAGGCCCAGAAATGGCCCCTCTCTATGAACATTCTTGGTAAGCCACGGCAGTAGTTTCTTTTCTCCTGTAGTAGCAGACTCTGGGCTCAAGAGGAAGCAGGGGAAACAAGACCTGAACAGCCTTTTCCCAGCCTGGATCCTGGCATGGAGACAGGCAGGCCTAGTTGTGGTTTCTGTGGGTGGTAGGTCTTTGTAGATAGACTACTTGGTTTTAAATTCTAACCCTCCCACCAACTGTGGGCTATTTTAGTTTAGCCCTGGTTGGCTTCCTCATCCTCCAAAGCACTGAAACATCAGCAGAAGAAGATTATGAGATGTTAATGCTTCTTCATAGTAGTAATAACATCTAATATTTATGGAATCTGGCTCTTTATTGAGGCCAGCACTCTGACTGGAACTTTACATTTATGGTCCCAAGAGGGAAGTGTTCTTTTCTTTCCCTTTCCTTCAAAATAAAAATAGTTTTAGAATTTTCAAGCCTACAGAAAAGCTTCAAGAATAGCCTTCCACCCAGATGCACCAATTCACATTGCTGATTTTGCTCTTACACATGCACACCTTTTGCTAAGGTATTGAAAAGTTACAGAAATCTCGACATTTGGTCCCTAAATTCTTCAGTATGTATCTCTTAATTACAACATTCTGCAATGTAACCGTAAGACCCTATTGTGCCTAAAAAATTAGCAAGAACTTAGTATTATCTAATAAACAGTTGCAATTCAGATTTCTCTAACTGCCAAAATAAATCTCATGTAGTCTTTCAAAATCAGACGCTGCTGGCCACAGCCATAGCAATGCCAGATCCGAGCCACATCTGCGAGCTACACCACAGCACACGGCAATACCAGATCCTTAACCCAGTGAGCGAGGCCAGGGATGGAATCTGCGTCCTGATGGATTCCTTTCTGCTGCTCCATGACAGGAACTCCTCGAATATTTTTTTTTTTTTTTAGATTATCACTCAATTTATTTTCCAAAATAAGATTTTAATCTTTTTTTTAATCTTTTGAAAAAATGCTTCTGGGAGTTGGACTAGGATAGCATAACAACTATAGTTCATTTTAGAAGAACAACTTTAAGATATTCCCTCTCAGAATCATCACAGGTCTCTCTCTATTCAAATCCTGTTAATGCCTAGATAAAATGTCATAGCTTTTTTTCTGAAAGGGGCACAGGATTTGAAGAGAGACCTTACCTGGAATTCTAGCTCTGCTCCCTCTCATCTTAAGCAGCTGTCTTCACCTGTGCTTTAGTTTTATACTCCAAAAAATTGGGATGATAATTGTACCTACCTCAAAGCCTCAGTGTGGTACTGTAATGAGACGGTCTACAGGAGGATGCCTGACATAGCTCAGGGCATGTTCTCGTGCTCAGGAAATGGTGATTCTCTGCGCACTGGTCTCATGTAGGTCAGAATCAAATTGAAGCGGATGCCGCAGGCGAGCCCCCCCCCCAAAAAAAAAGGGACAAAAAAAAATTGAGGCGGCAGGTGTGAGAACACCTGGTCAGAGGTAGGAGGGGACAAGTGACAGACCTCTCCCAAGGGTTTGGTTGTTGAATGTCAAGGAGGTCATTCAGAGCGTGATAGTTAGGTCTGGGCTTGAAGCCTAGCTCTGCCATTGCTCTGGGCAAGTTACCTACCTCTTAGAGTCTCAGGTTCTCATTTGTTCAGTGGAGATGATTCCTTCCTCAGAGGAACGTCATGAGGCTTAAATGAGCTGATATATATCATGCATCTGGCACCCAACAAGTACTCAATGAGCAGCAGCTGTGTCCCTCGGAGGCCTCCAGGGACTGGGGGACAGTTTTAAAGTAGGACTCTGTAGAGCAATGACTTGGCTGTGCTTCTTTAAAGGACATCTCCTCTCAAAGAATTCTGTTTCCTTTTGTCACAGTTAAAGGTTGTAACCATGTGATTTTCAGGCTGGGATTGCCCTTCACATGGTACCAGGCTGGGCCTTAAGACCCCCCACCTCCCCATTCTGGCTACAGACCCAGGTCAAGGAGGAGAGAATTCCAGCCAGCTCCGAACTTCCCAGGCCCCTGGCTTTCCCTGCCCAGCCAGATGGTGGGAGGGTCAACGTGGCATAATTTCCTGGTTTTCTCAGAGAGGGAGATGGGGCTAATCTTTTTCTTGGTTCTTTTCAAGTCAGAAGGCAAACTTGGAAAGTCTCCTGCTTAAGAGAAATTATTCAGGCACGGTGGTGGGGTTTTTTCTTATCACCTACTTTGTGGTTCAGTGTGTATTCCCATTCATCTTTTCTAATATGGCTTTTTGTGTTTTGCTTGTCATTAGACATCATGAGTTGCTATTGAAATAGAAGGGTTTAGACAACTCAGTGGAATTGCTCTGCGTCAGCTATGGAGGGGATGTGGGCCATCTGGGATCCTGTCCACATGTCAGATGTGAGTGGGTCGAACCCCAGGTCCCCCATGAACTAGCTGCCAATGGACCCACCCTAGTCTGATCTGGACAGAAAATGCTGGCGTGTGCATTTCCCACTCACCCTGGAACTGCAAGGTGGGAAGGGGAATACTTCCATCACTCCATCAGAGGTGGTGGACTCACAGAGATGTGGATTCAGACTGCAGCTCCCCCGGTGACTAGCTCTATAACCTTGAGCAGGCTCTTAACCTTTCTGAGCCTCAGTTTCCTCACCTGTAAAATAGAGATAATAGCATCTGTCTCAACAGGGTGCTTATAAAGACATCGAATGAGGTAATGCATGTAAATAATCAGCACAATGTATCATTCTCTCTACTTCTCTATATATTTTTATTAAAAATAAAGAGTGCATTTATTTATAAAAATAAATAGAATGGGTTAGGGGAAGTTCCTCACATTGTGAAAGCAGGAGGTGTGTGCTCAGCAGGTGGTAGCTTCTGTCTTCTGCTGGGCAGTATTTTAAAAGGCTCCTTCAGGGCTTCCTAGACTTGTTAAAGCTGTTCAACAGCCTTTTGTTGCAATTACAACTCTCAGCAGCCTGTGCAGTGGGAAGAAAATGAACTCCCCACTCTCTGGCAAGTCCTCTGTCTTTCTGAGTCTGTTTCCTGTCTGCCAAACAGAATGATGCCTGCTCTGTAGGACTGCTAGATAAAGGCCTTGGATGGAGTAGAATGCTCACTACATGTTCTTTCCTTCCTCTCTCAGCCCCTCCCCCACAACGCCCCCAGCACTTCTCTGTCCCAGCTCTCACACAGATCACAAACTGGGCAGTGGTTTTCACAAATAGTTTTTTATCACAAGCCACTCTGAAGAAACACTTTATATCCCAATACAGTTCCTCTCTGCCCCCCCAACCCCTGAAACAAAAGTTTCACAACAAAATATATATAACTGGTCATACCCAGTGTATTGCACCATTCATGATACAATCATAATCTTGATTTTTCGTTTCTGAAGGCATAATTTATGTACAGTAAAAGTCACCCCTTTTAGGCATACAGTTGTATGATTTTTTTTATAATCTTTACACAGTCTTTTGACTACCACATCAGGATACAGAATATTTCCATCACTCCAAAATACTCCCTCCTACTCTTCGTAGCCAGTCTTCCCCACAACCCAGCCTCTCCAATCAGTGATCTGATCTCTCTATAGTTTTGACTTTTCCAGAATGTTGTGTAAATAAAATCCTATACCATGTAACCTTTTGAGGCTGCCTTCTTTCATTTAACATGGTGTTTTTGAGGTTCTTCTGTCGTGGTATGTTCTGTAAGCTGGTTCCTTTATATTGCTAAGTCATATTCCACTGAATGGGTGTCCGGCAATTAGTTTATCCATTTACACTTTAGTTTTCAGGATTGGTCAGTTATGAATAAAGCTTCCGTAATCATCCACACACGAGTTTTTGCATAGATATATGTCTTTATTTCTCTAGGATAGTTATCTAGGAGTGGCATTGACGGGTCATGTGGTCACTGGATGCCCAACTGTTTTCTACAGTGGTTGCACCATTTTGCATTATCACCAGCAATATATAAGAATTTCCATTGCTCTGTGTACTCATCGGTATTTGGTATTGTCAGCTTTGTCATCTGAGTCATTGCAATCGGTATACTGTGGTTTTAATTTTCATGCCCCTAATGACTAATGATATGAAGCATTTTTTCTTGTGATTATTTGTCACCTATATATCTTCTTTGGTGAAAGTGTTTGTTCAGATCTTTTGCCCCTTTTTACTTGGACTATGTCTTCTTACTGAGTTTTAAGACTTTTAATCTATTTTGGTTATCAATCTTGTATCAGATAGGTATTTTGCAAATATTTTCTTTCAATCTGTGTCTTAGTTTCATTTTCTTAATATTGTCTTTTGAAAAGGATTTTTTCATTTGGTTGAAATCTAGTTTATTAAACTTTCTATGGTTTATGCCTTTTGGATCCTATCCAAGAAATCTTTGCCTAATCAAAAGTCACAAAGATTGTCTGCTAGAAGTTTTCTAGTTTTAAGTTTTACATTTAGGTCTGTGATCCATTTTAAGTTAATTTTCCATGTATGTTGCAAGATAGGAGTTGAGGTGTTTTTTTTTTTTTTTTTTTTGGGCATATGGATGTCCAAAATCTTCATCTTGATAAAGCCAGGGAGGAGGGCCATGTGCAAAGCAGATCATTACATGATAAAATGGTGGGTTGTCCAAGGGACCAGAAGCCCCAAGAGGAGAGGTGGGAAGGTGGAGATTTGGGAACAGTGTTACGGGGGCAGTGGCTTATAGTCTGGGCCTTACAGACTGACTACAGAGAAGGTGGAGAAAGTGAAGAAGGGTGGTATAAGGAAAATAAAAGTAGGGCAGGTGAGGGTGTGTGCAGTCGTGTCAGGAGTGCCTGAGTATAGAGTGGAGAGGGGACAGGATGAGAGGGTGAAACTGGACGAACAGGCAGTACTTCTTCAGGGAGATCGGTCTGCAGATTGAAATGCAGGTGGACAGAAAGAAGGCAGGGAGCCCAGTGAGGACATAGGGGGAGCTGGGATGAGGCCTGAGCTCCAGGAGCTGCCACAAGGACAGGACCAGGGAGACACTCTAGAACAATTTTAGGGATGAGGAGTCAGGGCTGCCTCCCAGGCTCTGACTGATGGGTGGCTAAGAAAAGTCCACAGCAAGTTCAGGGGAAGAGGAATTCTGTGAAAAGCTTCTGGTACCCATGGAAAATCCAGCTGGAGATGTCCAAGAGGCAGCTAGGTACACACGGCAGCTGTAGCTAAGTAGCTACAATCCCCCTGCTATGCTCATGAAGCTCCTCAGCCCCCCAGGTGTCAGTTGTCATTGTGCCCTTGTGTCATTGTGCCTCTCACACAGAGCCTCTGGATTTGCCAAGGTGGACACCTTGGCACCGTGATTAGAAAAGAGGAAGCTGAAGGGCTGAGTTATGTGACTTGTGGGTATGGGGAGAATACCACAGAGAGCATCCTCGTCTTAGGTCAGGTTACCTCCACCCTGACTGACTGTGCAGCTCTCAGTGCTGCCCTGGACTAAAGACTAGAGGCTGCCCAGCAGGGATGCTGGCTGCAGGAAGGCAGGTGTTCTGCTGCTTTTGCAAGCAGGGAAATTGGCCTTGTGGCTGGCTCCTGACTGTCTTCCCCACCTCCAGTGCTTTGAGCCCTTCAGTACTAATGTATTTAGGAGATATGATGCCTGTTCTTTCCTTGGAGCTTAGCCAATTCACAGAGCCCAGGCCTTAAATCAAAGAGAAAGAGGGACTAGAAACTAGAATATGCTAATTTCTTTCTAGCAAGAAAAGGAGATTCTGGAATGAGAAAACAGGTGGCCCAATCCTGCAAGGGCCCCCTAGAGAGGAAACTGGCCAGACTAGGGCCAAGCACACTCCCTAGCTGCAGGTCTCTAAACTGCAGCCACCCTTCCCTGGGACTCTCCCCCCACCCCCCACTGTCTCACAGCCCATCTGCTCCAGGCTTCTGCTGATAATTCTGTAACTTCATCATGGGCTTGTTTCTCTTAAGACACTCCAGATGGTTAATGCCTTTATGCAATAGCAAAGTGCCCCGCTGGGAAGGAATCACAGCCGACACCCCGCCCAGAGAGTTGGGTGGGGCAGCTGAGCAGCTCCCACACCCAGCATGGTCTCCACCCTCTGGAGTAAGGGGGTCTCAGTGCAGTTAGCCTTCTCAGAAGGCAGATGTGTGGTGAGAAGTGCCCTGTCCACTCACCATGCCTGCTGGGTGACTTTGGGGAAGTCCCCCTCTTGGACCTCTGTCTTCCCATGTGGACAGTAAACATACCAGAATTCATTCCTGACCTACTCCCGCAGCTCTTGGTACATCTTTCTCCCTCCCTCCTTCCCTTCCTTCCTTTTATGATTGAGGTTGAGTTGATTTACAATATTATATTAGTTTCAGGTTTACAATGTAGTGACTCAAAATTTATACAGATTATATTCCATTTAAAGTTATTAAAAAATATTAGCTATATTGCCTGTGCTATAATTGGTACATTTTCCTTGTCACTGTGCCCTCACTGCCTCTTATGGCCTCCCTTGCCAGCCTGAGCTCTTCTCAAGGGCAGTATTGGGGCTGATTCCTCCCTGTGCCCACATAGCTGAATTCATTCCACAGGATGGGTTTGGGGAAAGTATCAGGTTAGAAGCAAAAAATAGCACATCTCCTGATTTATAGAACACTAAGGAAAAGTTAGAATCCAAGAATACTTCAGGTTGAAGGTGACTCACCAACCTTAGACACTAGAGACGTGTGATGAATGGGAGAATGGCGTTGAAGGGGTTTATTACCGAGTAGGTGAAGAGCCCTCGGGAAGGGTGCTCTGTGTCAGAGTCCCACATTTGCAGACTTCAAAGCACGTTTCAGAGGAGGCTGGGGTGCCATCATGGTAGGACAGGGCAGGCCAAGAGCATCTCCCTGGCAAGGCAAGTTGTCCTGGGAGGATGAGAATCCAGAAAGGAGTGTTGCTTGGAGTCCAGAGGGCTCAGTGATCTATCTTGGGCCTGGTAGATAGATGGAAATGGTACTAATCATAGGCATTTGTTATAAATTCTTTGACACGGAAAAGTAGTTAAATAAGAAGGCAACACTGGTACAGCAGAAGGAGCACCAGGTTTGGAGTCCTAAATCTCAGAACATCTGTTAAGTACCTAAGGTGGACCAGTCTTTGGCTAGTAAGCGTGAAGAGATTTTTCTCCCATATAGGAACCTGGGCTTGAATCCTGGCAGGACCCTTCACCTCTCTGACCATAGGGAATGGATCCTGGCAGTTTCCCTCATCTGCCCAGTGGGGATGGCTGGTGATACTGTCTATGTCAAAGGATAGTAGAACCATTATATAAGCAACTATACATAAGACAAGCTAATGTAGCATTTGGTCCAGGAACGTTTTCTGTCTTTCCTTAGACCAGTGGTTTTCTGTCCTAACTGAACATTTAGAATTGGCTTTTTTTAAAAAAATACCAATGTGGGGTTCCCGTCATGGTTGAGCGGTTAGCGAACCCGACTAGCAACCATTAGGACACAGGTTCGATCCCTGGCCTCTCTCAGTGGGTTAAGGATCTGGCGTTGTCATAAGCTGTGGTGTAGGTCTCAGACACAGCTCGGATCCTGCATTGCTATGGCTCCAGCATAGGTTGGTGGCTACAGCTCCCATTCGACCCCTAGCCTGGGAACCTCCATTTGCCGTGGGTGCAGCCCTAAAAAGACAAAAAAAAAAAAAAAAAATTAATTAAAAATACCAATGCACGGAGTTCCCATTGTGGCTCAGCGGGTTACAAAGCCGACTAGAACGTATCCATAAGGTTGCAGGTTTGTACCCTGGCCTCACTCAGTGGGTTAAGGATCCGGTGTTGCTGTGGCTGTGGTGTAGGCCAGCAACTGTAGCTCCAATTCTACCCCTAGCCTTGGAACTTCTATATACCATGGATACAGCCCTAAAAAGCAAAATGAATAAATAAGTAAATACCAATTCTGGGACCATATTCCACAACAATTAAAACAATATCTGGAGGGTGGGATCCAGGCTTTGTTTTTTCCTTTTTTTTTTTTAAACTCCCTAGTGAACCTAATATGCCTCAGCCAGTGCAGTACTTATTACCCACCCACTAGTTCATCACGTATTAACTCATTTCATCCCCAAGGACCTACAATAAGAAACTAAGAACCATGACTACTCAGATGTTATGGACTGAATATTTGTGTACTCCCAAATTCATATGTTGAAATCCCAGCCTGGAATGTGATGGTAGAAGGAGGTAGGGCCTTTGGGAGAAGATAAAGTCATGAGGGTGAACATGGCTACTGTCCTCATGAAAGAGACCCCAGAGAACTCTCTGGCCCCCCCTGCCATGCTAGAACACAGTGAGAAGATAGCCCTCGTAATACCAAATCTGCCCACACCTTGATCTCCATCTTCCCAGCCCCCAGAACTATGAGAAATAAATGTTTGCTGCTTAAAGCCCCAGTCTATGCTATTCTGTTATAGCAGCCCCAGGAGACTTAGATAGCAGACATGGGTTAGATAATGGTCATTTCTTACTCTTCTCTCTCTCTCTGTAGGACTACGTCCGAGCACCCCAGCCTCCTGCCATGTCTGACCCCATCACGCTAAATGTTGGGGGTAAGCTCTACACAACCTCCCTGGCGACCCTGACCAGCTTCCCAGATTCCATGCTGGGTGCCATGTTCAGTGGGAAGATGCCCACCAAGAGGGACAGCCAGGGCAACTGCTTCATCGACCGTGACGGCAAAGTGTTCCGCTACATCCTCAACTTCCTGCGGACCTCCCACCTGGACTTGCCGGAGGACTTCCAGGAGATGGGCCTGCTCCGTAGGGAGGCCGACTTCTACCAAGTGCAGCCTCTGATTGAGGCCCTGCAGGAGAAGGAGGTGGAGCTGTCCAAGGCCGAGAAGAATGCCATGCTCAACATCACGCTGAACCAGCGTGTGCAGACGGTCCACTTCACTGTGCGTGAGGCCCCCCAGATCTACAGCCTCTCCTCTTCTAGCATGGAGGTCTTCAACGCCAACATCTTCAGCACCTCTTGCCTCTTCCTCAAGCTCCTTGGATCCAAGCTTTTCTACTGCTCCAATGGCAACCTCTCCTCTATCACCAGTCACTTGCAAGACCCCAACCACCTGACTCTGGACTGGGTGGCCAATGTGGAGGGCCTGCCAGAGGAGGAGTACACCAAGCAGAACCTCAAGAGGCTCTGGGTGGTGCCAGCCAACAAGCAGATCAACAGCTTCCAGGTCTTCGTGGAGGAGGTGCTGAAAATTGCTCTGAGTGATGGCTTCTGCATTGATTCTTCTCATCCACACGCTGTGGATTTTATGAACAATAAGATCATTCGATTAATACGGTACAGGTAAAAGGAGCCCAGCAACACTGGAAGAGGGCCTCGGAAAGCCAAGATCTTGGAGAGTGTCTCGCTGGTCGTGTGACGCAGGGCACTATACTAATCTGCATTAATCGCATAGCAGGACTTGAATCCCCCTCTGATGCGGTCCATCTGCAGGAAAACATGTGTCCTCTCAACAGAGCCACCTTTTTCCTTGCCACTTGGAGCTAGAGATGGGCAGTTTGCTATGACAAGTGGGGAGCTAACGTGTCCTAAAGGGGGCTACAGGAAGATTTTATGGCTAGACGAGGGAACAGACGTTTCTTCTTGGGCTCCAGCTCACTCAGTACCATTAGACAACGCCTCACTTAGCCATCTGTAAACAGAGCCTCTGGTGGAAGGGCTGGGGGGAGAACAAGAGATGTCCCTCTCGTTTCCCAGGACATGAAGTACCCAGAGATTCCCATCCTGCCCGCTCCTCCATCCCTGGGATGTGAGCAGGACCTGAGACTTGTTCGGCTGGCTTAGAAATGAAGTGGGTAATGGGGCGGGATTTGGGCCTGGCATGGCATAGAGGAGTGAGCCTCAGGCAGGGTTCAGAGGATGGGGATATCCCTGTTCACTCAGCCAAATCTGGGCATTTGGGGAATTTCTGGCTTCAAGAAATGAGCTGCTGTTCCTGCAAAGAATTGAAAGGATCTGGAGCCAATGCAGTGAAAAGCACTTCATAACGTGGCCTGTTACCTGCCTTTTGTAATCCTTTCCCCAAGAATTTGAAGTGTCATTGAAACAGGTTATTTTAAACAAATATATTATGGACTCTCAGGGTTGGAAAATAATTTAGTGATCGCTTAATCCTCCCCTGCCTCCAGCACAAACCAGCACATCTGGGGCTGAGGGCTTCTCCTCAGTACCTTCAAGTGATGACCTACCCTGCATACCCTTAGCGACAGGAAGTTTGTCGTCCCCAAGGCCAGCCTTTGCTGCCATGGCTGGTTGTTAGAGAGTCATTCCTTGTATTGAGTCAAAATCTGTCCTTCTACAACCATTTTCCGGTCTTAGTAGACCTTCCTTCTCATGCATGTATGTATTTTCTTTTTCAAAATAGTCACTTTGAGAGGCCAGGTACCTATTCTGAAAATATCATCATTTGGGTTCCCCTTGGGATTGTCTTTGTAACCACGGTTAGCCCCCTTGCATTTTCTCTGTGAGTTGCCCCCACTTGGTTATGGCTTCACTTTGTGACCCTCCTTCCTCACCACCCACGGCTCTGCATAGATTTGACCATCTTCTGTTGAGGCTGAAGATTGCTTCCCCAGAGGAAGCAGACCAGGGCTGGGCAGTGTGCCACGAGGAGCCTGGGACTGGTCTGAACCATAGCACCACCCTTGGAGGAAGTGTCCAGCCCCTACGACACTGCTTGAAGGAGGTGGCCTTCCCCTGTGGTACTGGTTCTGGTCATAACCAGCCCAGGGACCTCCTTGCGGTAAGACCCAGGGAAAGACACCCAAGCCACCACTTCCTAGGGGGTGATGAGCAGTGCAGGCCTCAAATCTGCACACTATGATTCATCCCTGGAGTGAGGGTGACTTTAGGTGTCCCAGAATCTTCCCACTGGGCAGAGGCCCTCAGGCAGAGCCAGAGAAGTGTGGTGACACAGCTACCCATGGGGGATGGGCTGAGGAAGGGGCTTTCCATAGTTACACCCTGTGAGTAGGGAGCTTGTATACTGGACTGTGGGCAAGGCTGCATCCCTCATGGAATAAAAGCCTTTTCCCCTACAGTGGGACCCAGGAGTCTGTGATAACTGTCCCAGGCCACCAGGTTAATGGTACTCTGGAAAGCCACTCAGGAGAACCCGGTTTAGACCAGCTAGCAGAAGGTGTGACCACAACAGAACAGTTCAAGGAGGAAATCTCATACATCACCATTGCCCTTTTTTCCTTTCCATAAAAATTCTCTTTCTCCATCTTTTTGGTGCTTCTTAATTCAAGCAGCTTGACTTTTGAGAAAAGTACAAGACCTACGAAGCCACTAATTTGCTGTGTGACTTTATGCAAGTCACTCACCTCACTGAGCCACCTCTGTTTTTTCTTCATCTGTGAAATGGGCATAATAGTAACACATAACCCTACCTACCTCACAGGGCTGTTGTGAGGATCAAATGAAATAATGTATGTGAGAATACAATATAAATGATAAATCATTGTTATTATTTTGTGTCTGCATAGAAGGGGAAAGAAAAAACCCTGGTCTTGGAAATAAGCTGACCTGGGTTTGAATTCTGGCTCCGTCACTTGCTGTGTATTTGTGGAGAAGTACACGAGCCTCTCTGATCTGTTTCCTCATCAGATAACAACCCCAGTTCCCAGTGTTGTGTGACCTGGTTGTGTGTGTGAAAATTCCTAGCTAGGCCTGGCACACAGGAGCTCAATAAATGTTTGCTCTTTTAAGAGTATGACGATGGACTGTTGTGCAGAGGACATCATGAGCATGTAAGAATTTAACAAGCCTCTGAGGCACGTGGTGTATAGGTCCTGAGGATGGGAGCAGCCTCAGATAAATTCAGTCTGGACAAGCTCAGTGGGCCATGCAATGTACTGTGGGAACTTGGAGAAAGCAAGCTTAGTTCTCAGAAAGGGCTTAAAGGATGGTCCAGCTGGGCTTTAAAGGGTAAGCTGGACTGTAACAAAACAAGCTAAGGTTGGCACTACGAATGCAGGAAGCGCCATGAGCCAAGGCCGGGGAGCCAGGATGGGTGGCTGAGCCTCCAGAAGGGCCACAGCACAAGGGGAGAGGCAAGCAGAGCGCACACTGTGCACGCATCTCACTTAGGTGAGTGCAGCCACCTGCTTAGTGTGTGAGAGAGAGAGAGATACTGAGCCTGCAGGTAGCACCAACCCAGAGTACCAGTGAGTCAGGGTGGACTGAGAGGCAGGGATGTGCTCCTTGTTGCGAGCCCCTCATTGCCCTGAGCAAGGCCCAATGGTGATCAGTGGTCTCAGTTGGACTCGGTTTATTTAGCTTTTGGTACAGCTGAGAGCTAGGACCCAACTTAAGGGCAATTCTGGGCACAAGACCTTGTCACCTCTCTGTTACTCCCTAGGCATGCAGAGAGATGGTCAAAAAGGGTGCTCGAGAGAACCCTGAGGCGCTTTGATCACTTAGTGAGGCCTGCCATCAAATAGGGCCCCTACACGCTCAAAGGCCAGCAGTGGCTGCCACCTCTGGCACCACTCCCTGTGACCTCACACCCTCAGGACTGCCAAAGCCCTTTGCCCTGTGACACCACGTTCTGCCTTTTGGGTCAGAGCTGCCTGAGCAGAGGTGGCTGTGGTGCCCTCCTCCTGCCCACACCTCGGTGCCCTACACAGTTCCCCCAGCTAGCATGTGGTCACTCAGCTTTGTTAACTGTGTGCCCTAAAACATAACACTTCTGTAACGGCACCTCTGTTCACCCCAAACTTCCAGCTTTCTTTTATAAATTTCTCCTAAAAAGGCTACTGTGGGTGGGAGCATAGCCAAGGTCAGCCTTAAGCCAACTTCTCGTGTGTCCGGAGCACCAGTCTATCTCTTTCCGCAACTGTGGTCTCTTCACACTGGCCACCTGAGTCTGCCTGTGTCCCAGGCGGCTCAGGGCTGTCAGGGAAATGAGACCCTGTGATCGTCTTGCAGAGCAGAACAACCTTGATAACGAGCCCGTCAAAGGGAGGGGCCCAGGCTTCTTTCCAGGCCTTGTGGGATCCTGGCTCTGGCAGCTCCATCTGTCCAGACAGCCCTGTGACCTCAGTCTCCTTCAAAACCTTCAAGACAGTGTGACAGCGAGCAGAAAGCTGTGGAGACAGTCTGTGACATGCTCACCTCAGTCTGGGGCACAGGGACAAGGGAGTCCTTGGGAGAAAAGTTGGCCTGTGGAAGAGTTGCTGAGCAGCCCACGCACCCAGGACCCTACCCAAGGCAGAAGACAACAAAACAAGCTCTGTGGGGCCACTGCCTGGCTCTGACTTCTGGGCAGGAAGCACATGCCCGCCCAGTCAGGTGTGTCTGACCTCACTGTCCCGTCTCCTGGTACTCTTTCCTGCTAACTCCCCTGGCCCTCCCATCCCAATACATGGAGTATTTCAATGCTTTTTTCAATATTTCCTAGTTAACTGACAGACCTGAAGTGTTCTAACCCATTCTTGTGTCAGATCCCTCCCCAAAGCCTAGGTTCCCTTTTATGGAGGTGCTGGGTTAAAAGGCCCAGTTAAGTTACAAATCCTCTAGAGATCCTGCTGCCAAAGACAAAGGTTAATGCCCTGTGACGTGGGTGATCTCTCCTCAACCCACTTTAGTTCACTTTATAAATGCAATGCGAGAGTTCCCTTCATGGCGCAGCGGAAACGAATCCGACTAGGAACCATGAGGTTGCGGATTTGATCCCTGGCCTCGCTCAGTGGGTTAAGGATCCGGTGTTGCCGTGAGCTGTGGTGCAGGTCACAGACGCGGCTCAGATCTAGCATTGCTGTGGCTCTGGCGTAGGCCAGCAGCAACAGCTCCAATTAGACCCCTAGTCTGGGAACTTCCATATTCTGTGGGTGCAGCCCCAAAAGGACAAAAAAAAAAAAAAAAAAATTGCAGTGCTGAATTTGTTAATAAACACCCTTTTGTTTGACACCTCATAGGTTGCCAAGCCCCTTCCCATCCACAGTTTGCTTTCACAGAGCCAAAGAATGACCACTCGTGCCATGCCACACTTCAGCCTGGGCCGCCCTTTACGACTCTGTCTTCATAGCAAACATCTGCTCATCTTTCAACACTCTGCATAAGCTCATCGTGTAGAATTAGTTCCAATACCCTTTGTACCACCCTATATCTATAGGGTGAGAACTTTAATTGTCATAAAGCTGCTATTCATAGGCAGTGTTGTGCTGGTAACTATTTAACAACTAGCTCTCAGGGAAAAACAATGAACTGATCTGTAGCATCTGCCAACTCCCATGGTGTAAATACTCCCACCAGAGCCGATTTCAAGTCACTAAAGTAGAGTCACTGATCTTCAGGGAGGAGAGGCACACAATGGGCTCTGGAGAGAGAGCCAGAGGGAGCCTGCCCCAGCACACCTCCCTGTCTCCCATTGAACCGTGTGCTTCTGAGGGCAGGGGCTCTGTCTGGCTGTCTGTATCACCAGTGCCCAGAACACGCAAGGCTCTCAGTATGTTTGAGGAACCTCTTCCCTCTATGAAACAAGATATTTTTACCCCCTTGCTCAAACTCCATATTACTCACAAGTCTTAAACTTTTTCCTAACACAAGAAAAGGTCCAAAGTTCCTAGCTGTTTACATTCCGGCTTCACCCTACTTAAGAGCACAGATTCTGGAGTCAGAGTGCCTGGAATCAAATCCTGGATTTGCCACTTAGTGACTATGTGACCTTGGGCAAGTTATTTAACCTCTCTGCTTCCTTGTCTACAAAGCGGTGGTAATAGTCTTTATAACGCATGGGGTTGTTACAAGGGTTTGATGAGGAATTCAGCTTTTCGAATAGTGCCAGGAGCACAGTAAGTGCTATACTTACTACATCACTTACTACTACTGCTATTACTATCATCACCATCATTATTTTGTCCTCATCTTCCATTGCTCTCTTACTTGCTCATGCCCCCAGTGTCCCCTGCATAATCCACATGGATTTCCAACTCCTGAACTTTGCCCAAGGCATTCCTACTGCTTGGGGCATCCCAACTTTCCTTTCCAGTGACCCAAACCATGTCCATCCAGAGTGGACATCCTTCTAACCACCACCCTCTCACTGAGCCCTTCCTCCTCTGGTCTTCCAGTGCCCTTCTGGGTGAATCTCCATGGGTCTAAGAATTGGATCTCATTTCACATGTTCTATTTATTCACATACTCTGTTGAGTACCTGACGTATACTGACCCTAGGGCTGGGCTCTAGGAAAGCAAAGATGAACCCTGCACATTCCTCCCTTGGGAGCACAGCAGGGAGACTGACATGTAAACAAATGCCAATGTGGTAGGCAGTGCTAAGGTGGAAGTCTGCTCCAGGTGGAGTGGGCCACAAGGATAGAATAGCCTTGGTGTTCACACACTTTACAGTGTACAAAGCACCTTGCTTCCTTTTTCTCATTTAACCCTTAAAACAGGGCTCTGAGAGAAGCAGCACAGTAGGGGCTCTTTTCATAGATGAGGAAACCGAGGTTCAGAGAGATGAAATGACTCTCCTGTGACTGCATGGTGTGTAAGTACAGTACCTGGCCCATAGGATACCTTGGGCTAATTATAAAATCGAAATACATGTCATTTAATTCAAGTTAAGTGGCCACGTTGAGGCAAGAACCCAATGTGAATCCTCCTTCAGGATTATTTCTACTCAATTGTAAGGCCAAGAAGAGAATCAGGTTTCCATGTGCCAGCACTCTGATCCAGGCTTTTCCACTGATGTTCCAGGTGACCTTGGGCAAATCACTTCACTATTGTGGGCCTGAAAGCATCTTTGGTTAAAAGCAAAAAGAGTTCAGCTCTACCAGCTGGAAGTCGCTTCTAGCCAGAGCTAGATGGAAGAATAATCCTCCTGGCTCTGGAACTATGTGAACAGAGACCAAAAATTCCCTTGATGGAACTGTCATGGGGCTTTAGGCATTGGACTGACCTGTGGTGTCATAATACTTAATACTCAGTGGTAGAGCAGTCCTGGGGTTTTTGTATCTTCCAGTATAAAGTATTAGACGTTATTAAGTGCTTCTGGGGCTAAATCAACCAGGCAAAGTAGAGTCATTCAGATGTCACATCCTACCACTGACACTCCTTGAGTGAAGTCCAAAAGCTTTTGTAAGGGTGAGGCTCATTCCACTGAAACATGGTCCCCTGCCCCCACCTCCTTAGAAGGGGAGGCAGGTTAGACAAGCCAAGGCCTTTGCGTCACCATTCCAAAGCAAAGAAAGGGGCTTCCTTACTTGGCTACTAAGAGAAAGGACTGTCAGAAGTGACATTCATTGACTATTTTGGGCACAGAATCTGTAAATGTTGTGCTAAAAGGAAATTTATAAACTGACCATCAAAGGTAAAGGGGACAGAGAACTGGCTTTGAGTCAAGCAGAGCAGTCCAAATCCTGGCTCTGCCATCCAATCCTGGCAAGCACCACCATTTCTCTCAGTCTCAATGACTTCATCTACGAAGTGGAGATAAAAATACTTGCATTATCTACCTCGTACAGTGATTATAAGGATGGAGAACATGAATGGAGAGAGCCTGGCTCCCTCCCCTTTGCTCTGGATGTGGAGCTCCAGAGGGGACCATCTCTTACATCTCTACAACCCCAGCCTTCAGTACACTTCCTCTTACGGGAGCTCCTCAGCTCATGTTTGTTCAATAAATGACTGAACTCCACTGCTTTACCCATGAGGGAACAGGGTGGTGAAGGGACTTGACCCAGTTACACGGCCAGAGAGAACCCCAGAACCCCTGACCCCCAGCCCTGTCTCTCCCATTCACTGTACCTTGTACGTGCCACATTTGCCAACACTCTATTTACACACTGAAGCCTTTCCTATTTCAGCCATTTGGTGGGTAAGTAGCAGCCTTGGAATCGGAACCCAGGTCTGTCAGGATCCAAAGCCATGAACTCATTTTACGAGGCCCACCAAAAGCACAAGTGAGGCCTAAGCAGGTTTGTAGGTTTCCCAGCCATGGGTTCAGCTAATTCTTTCAAGTGATGAGCCTCACTTGAAAAGAGGCCTCACCACTCTACTTCCCTGAATAAATCTGACAACAGAAAAATTAAAAAAAAAGCCAAGATCTGAGGCTGAAGGCCAAATGGCCTTGCCTGCTCCCCTTTAGTAGATCCTCACTGCCAAAAGCAAAGAAACAGGACTCATTTTCATCAATACTAAGACACTTTTTTTTTTTTTTAACATTCCAACACCTCTGAAATCAGGATGAGAGTTAACAAGTGATACTATCTTTCAATTATAATTGACAGCACTTTTTTAAAGACATAGAGGAACTTTATTTTATTTGTTTTTCTTTTTAGGGTCGCACCTGTGGCATATGGAAGTTCCCAGGCTAGGGGTCGAATTGGAGCTGCAGCTGCCAGCCTGCACCACAGCCACAGCAACACTGAGTCTGCAACCAACACTACAGCTTGTAGCAATGCTGGATACTTAACCACGGAGCAAGGCGAGGGATTGAACCTGCATCCTCATGGAGAGTAGTTGGGTTCTTAACCTACTGAGCCATAATGGGAACTCCAGACAGCATTTTATTCTTAAGCAGTAGAACATAAACTTGTGTCTTGAAATTGCCTTAGGTTAAATGAAATCTGACATTAACCAGCAAGAGGCAGTGTCACTACTGGTTTGCCTACCCTTTCTCCTAGGCTATTTAGACCCTGGAAGCTCACTTCTTTCTGAGCTCTCAGTGCCTGGCCCCACACCTTTATTTTACAGATGGAGAAAACGGCCAGGGCCAGAAAGCCAGTCGGTGGCAGAGCTGGCTCAGCTTCCTGTGGGCTGGACCTGCTCCCCCCCACCTCCCTCTCCAGTGCCCGGCTAAAAGGCCCTCACCCTGGCCATGCTGAGTAATCAGATCAACAGCAATAACGGCTAACACTTACGAGCACTTGGAAGCCAGCAACATTCTGAGTACTTTATTGTTATTAACATTTAACCTCACCAGACCCACGTGAGGTAGAACAATCTACAATCCCCACTGTCTAGGTAGGTGCTATGGGATGAATTTTGTCTCCCAACATTCACATGTAGAGGCTGTAACCTCCAGCACCTCAGAATGCCACTCTATTTGGAAAGCATTTAAAGAAGTAATTAAGTTAAAGGAGGTCATTAGGGTGGGCTCTAACCCTTTATGACTGGTGTTCCTTTAAGAAGAGGAAATTTGGACAGATGTACAAGGGAAGACCATGTATAGACACAGAGAGAAGCTGGCCATCTATAAGCCGAGGAAGGAAGACCTCAGAAGAATCCAATCCTTCTGGCATCTTAATTTTGGACTTCTAACCCCCAGAGGTATGAGAAAATAAATTTCTGTTAAGCCACCCAGTCTGTGGTACCATTTTCATTACAATGTGGCTTGGTGTGGTCCCCTTTGGGTTGATCCTCTTTGGAACTCTCTGCTTCCTGGACCTGGACGTGTGCTTCCTTTCCCAGGTTACAGAGGTTTTCAGCTATTATGTCTTCGAATGTGTTCTCTTCCTCTTTCTCTCGTCTCCTTTTGGGACCCCTATAATGTGAAAGTTAATATGCTTCATGTGGTCCCAGAGGTCTCTTAAACTGTCCTCATTTCTTTTTGTTATTTTTTCTTTTTCAATTCAGCTTCAGTTATTTCCACTATTCTGTCTTCTAGCTCACTGATCCGTTCCTCTGTATCATCTAATCTACCGTTGATTCCTTCTAGTGTATTTTTCATTTCAGTTATTGTATTGCTCATCTCTGCTTGGTTCTTCTTTATATGTTCTCTTTATATTAATTTTTTGTTAAAAATTTCTAACTTCTCCCTGTTCAATTTTCTCCTAAGGGTTTTGAACATCTTTACAATTATTATCTTAAACTCTTCATTGGGTAGATGGCCTATTCCCACTTCACTTAGTTTTTCTTCAGGTGGAGCCACGTGCTAGATGGGTAGTTGCAGGACCAGGGGTCCCAGATCTAGTGTTGGTCTGCTGGTGGGCGTGGCCAGTTCCTGACATGTCTGGCCGCTGGGTCTGGGGTGTCCCAAAACTAGTGTTGGCTCACTGGTGAGTGAGGCTCTTTCACAGTGTGGCTGACTTAAGGGTCAAGGTTGCTGGTGCTGGTGTTGATCTGCTGATGGGCAGAGACAGTGCCTGGGGAAATTCCAGAGCTAGTGCCTGACCAGTGGTGGGCAGAGAACCAGGTACTTGAAGTGTCTGGCTGCAGGACCCTGGGGTCCCCAAAGCTAGTGTCAGCTCAATGATGGGCAGGGCCAGTTCCCAACACAGCTGGCTGCAGGGTCTGGGGTGTCCTGCAGCTTATGTCAGCCCACTGGTGGGTGGCACCAGATCCTGGGGCAGCTGGCTGAGGGGCCCAAGATGTCTCAGAACTGGTATTGACCTACTGGTGGATGGAGCCAGGATCCAGAGGGTCACAGGGCTGATGATGGCCTGCTGGCATTTGGCAGGTCCAAGCATTAATAAGCTAGAAGGAGGACTCCAAAATGGAGCTTGTCAGAGCTCCCGTCGTGGCTCAGTGGTTAATGAATCCGACTAGGAACCATGAGGTTGTGGGTTCAATCCCTGGCCTTGCTCAGTGGGTTAAGGATCTGGCACTGCCATGCGCTGTGGTGTAGGTCGCAGACGCGGCTCGGATCCCGTGTTGCCGTAGCTGCGATGTAGGCCGGCGGCTACAACTCTGATCAGACCCCTAGCCTGGGAACCTCCATATACCAGGGTTGTGGCCCTGGAAAAAGACAAAAAAAAAGGAAAGAAATGGAGCTTGCCAGGACCAGTGTTCTCATGGTAGAACAAGCTCCCCAAATAGCTGCTGCCAGTGTCTAGGTTCCCAGGCTGAGCTCCAGTTTCCTCCTGACTCTCTGGGAGGCTCTCCAAGATCAGAAGGTGGGTCTGACCCAGTCTCCTTTCAAATTACTGCTTCTGCTCTGGGTCCCAGAGTGTGTAAGATTTTGTGTGCATCCTTTAAAAGTGTCATCTCTATTTCCAACAGCCCTCTGACTATCCCAAAAGTAAGTCCTATAGGCCTTCAAAGTCAAATGTTCTGGGGGCTCACAGTCCTGGTGCAGGACCCCTGGGCTGGGGACCCCAGTGTTTCAGTCCTTGGAAAGAACCTCTACAACTGTAATTACCCTCCCCTTTGTGGGTCCCTCACCCAGGGGTATAGGTCTTGACTATCCAGTGTCTCCACCACCTCTCCTACCCATCTCATTGTGATTCTTTATGTTTTCAGTTGTAGGAGATCTTTTCTGCCAATCTTTCAGTCTTTCTCATCAATAGTTGCTCTGTAAGGAACTGTAATTTTGGTGTGACTGTGAGAGGAGGTGAACTCAAGGTCTTCCTACTCTGACATCTTGGTCACCCTCCGCCTCCCACCTCCTAGTGTTTCTAATCTAAGGATGTAGATGCGATTTCCTAAGCCTCTTGTGGGTCAGGTGCTGTTGGGACTGGGGGCACAGACCTGAGCCTGTCCTTCTGTCAGTGCCCATTGGGAAAGACAGAAAAGGAAACAAAAGATTTCTTCTTAGTGAGACCATTGCTATATTAGAAGGGCAAAGGTGAGAAGAATGAGGGAGAGCTGAGAGAACTAGGGACCACGTTGGAGAGGAAACGGGAGACAGTAAAAGATAACATCATCAAGGAGGACACCCTCATGATGGGACTCAAAGGATAAGAAGTTTCCTAAACAGACAAGGCAAGAAAGGGCATTTCAGCCATAAAGGATATCATGTACAAGTAATAATAATAGCTAATAACAAGAAAGCACTTGTTATGTATCAGGCATGATGCTGGGCTCTGTACTTGCATTATCTCACTTGGTTCTCACAACAACACTATGCGATATGTACCATAAGCAGTTTTTCAGAAGATGAAACTGAGGCTCAGAGAAGTAATTAACAGCTGTTAAATAAATATTAGGACCAGGATTCCTACTCTGATCTGCTATCTCACAGGTGTGTGCTCTCACCACCATGTTATCATCTATACAGAAGTCTAGAGTTGATGGTTAATAAAAGAACTTTATTGTTTCCTTAATGATTTCTCTGCTTTTTCCAACTGTGATTAATGTTTACCAGCTCTTCCACCACCTTTTTGTGACCAGAGTGTGAGGAGAATTTCATTTCTTGGGACACAGTGGACTTGTGTGACATGAGATGGGGCAAGACAAGTGCCCAGAACTTGTTTACATTTGGAAGTTTCTAGGACCTTGTGAAATTTTTGGTATTTTCTGCTTTGCCTCAAAGAAAATCCAGACAAACCGGAAAGTGTTTCCTCTTTTCGTCCAAGCTGACTTGGTGCCCTGCTGGCCAGAGGCCCCAGTTTGAGTGTTTTGTTCTGATGTTTTTGAGGACTGGATCAGCAAAATACATCCCAGATTGTTTGTCTGTTTTTCCCTGTTGCCTCATGACTTCCAGATAAGACTTGCCAAAACTCACTCTCCCACCAACATTCTCAAAGAAGTCCTCTTTGGGGTGAGATGTAAGACAGAATTAAGACAGGTTCAAAATGCATGAAGGCTCTTTCAAATGTTCATGCACAGACAGCAGGATTGCTGTATGAGACGGCAGGGCTGGGAATCAGGAGTCCTGGAGTCTGACCTTGGCTATTTTCTCACTAGCTTTATTATGTAAACAGGTCTCTCCACTTTATGGATTTGTTTCCTTGTGTATGAAAGAGTGGAGTCAGTTATTTACTTCAACAAACGGGAATGAGGGATCTTCCACATATAGGTACTGTGCTGAGGGCCAGGGATATCAAAGCATGAGACATGGTCCCTGTTTCAGGAGAGCTTCCAGGCCAGAGCTGGGAGCAACTAGTAAAAGGGCAAAGAGGTGAGAAGGAAGCTTTCCCCTAGTTAGAGAAGCAGGTGGGGTCAGGGGTGAAATCTGGACAGTACTTTAAAGGGTAAGTAGAGTCTGCTAGACCTAGAAGTTGGGGAAAGGCATTCCAACAGAGGCCAGGCTCTGAGACTGGAAAGAGCGAGGCTGCCTCTGAAACAGAGGCACGAAAAATGGGGTGGCCGTGAATGGCTAAGGGTCTGGGCAGACTGCCTGGCTTCAAGTACTTGCTGGCTATTTCACCCCTCTGAACCCAATTTCCTTATAAGATAACTGGGGATAACAATTATACTCATCTGACAGGATTCTACAAAGATTAGCTAAGTTGGTGCATATAAAACACCTAGAGCCTGATATATACTCAATGCATGACAATTATCAATATTGCTATGGTTATTAGTCAAGGCTAGGGACTAACTAGAGTCTAAGCTAAGGGAATAGACTCAAACATACGCTGGACTAGACTATGAAGGGTTTTGTGCGTTGGGTTCATTCAGTTCAATTACCGAGTGTTTCTTGTGTATCTGGCTTTAGGGATTCAATACTAAACCAGACACCTACCTTGCTTCCATGTCATCGCCACAGAGGAGGGCTGCCAGACAGTGCTAAAGGAAGGAAGAAGCAGATGTCGAATGCAGTGGAAGCAACCCATGCTAATATGTGCCTTTCATCATCACCAAGCCATTACATAACAGAAAAGGAGCCCACCCTGATGGAACCTGCATTCAAACATGCAAAGATACACTATTCCATTTCACATGGCACGGCTGTGACCAGACACATCCCTGGGTCTCAAGGGATGGCAAAATGGAAATAAACATGAAGAACACCAGGAGTTGGATCATCTTCAGAAAGTCAGGTTTACGCTTCAGCTACGAACACCCACTTCCCCCCACCCCACCCAGAAGTCCTGTTCAGCACATGCAGATACTCTGAGTTCCAGCCCTCAGAAAGACGCTTGCCTGTTTCAGGCCTATCTTTCACATTGATTTTCTCTCTTGTGCTTAACTGTTCCCAACAATTTTCACAACGAATCATCACCCCCTTAAATGACAGACTTGTCTACTCACAAAGAACATGACTGTACCCTGTGATTTCAAGGTATTCAGTCCTCAGTACCAGAGGCTGCTGGTTGTCTCTTAGTATCCATTCCCGCTACTCCTTTCTATAATAGGAACTCACGAATTTTAGCCAGGCACTCGTCCACCCAGGAAAAAGATCCTATTTCCCAGCCTTCTTTGCAGCTATGTAGGGCCACATGACTCAATTCTGACTAAGAGGATGTGAGGAGAGGTGGTTTGGGTAACTTCTGGAACATGTCTCTCAAATGAGGTAGTGTGCCCCTCTTTGTCCCTTCCTTCTATACGCTGACTAGAACGGCGGACACATGGCAGGAGCAGCCTTCATGAACCATGACATGAAGTCCACATGCTAAGAATGGTAAAACCACATAAAGAAGGGGCCTGGGTCACCGACATCATAGGGTGCTATATATCAACCCAGGACTGACAACCTCTACGATTCTGTGAGAGAAAGAATGTCAGCCTTATTTAAGCCACTGTTTATTTTCACTTATAGCCAAACCTAATCAAAACAAAGAGTTCCGACTTATCCATAAAAGAGAAATATATGTACAAGAACAGGGAATTATTTCATTACATCCAGCCAAGCTATGTGTCAAGGTCCCCTTTATGAAACCAGTCTTGCTGACGCAAGCCTGGGATCCAGTGAGCCTATAAGGAGATCTCATGCTCCAGCTTCCACTTGCTCCAGGGTTAGCTCAGTTCTCCTACCAGAGCCAAATCTTTGTCTTAAATCCCAGCTTCCTTGCCTGTGTCCAGAACACTAACCAGCTCTGTCAGTCCCTCTGCCTACATTCTGGTCCCCAGACTCATCTACCAAAGTTGCAGGTTGAGGTCCATATGAAGTTGTTCACAGGGACAACTTCCCCGGAACAAAGATGTTTCTTGCCACCTGCTATGTTATGGGCCTTGCAGATGACGTATGTTCAGCAGGAATTACAGAGGCTCTTTGATATGCCTCACTGAAGTGGGCCTAAGGAGTCTAAACTCTTCTGTCAAATCTGGCATTTGGCAATTATAGCTCCTGTTGCCTTCACTTACCCAAGTATTAAACAGGTGGATAACTAGAAAACTCAGATTGGTCCTCATCTGTTTCCCAGCTTACATTCGTAATTTAGATAATCATCATGTTCACCTAATAGAGGAAGACCCCCACACATTTCCCATGATGTCTGGTATAGCCCGGATCCATCTGGGAACTCTCAATGTTCATGAACTTCACAGCAAGCAGTACTGGATGCCAAAATTATGGAAGAAGATGCAATAACAATCATCTCCAAAGGCGCCAGGGCAGGGGAGCTAGCCCCCATTCTCCTCACACAGTACCTATACTGAGATGTAGGCTCATGTCATAACCATGAAGGGCTGGGAGTTGGACAGTGGGAGAAGACTGTGTCATACTGCAATGAAAGATGAGATATTTGAAACAGATAATTTGATCAAAATATATATCACCGAGCTCAGTGGGGGGTGTCCAGAGTTTATTCCTATGATGTCACTATCTTCTGCAGAGACTCCTCCAATTGTGCCCAGCCCCATGCTCTAGTTTGGACTTCACATGCCAGTGCCACGATGGATCCCATTCAATCTACACTTTGGCCCTTGGACACATCCATCCAGTTGCAGGACTACTGGCATGTTGCACAGCAGGACTGCGTCTGTACAGCACCCACCTCTCTCTGTGTTCACCAGGGCTTCTTGCATGTCTCTGGGTCTGGCCCAGGAAGCCACAAGAGACTCTTTACATATGAACTTCATTCTCTTTATTCAGTCCAGTGAATACCAAATATTCCCAAATCTTAAGATCTAGCTTAAATGGCCCCTCCTCCAGGAAGCTTTCCTTAGTTCCCCCCTCAAGATCCTATTGTTATTATTAATAACAACCACAATAATAATATTTCGTTAGGCCTTACAAAGAGCCCTATGTTACCTATGTCAGGCACCATGATGATATTTACAAACATAATCAATCAACTCCTCACAATGTCCTGAGACAAGTGTTATCTCCATTCTTTGGATGAAAAAACTGAGGCTGAGATGGGTGAGGCTCTATGACTAAAGTCAAAGAGCTGAAAAGTGACTGAGTCAGAGCTAAGGAAACCCTAACAAAACGAAAAGACAACCCACAGAATGGAAGAAAATATTTGCAAATGATTCAACTGACAAGGGATTAATCTCCAAAATTTACAAACAGCTCCTACAGCTCAACACCCAAGAAACAAACAACCCCATCCAAAAATGGGCAGAGGATCTAGGCAGACAGTTCTCCAAAGAAGACATGCAGATGGCAAATAAACACATGAAAAGATGTTCAACATTGCTCCTCATTAGAGAAATGCAAATCAAAACCACTATGAGGTACCACCTTAACACCGGCCAGAATGGCCAACTTCAAAAAGTCTACAAACAATAAGTGCTGGAGAGGGTGTGGAGAAAAAGGAACCCTAATACACTGTTGGTGGGAATGCAAATTGGTACAGCCACTGTGGAAAACGGTGTGGAGATTCCTCAGAAAACTCAAAATAGAATTACCATTTGATCCAGCAATCCCACTCCTGGGCATCTATCCAGCAGAAACCATGACTCGAAAAGACACATGTACTCCAGTGTTCACTGCAGCACTCTATGCAATAGCCAGGTCATGGAAACAACCTAAATGCCCATCGACGGAAGAGTGGATAGGGAAGATATGGTACATACACACAATGGAATGTTACTCAGCCATTAAAAGGAACGGATTACCAACATTTATAGCAATATGGATGGACTTAGAAATTATCATGCGAAGTGAAACCAGTCAGACAATTAGACAGCAACACCCAATGCTACCGCTTACACGTGGAAACTAAAAACACACAATGAACCTTTTTACAGAACAGACAATGACTCACAGACTTTGTAAAACCTTGGTTTTTCAAATAAGACAATCGGGGGTGGGGCGATGCACTGGGGGTTTGGGATACAAAATCTGTAAAATTGACTTGTGATGATTTATGTACATCTATAATTGAAATAAAATGCATTAAGGGAAAAAAAAAAAAAAGTGACTGCGTCAGGATTTGAGCCCAGGTTTCATCACTAACCACTGCACTGCCCCGCCCCACTGAAAGTGAGCATGTACTTCTCAGAACTGCCCTGGCTCTTCACCTGGACTCTCTTAGGGTGGGATAATTTCCTGATCCACTCCAGCTCTGGAAGCCTAGGGTGCTGGGATCATTAGAGGGCGTGGCAAAGGGGACTTCAGGGTAGCTTTCAGGGCCTTCTTGGTAGCTCTCTAGAAAGCACTGCCAAAGCCTCTGTTGCTGGGTTCTTGTCTAAAAGAGTATCCTCCCCCACTCAGCCCTTCACACAGGGTGCAGCTTTAGAATTCCTGGACTCAGCTTCTGAGTATTGATTGTTTGCAAGAGCAAGTCAGCAATTTGTGGTTTCCCGACAATGGCTCTGTGTTCTAGTATAGAACTGGGCTTGTTTGCATTTCCATTATCAGGCAGAGCACAGGCTGGGGTCTGGACTATCCTTTTGCCTGGTGACCTGAAGCTGTTCTGTGGTCAGGTCATCTAACCCAACCCTTCGGAGTGGAACACAGGACAGGGCAGAAGGCCCAGCTCTGTTATCACAAAGATAAAACCCAGACAATACTGGATTTCTTGCCCCGAGGAGGGATAATTATGATGTCTCTTCTTTTAAATGTGCGTTTTGGTGCTTTAAAGGGAAATGAATAAGTTTAAATCCCTAGTGGGAGTGTTGGTAAGAGGGCAGGGAAAGGAGAATGCTTATATACTATCAGTGGGGTGTAAACTAATACAATCTCTTTGAAGGGCAAGTTGGGGCTATTTTTTTTTTTTTTTGACATTTCAAATGTCCAGATCCTTTAATGCAACACTTCTAGTTCTAGAAATTTATCTTACAGATATTCTTATACATTATGCAAAGATATATGTACCAAATGTTTTACACTCATATTATTTATTGTAGCAAAAAATGTTAGTAATCTAATCATCTGGGGACTTACTAAATAAATTATTATTAAATCACGCATTGGAGAAGTTCCTGTTGTAGCACAGCAGAAACAAATCCAACTAGTATCCATGAGGATGTGGGTTCCATCCCTGGCCTCGCTCAGTGGGTCGGGGATCTGGTCATTGCTGTGAGCTGTGGTGTAGGTCACAGACAAGGTTTGGATCCTGTGTTGCTGTGGCTGTGGCTGTTGTGTAGGGTGGCAGCTCTGATTAAACCCCTAGCCTGGGAACTTCCATATACCACAGGTGCAGCCCTAAAAAAGACAAAATTTTTTTTAATTAAAAAAATAAATCACACAATGGAGCATTTTGTAGCCTTTTTTTTTTTAAAGTCAATCTGTATGTGCCTAAAGGAAATATGTTCCAAGATGTATTGTTAAGTGAAAACACCAAAATTCTGGGGGCAGAGGGTTGAGAAACTGAATGTGACAAAAGGTGTGTGTGTGTGTGTGTGTGTGTGTGTGTGTGTGTGCGCGCATATATATAAAATAAAATTCTGGAAAGATGGCAGAAAACTATCAATAAAGATTACTTCTAAATAAAGGGCCCTGAGGCTCTGGAGTAGGAGGGAGACTAACTTTTCAGTGACTACCAGTTTAAACCGGTTTGATGTTTTTCCACATGCATTTGTAATATTACTTTTATTTTAGATGTGAGGAAAAAAAAGTTCTTATCTGAACCAAACCCTGCTGTTCTAAACTGTTGCCAAAGCCTCATTTTCCCCCCCCATAAACTGAGCTGTTCCTGTGTTAACCACTATGCTTTTCATGTATGAAGTAAGCAAGGGTCTCAGTTTTATAGCTGAGGAAACATACAACTTAAGGAAATTAAGTAACTGCCTTACTTTTACGTGCCAACTTGGCTAGACTATAGTATCCAGTTATTTAATTAAACACAAAATCAAATCTAAGCGTTGCTATGAAGGCACTTTGTAGACTTGGTCAACATCTACATCCAGCTGACTTTTAGATAAAGGAGATTATCCCTGATAATCTGAATAGGCCTCATCGAATCAATTAAAAAGGCCTTAAGGAGTTCCCACTGTGACTCAATGAATTAAGAACCTAACTAGTCTCTGTGAGGATTCAGGTTCAACTCCTGGCCTCACTCAGTGAGTTAAGGATGACAGTGTTGCCTCAAGCTGTGGTGTAGATCACAGACTTGGCTCGGATCCAGTGTGGCTACGGCTGTGGCGTAGGCCTGCAGGTACAGTTCTGATTAGACCCATAGCCTGGAAACCTCCATATGCCACAGATGTGGCCATAAAAACAAAACAAAACAAAAGGCCTTAAGAGCAGAGTTCTCTTGTGGCACAGTGAGTTAGGGGTCTAGCTCAGGTCACTATTCTGACATGAATTTGATCCTTGGCCCAGGGGTTTCCACATGCTGCAGCCATGGCCAAACAAAAACGACAACAACCAAAAGAAAAAAGAAAAAAATGATTGTCTGGAGCAGGAGGAAATTCACTGATGGACTGGTGCTTCAGCTCCCACCTGACAGTTTCCAACCTGGCCTATCCTGCAGACTCCAAACTTGCCTAGCCAGCCCCCACTATCCCAAAAGTCAGTTCCTTACAACCAATCCCCACCCGCCTCCTCTCTCTCTCTTAAAGAGAGAGATTTTTGTTGCTATGCAGAAGCATTTAGCACTTTCCTCCTGATACCGTGGTGATTTAAGCACCTGTTTCTCCTGGTCTGTGAGTTCCTTGAGGGCAAATCATCTTCATAACGCACACAGTGCCTATAATAGTGTCTTGCATATATTTATTTATTTGAGCAAATATTTATGAGGCATCTGTTCTATGGAACATTCTATGTTAGGTGTTGGAGGAAAAGCTATTTTAAAACACAACTGGACCACCTAAGCTTCTGTCTCGAATGGAGCGGCAGAATCCCTTCAGGAGCCACTTAGCTGGGCAGGACGGTAATGAGTGAGGGCAACGCATCCAGAATTTGAACACAGTCTGACACTGCAGTATACAATCTTAACCACTGTGCAATAACATCCTCCAAAGGTTAAAGCACAAGATATGAAATCCCACAGGCCTGGATTCAATTTCAGACTCTACCATTTCCTAGAGTTCCTTGCATAAGTTGTCACATCTTTCTAAAACTGCATCTATAAGACAGGCAGAATATTTATCCCTACCTCAAAAGATCACTGTGAGAATTAAATGAGTTCATCCATACGAAGAATTTAGCACAGTGCCTGGCACAGAGTGTTAGGTAAATGTTTATATTATTATATTTTCCCTAAGAGTTGAGCCCCCTCGGGCATAATTTAGAAGGAAAAAGATAAACAGAGATTGTATAAAATGAAAATTAAATGTTGGTAGGGGAAGAAGAGAGAAGAGGGAGTGGGGAAGTAAGTCACAGAGCAACAGACAGGAATTCTGAGGGAAAAAGTCAGCCAGTGAGAAATTCTGAGTGATGAAGCTGACCAAATAACAATATCATCATCATCAACAATAACAACAACAACTACTACTGCTTACCACCACGTGCCACACAATTCTAGGTGCTTTCTATGTGGTAACTCAAGTCTCCAGATAATACTGTGAGATACATACTATAATTTTCCTCATTTTACAGATAAATAAATTGGGTCACAGGTCAAACCACTTGGCCAAAGTTCAAAAGCTTATGACTGGTAAAACCAAGATTTGAAAGCCCACAGCCTGATTCCCAAGTTTTTGTTCTCAATTGGTACACTGTACCATGGAGGTCAATTTGAGGGAATCAAAAATTTCAAGATTTGGAGTTCCCGTCGTGGCTCAGTGGTTAACAAATACGACTAAGAACCATGAGGTTGCAGGTTCGATCCCTGGCCTTACTTAGTGGGTTAAGGATCCGGCGTTGCCGTGAGCTGTGGTGTAGGTTGCAGACGTGGCTGGGGTCTTGCGTTGCTGTGGCTGTGGTGTAGGCTGGCAGCTACAGCTCCTGTTAGACCCCTAGCCTGGGAACCTCCATGTGCCGCAGGTGCAGCTCTAGATAAAGGCAAAAAGACAAAAAAAAAATCAAAATTTAAGAAAAGTATTAAGGAGTTCTCCCCAGAATAGCCAAAGACATCCTGAAAAAGAAAAATGGAGCTGGAGGAATCAGGCTCCCTGACTTCAGACTCTACTACAGAGCTACAGTCATCAAAACCATATGGTACTGGCACAAAGACAGAAATATAGATCAGTGGAACAGGATAGAAAGCCCAGAATTAAACCCACGCACCTATAGTCAACTAATCTATGACAAAGAAGGCAAGAATATACAGTGGAAAAAAGACAGCCTGTTCAATATGTGGTGCTGGGAAAACTGGACAGCTACATATAAAAAAACGAAATTAGAAAACTTCCTAACACCATGCACAAAAATAAACTCAAAATGGATGAAAGACCTAGATATAAGACCAGATACTATAAAACTCTTAGAGGAAAACATAGGCCAAACATGCTCCGACATAAATGACAGCAACATCTTCTCAGATCCACCTGTTAGAGTAATGACAACAAAAACAAAAATAAACAAATAGGACGTAATTAAACTTAAAAGTTTCTGCACAGCAAAGGAAACCCTAAACAAAACGAAAAGACAACCCACAGAATGGGAGAAAATATTTGCAAATGAATTGACTGACAAGGGATTAATCTCCAAAATTTACAAACACCTCCTATAGCTCAAAACCTAAAAAACAAACAACCCCTCAGAATATGGGCACAAGGTCTAAACAGACAATTCTCCAAAGAAGACATACAGATGGCCAAAAAACACATGAAAAGATGTTCAACATCACTCGTTATTAGAGAAATGCAAATGAAGACCACTATGAGATATCACCATACACCTGCCAGAATGGCCGTCATCAAAAAGTCTACAAACAGTAAGTGCTGGAGAGGGTGTGGAGAAAAAGGAACCCTATTACACCATTGGTGAGAATGTAAATTGGTGCAACCACTGTGGAAAACAGTATGGAGATTCCTTAGAAAACTGAAAACAGAATTATCATTTGATCCAGGAACCCCATTCCTGGGCATCTATCCAGAGAAAACCATGACTCGAAAAGACACATGTACTCCAATGTTCATTGCAGCACTCTATACAATCGCGAAGTCATGGAAACAACCTAAATGCCCATCGGCAGAGGGGTGCATAAAGAAGATGTGGGACATATACACAATGGATTATTAGCCATTAAAAGGAACAAAAAACAGCATTTATAGCAACATGGATGGACCTAGAAATTATCATGCGAAGTGAAGTCAGTCAATGAGACACCAACATCAAATGCTACCACTTACATGTGGAATCTAAAAAAAGGACACAATGAACTTCTTTGCAGATCAGATACTGACTCACAGACTTTGGAAACTTATGGTTTCCAAATGAGATAAGCTGGGGGCTTGGGGGATGCACTGAGGGTTTGGGATGGAAATGCTATAAAATTTGGTTGTGATGATTTTTGTACACCTATAATTATAATAAAATTCATTAAAAAAAAAAAAGGAGTTCTCACTGTGATGCAGTGGGCTGAGGATCCAGTGTTGTCTCTGTAGCGGCCTGGGTCACTGCTGAGGCATGGGTTTGATCCCTGGCCTGGTGCAATGATTTAAAGATCTGGCATTGGAGTTTCCTTCGTGGCTAGTGGTTAACGAATCCAACTAAGAACGATGAGGTTGCAGGTTCGATCCCTGGCCTTGCTCAGTGGGTTAAGGATCCGGCATTGCCGTGAGCTGTGGTGTAGGTTGCAGACACGGCTTGGATCCCACGTTGCTGTGGCTGTGGCGAAGGCCGGCAGCTACAGTTCCTGTTAGACCCCTAGCCTGGGAATCTCCATATGCCGTGGGTACGGCTCTAGATAAAAAGGCAAAAAGACAAAAAAAAAAAATCTGGCATTGCCACAGCTGTGGCAGAGGTCACAGTTGCAGCTCGGATTTGATCCATGATGCAGGAACTTCCATATGCCACAGGTGTGGCCAAAAAAAGAAAGAATATCATCCAAAATGGGGACCAAGATTTCTGCAGAAATATATCCCATCACAGTATTATTTATTTATTGACTATCTGTTATGTGCCAGGAGCTGCTTTTGATATTTACACATATCATTTAATTCTCACAGAAACCTTATGAGATAGGAACTGTCATCCCATTTTTAGGTGATAAATTTGAAATTAAATAATTTACCCAGAATCAAGCAGAATCAAGACAGGAATTCAAGAAATGATATAGGATTCGATCCCTGATCTGTTCAGTGGGTTAAGCATGCAGTGTTGCTGTGAGCTGTGGAGTAGGTCGCAGATGTGTATTGCTGTGACTGTGGTGTAGGCCAGTGGCTACAGCTCTGACTCAGCCCCTCACCTGGAAACCTCCAAAATGCCATAAGTAGGTAAGAGAGGGGAGGTATGTTAAACCTTCCGTGTCCACCACAAGTCCTATGGGTCTCAGCCCCTTGTTCCAGCCAAGGTGCCCAGTGTTTACCTTCATGCAGATGCAACCTCACAGCGCACAGGCCTCAGGCCTTATTTCCAGGCTCCCAGCCTATCTGAGCTGTCACAAAATGCCTGCCTGTGAGAGTGCACTTAACACCCATTTAAATGAAACCTAAAAGTTCCCAAGGGCCATTCTTGACCAATGGAAGACAGAAGACAGGCATATCCTCCTTTCTTCCCTATGCAAGACAGTCTTTAAATGCGTTTCCTATAGTTTCTCAATATCTTATCCTTGTATTTGCTCTTTTCCCCTTCTTCCTGCTTCCAAGGATCACCATATCAAATTAAACTACATACATACATATATGTGTGTGTGTATATATATATATATATATATATATATATATGTATGTATATATATATGTGTGTGTATATATATATATATATATATGCCTTTTTCTCAGGCTCTACTTTTTGGGAGAAACTATGCTAGGACAAATGTTTTAAGGCTTTAAACAAAATGGGGAGGCAATTTTGTACTTCTACATTTGGAGGCTAGTCAAATGTTTCCCTCCATTGTGCTCCAAGATTAAACAGTGCTATTGTTCATAAAAATTTACATTTTCTTCCAACGACATAGGGTTACCTGGTGTTAATCAGTTCTTTTGCTCTTTTTTTATTTATTTTTTTTCCTTTTTATGGCCACACCTGCAGCATATGAAGGTTCCTAGGCTAGGGGTCGAATCGGAATTGTAGCCGCCAGCCTACGCCACAGGCACAGCAATGCCATTGCCAAGCCTCATCTGCAATCTACACCACAGCTCACAGCAATGCCAGGTCCTTAACCCACTGAGCAAGGCCAGGGATCGACTTGTGTCCTCATGGACACTAGTCGGATTCATTAACCACTGAGCCACGAAGGGAACTCCTCTTGCTCTTAGAATAGCTTCTCTTGGTTGATATCCAGGGTCTACATAATGTTGACACTGGTGTGATCTGACATGGATAAGGGGAAGGATCCAAACATCAAGATATTCAGTGGAGTCTGGATGCCTCTGGGCTTATGGTCTGAGAGCTACAAAGTATAGAACACTCAGAAGACAAGCTAAGAAGAGGCTCCACAGCAAACACTTCCAAGTCAAGGGCAAAAGTCTAGAGGCCAATAGGGGAAGAAATTTTTTATTTCTCTTCCTTATATAATCCAGAATAATGAAATGGGAACTAGGAGAAAAAAGTAGTGTAATGGTTAGGAATGAGGATACTGATATCCGACGGACTGGTTTGAATTCCAACTCTATCATCACAGTTGTGGATTCCTTAAAGTATCCAATGCTGTCTGCTCATAATGTTTACATAAACAAGGTGCCACGTGTCTCATACGTAGCTCAGAATTTGACATAGAGGTGTGTATGTCACCTAATAACTAAATAATAATTATTATTCATATCCATATTCACAAGGAGCTGGGTACCAATCAAATCTTCTAAGATTTGGTGGGTTATACTGATAGGGATGGAGTAAGATAGTTCAACAGGTAGTTGTAGAAGTCCCAGTAAAGGACCACAGATAGAAAGGGAAACCTAGGGAACTTTGAGAGACCACTGTCAGTTAATAATTGCTCCAGAGGGCTATCAGAATGAGGCAGGTTTGCTTGACTAGTGGAGGCCTGCGATATGCCTCAGGTCATTGGGTGGGGATGGAGTGAGGCCTACATTCAGGTTCAGGTCAAGGGCAGGAATTTAAGGAACACCCTTCTGCTGATGTGAATAAGCACCATGACTTCTAGTTTGACCTTATAGGGTCAAATACTCTCTTACTGAATACCCCGGGAGAAGCTACTACTCAAAGAGAGAGGAAGAGGTGGTCTTTTTCCACCCTACTCCCCTTGGATTATAAAACTGTAACCCACCTAATCCTTGGGGCAGAGCCTCCTTGCCTGCCTGCTTGCATCTCTCACCAGTGTCTTATTTTAATCAATCTACTTCCTGCCTATCACTTTGTCTCTCTCTGAGATAAAGAACATGAACCTCAATAAGTCCAGATACCAGATGAGTGATTCTAATTTAAAAACTGTGGGTTCGGGAGTTCCCTTAGTGGCTCAGTGGGAGTTCCCTTAGTGGCTCAGTGGTTAATGAATCCGACTAAGAACCATGAGGTTGCAGGTTCGATCCCTGGCCTTGCTCAGTGGGTTAAGGATCCGGCGTTGCCGTGAGCTGTGGCGTAGCTGCAGATGCGGCTCGGATCCTGCGTTGCAGTGGCTGTGGCGAAGGCTGGCAGCTACAGCTCCTGTTAGACCCCTAGCCTGGGAACCTCCATATGCCGTGGGTGCGGCTCTAGATAAAAAGGCAAAAAGACAAAAAATAAATAAGTAACTAAATAACTAACTAACTAAATAAATAAATAAAAATAAAAACTGTGGGTTCAAGTTCCAATCTGGGTGTAGGCTGGGTTCAAGTCCTGGCACATGGGTTCAAGTCCCAATGTAGTTTCTGGCTAGGTTCAAGTCACAAGTGCTGTCAGTTTCAAAACCTGTTTTAAGCTACCTCAGAATCCCTAAGAGCAAAGATTACTGAAATGGGAGTCCCAGCACCACTAATACAATATGTCATAGGAAAGGAGACATGGGAATAAACTCTGACACTCAAATTAAAATATTAGTTGCTTGCACAGTGGCCTAGTGATATCCCTGAGCTAAGAATGCATGAAAACTGATGTGTCAGTTTTCACAAACTCTTGCCTCTGAGGACTCATAGGTAGCTCAAGCTGTAAGGCCCCAAGTGAAAAAGCAGCTAAAATTGAAAACTTGCCAAATATATAGCACAGGGTCCCTACTTTCTTCAGAAACCCTATAGAAAGTTTCAGGAAATTCCAGAGAAACAATAAACCTGGTTAAGGAAGTACACAAACGCAGCCCTCCCATTTGATGGCTGCGCTCAGCAAACGACGGATGGGATTTAATACGAAAAGCTGGGGAGGGATGAAAGGGAGTTCATTCAACATCCAGCTTAACTAAGGCATTAGAAGAGGATGAGGAACATGCAGGCGGTAAAATCCGGTGTTGGTGAATAAGAAGTGTGGACACAAACAATTCCAGGTGGGTCCTCTGCTTTGAAAGTGCTTCTTAGCCAGGCAGGTGGGTTTTAATAACAAGCCAGCAGGCCAACCAGGTCCCATGGCGAAGCTTCCGGTTTCAAGCGGGGATTAGAATGAGGTGTGGTTGGAAGAACAGAAAGGAATAACAAGGAGACACGTTCTTATTTTACAGCCAAAGTACAGAAAGGAAAAGTGAGAGCCTGTGGACACACAAGACAAATCTGTGACGTACACTTCGGCTAATGGCGACACTAGATCCTAAACCCACTGAGTAAGGCCAGGGATCAAACCCGAGGCCTCATGGATACTGGTCAGGTTCATTATCACTGAGCCACAATGGGAAATCCTAGGCCCCATTCCGAGGACATCAAGTTCTACCAGAAAGAGTGATCAGGTTGGGACTCTTCTAACATGTGACCCTGAAATTGCCACCTCTTAGCCTTTGGGTGGTTGGGCCAGTGACCCAGGAGCCTTTGCAGCTAGTCTGAAGCCCAGAGGCCAGTGGGTGCCTCAGTGCCATCATTTGTTCCGGCTTAGCCGAGTTATTGGGATATTGATTTGACAAGAAGAAATTTTTTTTTCTTTTTAAGGCCACACTTGCGGCATATGGAAGTTCCTGGGCTAGAGGTTGAATAGGAGCCGCAGCTGCTGGCCTATGCCACAGCCACAGCAACACCAGATCTGAGCCGTGTCTGCAACCTACACCACAGCTCATGGCAACGCCCGATCCTTAACCCACTGAGCTGGGTCAGGGATCAAACCTGCATCCTCATGGATACCAGTTGGGTTCTTAACCAGCTGAGCCACAATGGGAAGTCCAAGAGGAAACATATTTTAAAATATTTTCTTGATCCTTCCTGTGAGGGAAATAGACTTGGACGCAGGTCAGGTAATAGGTGTCCAGGCTGGCTACACAGCCATGTACAGTTCACACCTGCTTTACTGACTGCTGGGATATGGGCTGTTAGGTCGCTGGGGTCTCCTGGATTGTTAGAGGTGAATCATTCTTCCAGTGAAGGGTGTCCCATCAGTGCCTAGGACCTTCTTCTATCAACTCAAAGGGACTTTATGCAATTTCCCTGCTTTAGCTTTGGTCATACCAGGGAGGCAGATTTCAGGATTTCTTTCACAGAGTAGGTTTTCAAACCACTTAACTTTATTTGAGCCCTGAATAACCCCTAAACCCTGGATAACCCTAGCTTCCAGCAGCTGGCCATCTCCTCTGAGGACTCTCCCTGTGAACCTGGCCTTAAGCCCTTCGAGGAGGGCCCACCTGACTTCTAATACACTCTCCTCTCTGAGGAAAGCTTGTATCTATCTTTGGTAAGGGACACAAACCCTCAAGGTTCCATTTTTTGATCCAAGAACACAGTTCAAAGAACACATATCTGGAGCTGCCAGATTGCAGGCGGTGGGTACAGGGGACTGGCCAGACCTCCAGTAATGATTAACAACCACCCTGGATGCAGATGCCTGAAGGTGAAGGGGACCGGGAGCCAGCAGAGATGTCCACCCTTGCCGGCCCTATGCCCCACCCCACCTCCCGATGAATTCAGGCTTTCCTGGGTTCATTCTGGTCGCCACACACTGCATGGGATTGTGGTTTCTGCACACCAGGTCCCTTTTCTGGGTTGGTCTAAAGCTTCCTCTAGTGTTTTTTTTTGTTGGTCAGTTGGTTTTTTGTTTGCTTGTTTGTATTTTAGGGCCGCACCTCAGCATATGGAAGTTCCCAGGCTTGGAGTCCAATCAGAGCTGTAAGCCGCTGGACTACATCACAGTCACAGCAACACCAGATCCAAGCCATGTCTGTGAACTATACCAGAGCTCATGGCAATGCCGGATCCCCAGCCCACTGAGCAAGGCCAGGGACCAAACCTGCTTCCTCATGGATACTAGTCAGATTCATTTCCACCGAGCCATGATAGGAACTCCGATTTTTTTTTTTTTTTTAATTTTGATTCCAAGATGCATGGAGTCCATGGAGCTCTCTGGAGAAAAGTATTGTTGCAGAGCTCATCAGCCCAGCAAGCTGGGTTCTTAGCCCTGGAAAATGGGCATCTGGCCTTTTCCCCCCAGGAGCAGTCTACAAGGTACAAAGGGGGTGACCTTGTCTGCAGGGGTGAAATGAAGAAGTGGGGAGCCAGGGCCACTCGTCTAGAGTCATGCGAAGCCGGGACTAGAGATCTCCCCCCGCCACCTCCACCAGCAAGATACACTTTCCTTTCTGCTTCAGGGAGCATTCATCTCTGCTTCTGCCCAGAATGCTCTCCCCTGAGCATGTAGGCCTGGTTTCATAAAAGGGTTCAAATATTTTAAAAAATAATAAACAAAATGAGAGATGTGTGGCTCTTCACTTCAGCTGAACGCTTAGAGGCCATTGTAGGGTCATTAATGGGCCTAATTTCAATATTGTTGTGTCTCAGGGAACAGGTAGGCCTGAGTAGAGAGGCAAATGGCTAGCTGGTAGAGCAGTCAGAACACACCAAACATTTATCCATTAAATTCACTGTCTTCTCTGGGTACTGATCATGGCAACCCAAAAAATTCTAATAGTAATGTTGGAGCCCAAAAGGTAGACCGCCCCAAAAGGTGCCTCAGTGGCACATCGATTATTTTGAATTAAAGTTACTTAAAAAATGACCAACACAAGAGGGACATTCTGATTCTCCTTTCTCTCCCCCTGAAAGCAGAAAATCAATTTCTCATGTGAAAGGTGCACTCCCTGAATCTGGAAGCAGAAGGACACCGTATCGTAAAGATAGAGAACTGGGGGCCCAGAAGCCTATATAAATAAACCTTGTTACTTCTTCAATTTACAACCCCAAGTCCAAGCATTGCTTAAATTCTTCACTAACTGGGCAACCAAAACCTAAATTTCTTCTTCCTGTCAGTTCCTCAGAAATTTATTGTTTCTTTGTCTAAAAAGCGTGAAATCTGCCTGTATGGCCACTTCTTAGGTCCCACTCCTATGGGGACTCTATGTGCATGAATTAAAATTTGCTCTTTTTCTTCTGCTAATCTGTCTGTGTCAATTTTATCATTCGTCCAGCCACAAGAACTCAAGCAGGGTAGAGGGGGAAATCCCCACCCCAAGAGTAACATCAAAAATCACTAATCATAGATCACCATAACGAACATAATATTGAAAACGTTAGGAATATTTCAAGAATACCAAAATGTCACAGAGACAGAAAATGAGCAAATGCAGTTGGAAAAATTGCACCAACAGATCTGTTCCATGCAAGGTTGCCACAAACCTTCAATTTGTTAAAACAACAACAACAAAGCAAAGCGGGATAAAACCAGGTCTGTCTGTAGAAAGTCCAGGGGAGAAGACATGAAAATGTAAGTCTCTAAGACTCTGCAGAAATATGTAGGGCTTTGGCTTCCATGGGCTGTAAAACTGGGAGTAAACGGTTGAGTAAAGTCAATTTTACCTAGATCTTAAGAATCTTGGAGGTCCTAGCTGCTTCTGGGACCAGGTACTTGTAAATTCCCTAAAAAATTAAGGAATCCCTAAAATTATAACAGCTACTTATAAATTCCCTAAAAGAAGCCTGCACAAAGTGCTTTGGGAAAACTTCGTAGACCATTTGAACTGGGTCCTGAAGGATGTGTGGGAATCTGTCATAGACTGGAGGAAAGAAGCCTTATGGGAGAGAGAATGGCCCTTACAAAGCACAGATACATCAAGAATGCAGAGTGGGAGTTCCCATCGTGGCTCAATGGTTAACGAATCTGACTAGGAACCATGAGGTTGCAGGTTCAATCCCTGGCCTTGCTCAGTGGATTAAGGATCTGGCATTGCCGTGAGCTGTGGTGTAGGTTGCAGACGTGGCTCGGATCCCACGTTCCTGTGGCTGTGGCAAAGGCTGGCAGCTACAGCTTCTGTTAGACCCCTAGCCTGGGAACCTCCACATGCCGCGGGTGTGGCCCTAGATAAGGCAAAAAAAAAAAAAAAGAATTCAGAGTGTTCAGAGAGGTTCCACGTGCCCAGGAGAGGTTGTGCAGAGGAAACAGGACTGGGTAAAGCTGAAGAAGCCAGAAGGGACCAGGTCAGAAAGGACTTCAACTTTTCCCTGCAGACACACTGGGAGGAAGGCCCCCACTCTAGAAGATGACTCTGATGGTGGTACAGCGGCAGGCCTAGGGTTCGGTTATTCTCTCCTTTCTGCCCCTTTATGCCTATGTATACCTCTCACGGCTGTAACCATATTCTATCCGCAACTAATTATGTGTCATGCGCTTTGAGAGACACTGAGCTCCAGGAAGGCCAGACCATGTAGTTAACAGGATAATATTTCAGTTCTGAATCCAAATCCTACCTCCTTAGCTTAAAGAGTGTCCTTGGGCAAGTTATTTAACTTCCCTGAACCTCAATTTCCTCATGTTTAGTGTGAGGATAATCACAGTACCTATCTCAGAGGATAGTTGTGAAGAAAAAAAAAAAAAAAGCAGAAATGCCAGCATTGCGCCAGCCTACATCCGTCCTCAGGTAAAGCGGCCCTTGCTCCTATTCACCAGACCCTAACACAGCACATCTTGAGGGAAACATAAGGGGAAAAAGACTACTGACAAGGAGGACAACTAGACATAATAAATGGAGAGCTCTCCCCAAAGAGGCTTTTCCCACCTAGATACAGTCCTGTTTCTGATATCCTAAGGATGTGGCTGAGACACATGTGGTAATTCTAGAATGTCAACAAAGTCTTTGATGTTCCCCTTTGAGAGCCAGAGTCCTAATGCCCTATGTTTGAGTGTGAGCTGGACTTAACAAATCACTTCTAACAAACAGAATGAAGCAGAAGTGACGAATTCATAAAAGGCATTGTGACTTGCTCCTTGCCAGCTTGGATCACTCACTCAGTAAGCCAGTGGCTGCCATGTCCTGATGACACTCACACAGCCCGAGGAAACTCACGTGATGAGGAACTGCTGGCCTTGGAAGTGGCTGCTCCAGCTCCAGTGGAACATTCAGTTGACTACAGCCCTGATGTCATCCTGATCGCAGCCTCACGAGAGACCCAGAACCAGAACCACCCAGCTAAGCCACTCTTGAATTCCTGACCACAGTATCTATGAGATAATAAATGTTTCTTGTTTTAGGTCACTAAGTTTGGGGTGATGTGTTACGCCGCAACAGAGAACTAATACAATACCTAAATGCTATGCTATTCATTTTTATTTTTAAACTTGGGATTCAACTATTTCTTTCTGACTTTACCCTCCAAGCAATATAATGAACAAGCATTCTGGGGTATAAAAATGTATCAGTTACTGGATTAAACATAATCTTTGGTTCGGGTTCCAAGAAAAAAAACTAAAAATAAAAGTAAATCTCTAGGTATTCAGAACTGACAGAGCTGCTATAGTCTGTGATACAATCAAACTCTTTGCACCTAATCGAAATCTCCGCACGCTCCCTTTGAGAGAGAAACTAGGTACAGCGGTCAGAAGAGCTTCCAGTCACCAGTAAGGCACCAGAACTGAGAACAGAATGGACTAACTCCTTCGAAAGGTGATGCCAGGTCACGTAATTTTTGAAAAACTTCTTGACCCAGTTGTGTACTGTTCTATCTGGTCAGATTTGCTAACCCAAAGGCCCTGTATAACTGGCACTGGCCCTTTTATGCAATTTCTCCGCAGGTTCCAAATCTACTCATCCTGGGTGGTGTGCTGTGGGAAAAAAAGCAGGGTCTCGGGGGTAGGAGAGATCTGGGTTGGAATCCTGTTTCAGGCATTCACACCACTCAACAACTACTGAGTGCATATGTGGTGCCAGGTCTGCTGCTACAACTGTGACTAAAAACAGACAAGGTCCCTGTCCTCGGGGAATGAATACCTAATGAGGGAATTAGATAATCACACAAATAAATGTAAAATTGCACTCAGCTGACAGGTGCAGGAGGGGAGGTCAGGGAAGTTTTCTCTGGGAAAGTGGTGCTCGATCTGAGAGCTAAAGGATGGAGAGGTAACTAGGATGGAGTCACGAATGCTAAGCTCCACATCCCCAAACTGATACTTAATTACAGTTTTGTCCTCCTGGAAATGGAATCTTAAGCCAGAAAATCAGGAATCATTAGCTGAGTAACCTGCCTGAAAAAACCCCTGCTATCTCCTATAGGGAAAGTAAACTTGCAATAACCAGTCTGCTTTTTGGTCTGTTATAACTTCTTTGTTCCTGCTCCCCTCTGCCTATAAAAGTCTTTTTTTTTGCTTGCCACATCCACCGCAAGTGAAAGTTCCTGGGCCAGGTATTGAACTTGCACCACAGCAGTGACAATGCCAGATCCTTAACCACTAGACCACCACGGAACGCCTAAGGCTTAATTTTTTTGCACAGCTCTTCAGAGTTCCTTTTTATCTGCTACACTGGAAGCTGCTTGATTCATAAATCATTAAATAAAGTGAATGAGATCTTTTAAGATTCACTCCGTTGATTTTTTTTTTAACGATGAAGAAGGAAGAACATCCCAAATACAGGGAAAGAATATGTTAAGGTGCAGTGACAGGAGGTAACATGGCATGTATCTGAAGCTGAAAGCGAGTCAGGCTAAAGTGAAGAATACGGGGTGATGACGAGTGGATGAATGGAGGGTATCGAGGAAGTCAAACTGAGAGAACTTGGCAATAGCCATTAGAAACACTTTAGGTGGCAGAAGCAGACAATCTGAACAACACTGGCTCAAACACATAAAGACAGTGTATGCGTGTTTCCCCAGATAACAAGAAATTTCCAAAGATAATAAGTATTCTGGGTGCTCCCGTTGTGGCACAGCGGAAACGAGTCTGACTAGGAACCATGAGGTTGTGGGGTTGATCCCTGGCCTTGCTCAGTGGGTTAAGGATCTGGCATTGCCATGAGCTGAGGTGTAGGTAGCAGATGTCGCTCGGATCCTGCATTGCTGTGGCTGTGGTATAGGCCGGCAGCTGTAGCTCCGATTTGACCCCTAGCCTAGGAACCTCCATATGCCATGGGTGTGAACTTAAAAAGAAAAAAAAAAAAAGAAAGAAAGAAAGAAAGAAAGAAAGAATTCTGGGAGGAGAGATTTGTTTAGCAACTTAGTGATGTCAGGGCTAGCATGATGCACATTTGCTTCACAGCTGAGTCCAGCTCTGTGCCTCATGACCAAGTCCAAGGCAGGAAGAACGAAAAAAGGGGCAAAATACATAACTGCCTCTTTCATGAGGAAAGGAAAGCCTTTCCCAGAAACCCTCCCCTCAGCAGATTTCTGCTTAAATCCTACTAGACAGAACTGTGTCGTTAGGGCACACCTAGCTGCCAGAGATGTTGGAAGATCAACTGCTTAACTTTTCTAGACTCTTTAGAGGAAACAGAAAAGGGAGAAGGGGATTGGGAGTATCGAGTTAGTAAATTCACTGTGAGTTCGCAGGTGTGGGGCAGAGGAGCAGAACAGCCTAAATGGTTGGCATTATTTTCTGAGTGGATAACATTGAAAGATCATAAATTCAGTTTTGGATATACTGAGTTTGAGGTGTGTGGTACACTGAATAATGGCCTCCAAAGGTATTTGTGTCCTAAGCCCTGGAACCTGTGAATATTACCTTATATGGAAAAAGGGACTATGCAGATGTGATTAAGTTAAATATACTGAGATGGGGAGATTATCTCGGATTATCCAGGTGGGCTCTAGATGCACTCACCGGTATCCTTATAAGAGGGAAGCAAGGGAGATCTGATTCTAGAAAATAGATGTGACAATAGAAGCACGAGGTTATTTAGAGAGATGCCAGGAAAGGGCCCAAGGATGCAGTCAACTTCTGAAAGCGGAAAAAGAAAAGAGATTCTCCCCTCAGAACCTCCAGAAGGAACAACCCTTAGTCTAGTGAGTTGATTTTAAGACTTCCGATCTCCAGAAGTGTAAGAGAATACACCTGGGTTGTTTTAAACTTGTGTTTTAAGATTATGGCAGTTACAGCAACCTAAGTAACTAAAGCAAGGTGCCTTTAAACATCTAGGAGATGGCAGGCAGGCAGCTGGATGTAAGCGTCTGAAGGTGAAAGAGCTTGGCCTTGAGATATGTGTCATATTCACGTGAGTGCCATTTGTTTGTTTGTTTGATTGTCTTTTTGCCTTATCTAGGGCTGCACCTACGGCATATGGAGGTTCCCAGGCTAGGGGTCTAACAGGAGCTGTAACTGCCGGCCTTCGCCACAGCCGCAGCAACGCAGGATCCGAGCCGCGTCTGCAACCTACACCACAGCTCACGGCAACGCCGGATCCTTAACCCGCTGAGCGGGGCCAGGGATCGAACCGGCAACCTCATGGTTCCTAGTCGGATTCGTTAACCACTGAGCCTCGACGGGAACTCCACGTGAGTGCCATTTGAAGTTGTAAGCGGGCCTCATAAGAGGAGAGGGACAGTGTCTCCCACCTGCTGTTCACCTCTCAGCAAGGTTTTAACTTTCTCTGAAACATGTCTTGAACATTATTCGGTCCTGGCATTAGATAAAACAATTTACAAGCATCTTCATTTAATCCTCACAACCACTTTCCGAAGTACACACCAGTTGCGTTTCCTATTTACAAAAAAAAGGAAAACTAGGTGAATGCGAATTTTAACAAGATCCTCAAATTACCTGCACACGAAGTGTGAGAAGCGCTGCCTCCACAGTGGGTTCCCCTACTGCAGGTGCTGCAGCAGAGCCTATCTCCGAGTTCTAGAAGCGCACAATGTTTTCACCTCCATCTTTGCTCGCGCCACTCTCTACCTGGAGCTAATACTCCCGTTCGCGGGTCCGTGCTAGGCGCCTCCAGTATTCTCAGGTACTTTTACCTTCTCTTACTCTGGGATTACAAGTCTGACCCTCCATTAGTACGCGAAAGTCTCTAAGGGAAACTACGGTTTTCTCTCACCGAGGTACCCCGACAACAAGCAAAACTGACGCCCAGACAAAACGCCAAGCAACTTTTTGAATCAAAAAAAAGTAGCGCATGAAACTTAACTGGTCGCCGTAGAAACCGCGCAGACTCAGGGAAGGTCTTCTCAGGAGGCGGGGCGGTGACAGGAGCGAGGGCGGGAGGTTTAAACTCCTCAGCTCCCGCCTCCCGCGTGCGGAGCAGCTGAGCGGCTGGGCGCATGCGCTCGCCTCCCGGGCTCCACCTCCGAGGACTGTCCCCGCATGCGCGGGCGGGAGCAGGAGGCGTGTCAACTTGATTGAAAGCAGATGGAGCCGTAGCAATGGCGGCGCTCGGGATTGCGACCGGTGGTGGTAATTGGTTTCTGGCTTTGGCGCTCGGGGTGACACTCCTCAAATGTCTTCTCATCCCCACCTAGTAAGGCACCCGCACGGCCAGGAGCTGGGTGGGGAGGCCCCACGGTCGGTCAGGGCGAGAGAAAAAAGCGTGGATGCCCTTGGGTGAGGGGAGGAAAGGGAATTTGAAGTCCTGTGGTCGCTGCTCCGCCTTTGCAGTGCTTCCCACTCCGCCCTTTGATTATTATTTCACCAGAGCACTAGATGTAGCCCTGGATGGCTGGAGTCAGGGCTGGCACTGTTTGACTCTAATGTTTCCGGGTTCAAGGTTCTGATGTTTAATATGCAGATTGAACAACACTGGCCTCCAACTTTCATTCATCTAGTACCGTATTTATCAGCTACCTCCTCTGCTAGGCACTGTTCTGAGCCTTGGAGAGGCATTTGAGAAAGGCTTATCCATCCAGTCCTTGCCCTCGGTAGAGTTGGTGGGGACAGAGGGACAAACAGGAGTTTCAGATCATGATAAGGTCTGTAAAAGACGAAGAGTGACTACTGGGCAACGCTTTACTCGCCTCTTTTAGGAGGTGATGTTTGAGTTGTACTCTGAAGGATGAAAAGGCCTAAGCAATGAGAAGGGCAGTTCAGGCAGAGGAAAGAGTAAGCCTAAACGCCCTGTGATAGGAAGGAACTCAGAGCATTCTAGGAACAGAAAGTGACTATTGTGGGTGAACAGCAGTTAAGGGAGTAGGAGAGTTGCACAGGATGAGGTAGGCAGTGACCAAGTCACACAGGGTTAGACTGCTATGTGACAAATGATTACAGAGCCAAGACTGAAAGCGTGGAAACCCATTAGGAAACAACTGCCAAGTGGTAATGGTATACAGTGGAGACAGTATTTATTAATATTGGCTTCCACCTTCTGTTGATCCTCTCTAGTTCTTCTCCCTTGACTTTTCCCTTTATTCCTTTTCTCCCTTCCCTTCAGGTCTCCCAGTTCCCCTTCCCAGCTTAGAGTTTGGTATCCTTTGGTTCAGGTTCTTGCTCACCTCTTGTTAGGTGCAGAAGAGCTATTATGTGTGGACTGTAACTCCATACTGATGTGTCTGTAAGCATAGCAAAATGATTTATAGGGACTTGGGAAAAGAAGGGATTGGTCAGTTCAACTTACTGAGAACTGAAAAAGAAACATCCTTCCTTTTAAAAGCAAATTGGATAAATCCTTCTAAAATGTAGGCTATTCCTTTCAAATCAGAATGGAAGGGAATTTTTTTTTTTTTAACTGTGAGTATAAGGTGATTTTTCCTTGCTTTAGCTTATTCAGCCTAGAAATGTGTCTTCAGGGTTGAATACTGCTCTTGGTCCAGGATTAAGAATGTACATTGTTTGAAGTTCTCATTTGGTGCGGTGGGTTAGGGATCTGACTTTGTTGCAGCTGTGGCACAGGTCGCGACTGTGGCACGGGTTTGATCCCTGGCCCAGGGATTTCCACATGCTGCAAGTGCAGCCAAAAAAAGAAAAAGGAATAAAAGAATGTATATAGTTACAGCTAATGCTTTGCTTCTCGAACAGGAAATAAGAGGGCAGCCACAGGATAAAAGCAAAAATATTCACCAAGATGTTTACTAACTGCGTCATTATGAACCACTTACAATGGCGAGGTGCTGGAGGAATGGACAAAGTAGAAATGATCCCTAACCATATAAGGGTATAGTTTAGTAAGGGAGCAAATCTACATAAATATGTAATTACATAACAATGCTTGTGTTGTATTAAGTGTTATGAAGGGGAAGAATGGGATCCTATATGGGGACTAACAAGGGTGACTTAATTTACACTGGGTATCAGGAAAAGTCTCTGACATGTCATTGGAGGCCTGAAGACACACCCAGTGCATGTCTTGTTGAACATATGTATGCATTTCTATTGAGTATGTTGGGGAGGAAGAAATTTTTCTCTACCTTTCTAGCCAGGTTTTTCTGGCTGGTCTAAGAATTAAATTGACATGAGACAGATTAACATGAGAAAAATCAAACAAAAGTTTAATAACGGCTATGGGCGAGACCCAGGAAAACGGAATAACTCTGTAAATAGCATCTTCTGTTGAAGATGCTGACATCCTCACCGTAAATAGCATCTTCTGCTAAAGACAAAAGAGAATGTTGTAGATGATAGTTTGGGACCTGGAAATGTAGGAAAGCAATTCATATAAAGTTGGAACAGCAAATGTTTGGTAAACAGATGTTTGCCGGGCCATGCAGAGATAGTGAGACACAGAGTGGAGTCCGATCTCTTGGTTCTGATGAATTTCCTCCGCCAAATCCAACCCATATTTTTTGCAGATAACTCTGGTGATAGCTCCATTCCAAGAACAAGTCTTTTATATGAACATTTAGGCAGCTAAGAGAGAAGTAAAAAGCAAAACTTACTGAGTCTTCTGTTTCTTAAAAATAATCAGCTTAAGTCAATCCTCATGCCAGAGGACACATTTTGGGTTGCCACATTTTGCTCCTCTACAAGTATATACCTAGAAATGGAACTGCTAGGTCTTAAGATCAGGTATGAATTCTGATTTTGAGAAATCTGTGGGAGATTGAGGTGCTATGGTCAGCAGGAAGTTGAGGACGTGTCTATAGAACTCAGGACAGAGGCCAAAGTTATATACTGTGATTTGGGAGTCATCATTACACAGTTCATAGTGGAAGGAATAAATATGAGTAAGGTCGTCCAGAGCATAGTAAGCTGCATTGGAAAAAAAAAAAAAAAGACCAAGAGCTGAACCTAAAGGAATATCAACATTTATTTGATGAATATTGACATGGGAACCCATGAAAGAAATTTGAGGGGGGGTTGGCTAGGAAACTCCCAAGAGAGTTGTCGCTGTGGAAATGTTGTATAAAAGTGTAAATCAGGAACTCGTTGACTTTGGTGAGTGGTTAATTCAACAAGAATATATTAAAAACAAAATGTATTAAGCCCATCCAGATATCAGGCGCTGTGGAAGATATGGAGGGGAAGTACAGCAGTGAGCAAACAGAAAAACTTCTACAAAAGAGGAGTGAAGGTTAGCAGAATATGCCACCCCAAAATATGCTTCTTTGGCATAAGGATTTTTGGGAACTTATTTTGAGGAACTGCAGACACAGGAGAAGCTCTGAAAATAGTAAAAGTTACTTCTAAGGGAAATTTACTTTACAGAGGAGCCTGTATCTGGAAGGTAGTTATCACTAGAGATCACTTTTTCACCTGCGAGATTTACCTGCAAGTCAGAGCAAGCTTTGCTTGCCAAACATTTCTTCTCACCTTACCAAAAGTTGCCTTCCACCCTTTTTGAAGCCCCAGCCCCCTACCCCTTTCCTGAGCCCTCGGGATGATAGATGAGCTTCAGTCATCTGGTCACCTTTTTAGTCTCATCTTAGATCCTTTGGGCTCCCATACATATGTAGTAATTAAAATTGAGGGTTTTTTCCTCCTGTTATTCTGTCTTATGTCAACGTAACTCTTAGACCAGCCACAGCACCTAAGATGATAGAAGGGGAGAAAATTTCCTCCCCTGTAGGGTAGATGCTTGAACAGATTTATATGTAGCGAAGGGGGACCAGCAGACAGAATTTGGAGGCATAGGAAAGGCAGGGCAGGGGTCTTTTCCCACCTTCTCTGTCTGATGAACTCTTGGTCATTCTTGAAGATCCATCTTGTATGTGAGGCCTTTTCCAGATAATGAATCTTAGAATTGTTTGTGAACAAGAATCATTCACCTCTGAGCAAAACAGCCTGAAGGCCTCCCATAAGAAAAAGTATGGGTTCTGGTCAACTCTTTAGATAACTCAGAGACCCTTTCACTTAGTAGATTCCCTGACTTTTCCCCACTTTCACTCCAGATAAGTGAAATGTTTCAGGATTATGTAATACCTGTTTGTGTCTTTATAAGATAGTGAGATTCTGTAAGGGGTGTTGGTTCATTTTAAAAGGATAATTTTAGAAATGAGAAGTTGATAAATGTAATATCTCATTTTACTCATCCGATTGTTTTTGAGTAGCCATTCCACAGATTTTGAAGTACACCGAAACTGGCTTGCTATCACCCACAGTTTGCCGATATCACAGTGGTATTATGAGGTAAGGTTTAATTTTCACTTTTTGGGTTTTTTGGTTTTTTTTTAAGCTATGTGTAAAATCATGTAAGTATTACGGATATTAAAACAGTTTTCTCTGTGGTCATAAGTTGAATAAATCTGTATAAAAATTGTGTACTTGGAGTTCCCTTGTGGTGCAGCCGGTTAAGGATCCAGTGTTGTCACTGCAGCAGTTCAGGTTGCTGCCGTGGCATGTGTTCAGTCCTTGGCCCAAGAACTTCTACATGCTGCGGGCACAGCCAAAAAAAAAAAGAAAAAATTGTGTTCTCTCCTTGTGTTACCAAACTTTGGTCCTCTCACCTGGCACACAGCAAAGCCATTGTACAGACCCTGGGTTGTGGTGGAGGAAAGTACAGCATTTATTACAGGGCACCAAGCAAAGAGTGTTGTTGCTCGAAAGACTTGAACTGCCTAGTGACTCTCAGGCAAGGATTTTTAAAAGCAACAGTAGAAGTAAGGGTCACAGGGTGCATGATCATCTCTTGGATATTTTTCTGTTTGGTTGGTGAGGTCTTAGGGTGTGATTTCGGGAATCTTTATCATCAACCTTCTGGTTCTGGCCTGCAGTCCGTGTGCTTATAGTCAGCATGTAGTCACCATCCTCCACCAAGCAGCGGTCTTAGTTTCTGCAGAAAAGCTCAAAATATGGGTCGGATTGTTCTCTGTATCCCTTCAGGAAGAACTAGGAGTCCTGTGACCTTATTATCCTAATCACTAATGACTCTTTGGAAATTGAAGTCCAAACAAGGAGAGGACACAGAGGGTCTTAGACCTGGATAAGCCCTGCAAGGCCTTGCTCACTTTCAGTCCCACCTTTTCTTTGTCTTTTTAGGGCTGCACCCGAGGCATATGGAGGTTCCCAAGCTAGGGGTCAAATTGGAGCCACGGCTACTGGCCTCTGCCACAGCCACAGCAATGTGGGATCCAAGCTGTGTATGTGACCTATACCACAGCTCATGGCAATGCTGGATCCTTAACCCACTGAGTGAGGCCAGGGATGGAACCCGACAGGAACTCCCCACCTTTTCTTTGATACTTTTTTTTTTTTTGTCTTTTAGGGCCGCACCCGCGGCATATGGAGGTTCCCAGGCTAGGAATCTAATCAGAGCTGTAGCTGCCAGCCCATGCCAGAGCCACAGCAATGCCAGATCCAAGCTGCATCTGCAACCTACACCACAGCTCACAGCAACTCTGGATCGTTAACCCACTGAGTAAGGCCAGGGATCGAACCCGCAACCTCATGGTTCCTAGTCGGATTTGTTTCCGCTGTGCCACAATGGGAACTCCTCTTTGATACTGCTTAATCTAGAGGGCAACAGGGATGAGACAAGAAAGGGAATAAAGTTTTGGATAAAGAAGTTAATCATAAACTCTGCAGGGAAACTCGGTTTGGGAAGGAGTCAGTTTCATTCATTTCTCCCCTCTGACACTGTTAGGGAGCCCCTTTACCTCAAAATGAGTTTCCCAGATTATACGTTGGGAACTATAATGTTTGCCACATCCTCTTTGAAAGATCATTGGATTGGGAAAGACGGAAAATTGTATTTTAGGTCTGGCTCTGCAGCAGCATAAAAAATATATTTCATCTCTCTGAGCCTTGGTTTCTCATCTAGCACATGAGGATTTGGGATGAATTATTTCTGAGATCTTGTCTGTCCCTGACATTTTGTGATTTATGAAGACCGGAATAATCAAACGTGATGTGTAAGAGTCTGATGATATACAAACCATTCTCTTCTATTATTATAAAATGATGTCTGTATTTTTATTTCTGGTTTGAGTTACTAACTTGCATACGATTCTCCATGGAAGATATCAGCTCAGAAATGACTTGATCAAAAACAGCACTCTGCTGTCAGGGAGATTTTTTAAAGACAACCTGTAAAGTTTTCTGTGCGTTTGTTTCTCTCTCTCTCTTTTTTTTTTTTTTTTGGTCAGGTCAGAATAGTCTTTTGTACTGAAAAGGCCTGAGAACAGTTGACCTAACTGACCAAGTTCCTGCTCGCATAATAACACTGCAAGTATTTCATAGGAATGCTAAGGAACTTTAAATAATTACTTTAGTATAAGGTATTTGTTTGCGTGCACCAACAAGGACACTTTGTATGTGGCCTAGTAGTCAAGAGGTTGGGCTGTGATTTCAGACTGCCTGGGTTTGACTTTCAGCTTTGCCACTTACCAATTCTGGGTTACTGTGGGAAAACTGCTTGACCTCTCAAAGCCTCAGCACCCCAACTATTAAGTAATAATAAATAATAATTGGGATGAAATGAATATAATGTATGTGATGTAATTAGTATAGAGCTTAGTTTGTGTGCGTGTGTGTGTGTGTGTGTGTCTGTGTGTTTTGTTTGTTTGCTTTCGGCTACACCCATGGAATGCAGAAGTTCCAGGGTCAGGGATCAAACCCATGCCACAGCAGGGACCCAAGCCATAGCAGTGACAACGCCAGACCCTTAACTCCCTTCGCCACTGGGGAACTCCTGTACTTAGCATAGAACTTTTTTTTTTAATTAACAATGAATTTTATTTCAGTTATAGGTGTACAAAGACAATAAGTCAATTCGATAGATTTTGTGTCCCAAACCCACAGTGTTTTTTGTCCCCCACCCCCCAGATTGTCTTATTTGAAAAACCAAGGTTTTCCAAAATCTGTGAGTCATTGTCTGTTCTTCAAAGAAGTTCATTGTGTCTCTTTAGTTTCCACATGTAAGCGGTAGCATTGGGTGTTGCTGTCTAATTGTCTGACTGGTTCCACTTCG
>PVHT020000037.1:4125874-4254588 GCA_004024745.2 Catagonus wagneri
GATGTAAAATTAGGTTGTTTATTTGAGCTTTTTCTTGTTTCCTGAGGTTGGCTTGTATTGCTATATACTTTCCTCTTAGCGCTGCTTTTGCTGAATCCCAGAGGTTTTGGAGTGTCGTGTCTTTGTTGTCATTTGCTTCTAGGTATTTTTTAATTTCCTCTTTGATTTCTTCAGTGATCCATTGGTTGTTTTCTTGTGTTTAGCATAGAACTTAAAACAGAAGTGCTCTGTTATTAATAATTACCATTATTAACATAATGACCTAAATCTGTAAATGAAAAGGCAGTCCCCCATCTCTCCATTTTCTTCTTTCTCTCTGACTGTTCCTTCTCAACCCCCTTTGCTCACACTTTTCATCTGCACATTTTTTCAAAAGCTGGTTCCCTGTAGGTTTCTCTTTGTGGTCCCTTTTTCTTTTAATTCTATAATTCTTTCCAGATGTTCTTTCATTTACGCCTCTGATTTTAACTACTACCTGTTATTTTAGTATTCCTAGAACTATATTTAGGCCAGAGCCATCTCCCGTTATTAGTTTATTTTAATAGAAGAGGTTTATATAAAAGAGATCCTAGTAACGATATACTCCTTTATTCTTCCTTCCTCAGCAATAACAGCAAAAGAGATCAACAAGAAGCAAGGCTCACAGTAGGTTATAAGGGTGGAGAGGCATATGCCTCAGGTCTGGAAGGGACTTTTTCTGCCATACAGAGAGTGACCATGTGAACAGTGGGTTGCGTTATGGAGCCCCCTTAACTTTGACTTCTAACCTACCTTTCTGTTCTCCCCTCATATTAAATTGATTGGTTAACTGGTTGGGAAATACATTAAAAAGATCCATAATAGGAGTTCCCGTTGTGGCTCAGCAGAAATGAACCTGATTAGGGTCCCTGAGGATACAGGTTCTGTCCCTGGCCTTGCTTGGTAAGTTAAGGATCTGGCATTGCTGAAAGCTGTGGTGTAGGACACGGGTGCGGCTTGGATCCCACATTGCTGTGGCTGTGGCATAGGCCGGCAGCTGCAGCTCCAGTTTGACTCCTAGCCTGGGAACTTCCATATGTCACAGGTGTGGCACTAAAAAGACAAAAAAAAAAAAAAAGACCCATAATAAATACTGTGAAATGAACACAATTGTTTTGGATCTTTGTTGACCTAAACAAGCAGACTGCTGGTTATTTCTCCAGCAAAAATGGACTTAATCAGGATCAGCAGAAAATTGCGGTTCAGCTTTTGCAAACATTGTGAGCCATGTGCAAGTCCCTGCGCAAGTAAGGGAGAAAAACTCTTTTATAAAGAGGGGAAAAGGAAGATGGGGGACTGGAGTAAACAACAGTCCTTGGCTTTTGTGTGTGTGTGTCTTTTTAAGGCCTCACCTGAAGCATATGGAGGGTCCCAGGCTAGGGGCTGAATCAGAGCTGTAGCCCCTGGCCTACACCACAGCCATAGCAATGTGGAATCCGAGCAGTGTCTACACCACAGCCACAGCAATGTGGAATCTGAGCAGTATCTGCGACCTATACCACAACTCACAGCAACGCCGAATCCTTAACCCACTGAGTGAGTTCAGGGATCGAACCTGCATCCTCATGGATTCTTGTTGGATTCGTTAACCACTGAGCTACGACAGGAACTCCTCCATGGCTTTTCACTGGCTGAGTTGTGACAGTCTCTAGTTGGCTGGGCTTTTCGCAGGAAAGAATGGACGTTGTTCTCCCTGTTGGGCTCCTCTGTCCTAGGGCCTGAGACCTGCCTCTTCTGGCCTCCCAGCTCTATTTTAACTGAGATTTCTGTTTTATATCTTCATAGTGGAGGTTGGATGTTTTTGTATTTGAAGAAATAACTGTGGTAGAAGTTTCCTGAGATAATGGGTTTGGTGTCAGATCCAGATTTGAGTCTCAGCTCTAGCATGTGTTAGTTAAGTGACAAAACTGTTCACTTGGGAGGAAATGTTAGCAAATAGCTTTCCTGGCTTCCCACAAGCGGTTTACACAAGATGATCACCCCAGATGGAAATTCCTGAGGTCAGGAGGGCCTTCTGGGCTAGGCTGGCTTGGGAGTCTTCATGGGGAGAAAGAGCTTTGAGTGGTTTGAGGCGGGGGACAGCAAAGGAAATTGGGGAACAATTTGTTTTGGAAAAATTACCATTTTTCAGGCAGTACCTGTTCCTTCTCTTAGTTATTTTAATGCTTCCTGTTCTGTTTTATTTAAAGTGATAAATGTGTTGATAAAGTAGGAAAATCATTTAGACGTCTAATGAAATAAATGACTCTTTAAGGGTAGAATGAGTTCTGACGTAGAAACTGTGGCTGAAAAAAAAAAAAGAAGCTGTGGCTGTAAACCACAGATGGTAATAAAGTCTAAATTCATGTTGAATTCCTTGAAATTATAAGGAACAATAATTTCTAAACTTTTTTTTTTTTTTTTGGTCTTGTCTTTTTAGGGCTGAATCCACAGCATATGGAAGTTCCCAGGCTAGAAGTCAAATCGGAGCTGTACCTGCCAGCCTATACCACAGCCACAGCAACCCAGGATCCAAGCCACATCTGTGACCTACACCACAGCTCGTGGTGATCCCGGGTCCTTAACCCACTGAGCAAGGCCAGGGACCAAACCTACATCGTCATGAATACTGGTCAGGTTTGTTAAACCCTGAGCCACAACAGGAAGTCCTAAACTTTAAAAAAAAAAAGATTTATACCCTAGCAAAAAATCATTTTTGAGCATTCGCTACCCAATATGATGCTTTTATCTATAAATTATAAAGGTACTGCCCTATTACAATACTTTTTTTTCTATTACTATACTTTTAAAAATAGAAATTAAGAAGGATAAGATTAAAGTAGAATTTCTAATTTTTCTTTCCACAATTCAGTGACTCATCTTGTTTACACCTCACAGTGGAGATCTGGGATTAGAGAAGGAACTTTTCCTAAAGAAGAATTCAGTGGATGGGTTCATAGTCTGAGTGCCCTAGACAGAGAGCCTCTGGGGTAGCCTCAGATTTAAGTCTTTTGCATTTTTTTCCTGCAGGGGGAGAAAACAGGCTACTTCTGTTGTTTGTATCTCTTTTACCTCATTTTATTTGTTTGTTTGTTTGTTTATTTATTTATTTATTTATTTTGCTTTTTAAGGCCACACCCGTGGTATGTGGAGGTTCCCAGGCTAGGGGTCAAATCGGAGCCTCAGCTGCCGGCCTATGCTACAACCACAGCAATGCCAGATCCAAGCCATGTCTGCAACCTACACCACAGCTCATGGCAATGCCGTATCGTTAACCACTGAGCAAGGCCAAGGATCGAGCCCGCAACTTCATGGTTCCTAGTCAGATTTATTAACCACTGAGCCACGACAGGGACTCCTTGCCTCATTTTATACTACTCTAAATAGTAGTCCCTGGGATTTCCCATCATGGCTCAGCAGTTAACAAACCTGACTAGTATCCATGAGGATGTGGGTTCAATCCCTGGCCTCTCTCATTGGGTTAAGGATCCAGCATTGCCGTGAGCTGTGGCGTAGGTCGCAGACGTGGCTCAGATCCCACATTGCTATGACTGTGGTGTAGGCCGGCAGCTACAGCTCCTATTGGACCCCTAGCCTGGGAACCTCCATATGCTGCAAGTACGGCCCTAGAAAGACAAGAAAAGAAGAAGAGACTAGGGAATGAAAATTTCCAATCTTTGCACCCTCTTTGCTCACTTACTTACTGGAGTTCTATTCTGTCTTCGATTTTTACCACAGGCAACTTCCGAGTGGACCTTGGATTACCCCCCCTTTTTCGCATGGTTTGAGTACACCCTGTCACATGTTGCCAAGTATTTTGATCCAGAGATGCTGAATGTCCATAACCTGAATTACTCCAGCCCATGGACCTTGCTCTTCCAGAGATTTTCCGTCATCTTCACAGATGGGCTCTTCGTGTATGCTGTCCATGAGTAAGTCTCAGAGTGTCATTTTGCGTGGAAGGTGTTGAGAAAGTATTATAGTATTAAACAGTATTAACTTGTTCCTTATTTGCAGCAAATAAAGTTCATATAATAGCAAATGTTAGAACAGTCCAAAACTGTGTTAGGTTTGGGTTTTTTGTTTGTTTTCTAATGGTGCCCACAGCATACAGAGGTTCCCAGGCCAGGGTTCCAAGCAGCGCCACAGCAGTGACAATGCTGGATTCTTAACTCACTGAGCCTCCAGTGAACTCCCTATCTTGTATGTTTGTTTTTTTTTTTATTTTTTGTTTTTTTTTTTGTCTTTTTTATCTTTTTAAGGCTACACTCACAGCATATGGAGGTTCTCAGGCTAGGGGTCAAATCGTAGCTACAGTTGTTTTCCTACACCACAGCCACAACAATGCAGGATACAAGCCACATCTGCAACCTACACCACAGCTCTTGGCAACGCTGGATCCTTAACCCACTGAGCAAGGCCAGGGATCGAACCCACGTCCTCACGGATACTAGTCGTGTTTGTCAACCACTGAACCACAACAGGAACTCCTCTTATGTTTTAAACTGCATGAGTAATTACAGCAAGCAGTCTAGTTGAATCCTGTGGAAGAAAATGGGGGCTAAGGTGGGATCACAAGGTAGAGTAGAACAAAAGATTGTGAATGCTGTGAAAAGTAGTCTCAGGTAAGTTCCCATCGTGGTCAGTGGTTAGCAAACCCGACCAGTATCCATGAGGATGTGGGTTCAGTCCCTGGCCTCACCCAGTGGGTTAAGGATCCGGCATTGCCATGAGCTGTGGTGTAGGTTGCAGACGCAGCTCAGATCCCACATTGCTGTGGCTGTGGCATAGGCTGGCAGCTACAGCTACGATTCAACCCCTAGCCTGGGAACGTCCCTATGCCATGGGTGCGGCCCTAAAAAGACAAAAAAAAAAAAAAGGTAGTCCCAGGTAGGGTTCTACCACCCTTTCTCCTGCCCAAAATGGCTCTACATGCTTGTCTTTCCTTCCTTATAGCGGGCCACCAGAGGCTGCCATCACCTACTCTCTTCTTTGGGATACATGCATATGTAACAGCACAGCACATTCATGCCCACATGTGCACAGGGCTAATCAGCAATGGAGTTTCCGTTCTAGTATACCTGAGAATTTTTACTGAGTGCTTTTAGTTGTAGTCTCTGGAGTCTTTCCTTCATGAAGACTCACTGACTAACTTTCTTTCCTTTTTTCCTTTTTTTTAGGGCCATGCTCACAGCATATGGAGGTTCCCAGGCCAGGGGTCAGATTGAGCTACAGCTGCCAGCCTATGCCACAGCTGCCAGCCTATGCCACAGCCACAGCAATGCCACATCCGAGCCACATCTGGGACTGTGTAGCTCACGGCAATGCCAGATCCTTAACCCACTGAGCAAGGCCAGGGATTGAACCTGGAACCTCATAGTTCCTAGTCGGATTTGTTTCCACTGCGCCACAATGGGAACTCCCTCAGACACTAACTTTTAAGTTACATTTATATTTCATGTTTTTATGTTTTGCACCATATGTTTACAAATTACTTTTAAGTAGTTGAATACACAACTAGAATAGAGTATTTTGCCCAGTGACTTAAAGTGGTAAGTTCCTAGTTAATGTCGGTTTCCGTTCTGTCCTGATACTTAAGCCTGCTTGTGTGATTGTGACAGAGCAGTAACTGGTGCCCATTCAGTGACCCTTGTCATAAACAGATCATTTCTATTTGTGAGGGCTTCTAGACAGAACTCTTGCCCGACTCAGGAGCAAGTCCCTTGGGGATGTTTTAACCCCTTGCTCATTTTCATGGAGTAACTCGTGTTTGGCACATTGACCTTTAGTCTCTTTATGACCTGGCAGGATTTGTAAGGGAAGGTGATGTATAATGCACTCTTAACTCACAGTGTTTAGACTTAAGTGCTTCAAATTTAAGCTCCCAGGAAAAGTACATATGGACAGAAAGAGGGAGTAGAATTCACTTCCACCTGCAATATAGAGCGAACAGTTAAATAAGATAAAGATGTAGGAGTTCCTTTCATGGCTCAGCGGTTAACCAGCCCCACTAGGATCCATAAGGATGCAGGTCTGATCCCTGGCCTTGCTCAGTGGATTAAGAATCCAGCATTGCTGTGAGCTGTGGTGTAGGTCGCAGAGGCGGCTCAGATCCCGTATTGCTGTGGCTGTGGTGTGGGCCAGCAGCTGTAGCTCTGATTTGACTCCTAGTCTAGGAACCTCCATATGCCTTGGGTGTGACCCTAAAATGCAACAACAACAAAAATGTAGAATAGGGCACTATATATAGACTAGTAATTTACTTAATTTTCTTAATTACCCTGTAAGGTTACTTCGTCTATTTATGAGGCAACGGAGGCTCACTGGAGGCAAGGAGGACACTTTGCTAGCCCCTGTTTAATTGCATCTTTATTCTGTTTACTTTTGGCTTTAGGTTCCTCTGTCTCTAGAATTCATGGATATTCAAACGATGTACCATTTTGGAAATCTTTTTATAGAATAATATACCCTCATTGTCAATTTTTTGGAGAGCAGAAAAGCACATACATACACACCAAGTAGAAATGACCCATACGCCTTCACATACAGCTGTCACTATCAACATTTTGGTGCATATTGTTTCAGCCTCTTATCTGTTTCTGATATATATATATTCAGACACATAAATACATATGTTTTTTTTTAAGACCACACCCATGGCATATGGAAGTTCCCAGGCCAGGGTCTGAACCCAGGCCACAGTTGCAACCTAAGCTACATCCTTTAACCCACTGCACAAGGCCGGAGATGAACCCCGCGGCTCTGCAGCTGCCCAAGCTGCTGCAATTGGATTCTTAACCCACTGCGCCACAATGGGAATTCCTGAATATCATTTTTATAAAATAAAAATGGAGGTGTTCCACTCGTGACGCAGTGGAAATGAATCCGACTAGGAACCATGAGGTTGCGGGTTCTGTCCCCAGCCTCACTTAGCAGGTCAAGGATCCAGCATTGCACTGAGCTGGGGTGTAGGTCACAGACGCAGCTTGGATCTGGTGTGGCTGTGGCTGTGGTGTAGGCCTTCAGCTGCAGCTCTGATTTGACCCCTGGCCTGGGAACTTCCATATGCCAAGGGTTCAGAACAAAAAAAAAAGAAAAAGAAAAAAAAGGAGCTGCAAGTTTGCAGATGTTTTCCTTTTTTTTTTAATCCCCTCTACCACCTACCTCCCAAACTCTCACAGATGTTTTCTTAATTTGACTATGATGATACATATTTTGAGTTTTGGTGGATGTTTTTGGTTTTGTATTAAAAGAAGGCTTTCTTTCAAATCAGCATAGCTAAGAAAGAGACATATAACTGGCCCCGAGGCCTTTCTTTCTACTACAACCTTTTTAAGCAATCAAGAATGCCACAGTTAACCCAATCCCTGTTGCTTTTTGCTAGGCCAGGGGCAGGGGGAGGTTAGCAGGCACCCACAGTGTGTGGATGTTCCTGGGCCAGGGATCAACCTGTACCACAGCAGCAGCCCAAGCGACTGCAGTGACAACACTGGATCCTTAACCCACTGCACCACCAGAGAACTCCCCCAATCTCTGTTTCTAATGAACTGACAGAGAAGCAACTAAAATGATTTCCAACCCACTGAAATTACTTGAGAGAGATGATGCCTAAGGGTGCTTTAATTGGGAAGTTGTCATTGTCACCAGAAATGGACTCCATCACCATTTTTTCCTTGTAGTAACTGGCAGTATTAGCACTGTGATTTGTAAAGAAGGACAATAAGAAATTGTCTTGGAGTCTCTTTCCTCCTTTTTAAAAAGAAAACCTCCCATGTTCCTAGGGAAGTAATGTAATGCTCAAGAAAGCACCCAGCATACACTGAGCACTCCATAAATAGTAGCTGCATTTCCTTCATCCTTTCTCTCTTCATTCCTCCATCTCTTCCTTCCCTTTCTTTTCCTTCATATTTTTGGGTTGATATAAACCTGAGCTATTCACCTGCTCCTCATCCTTGCTTTTTGGTAATTCATTTTCAGAATAAAATCATTACACATTTAAAAAGAATGGCATGGACAGTTTGTCAGGAACGGCTAATAAAATGCATCAGAGTGTACTCTGTAGAAGTATTATGATGTTCTAATGAAGATTAAAGTTGTTTCTGATTCTCTCCTTGTGTTCCAATATAGGTGCTCTAAATGCATTGATGGGAAAAAAGCAGGCAAAGAACTTACAGAGAAGCCAAAGTTTATTCTATCAGTATTACTGCTGTGGAACTTTGGGTTATTAATTGTAGACCGTATCCTTGACATTTTATGTGCTATTCCTAACTTATTTGATACAAACTAAGTATAAGATTAATTCTTTCTGTGATGGTGATTCTGAAATACAAGCTGCTTTTGAACGTGGTCATGGGGTGGGTTAGTCTGTTCTCCAAACTGTGGTCTCTGCCCAACTTTACTAGACTCTGGTTGCTAGAGGACTTTTGTCCCTAAAAAGTAAGTAGTGATATGCTAGAGCCAGTTAAACTGCCAGTAAGGCAGTATACTGGGACTCGTTAACTGTTTTTAGATTAATCTATGCATATCTTAGATAGTTTTATAACGTATTATTCTGAATTCCTTTTATAAGAAAGGGCACATCATGTGTTGCATATGGAAACAGATGCTTCATGGCTTTTCTACCATCTTGGTTTGCCACCTATTAACAGACAAGTTCTTAAGTCCAAACAGTCTGAATTGTAACTACGATCTTAATGATAAAAGCATTATTTCTACCGTTGTCTCAGAGGTAGCTCAGTATGGAGGAAAACCCCTAGACTTTGATTTAGGTCTGACCTGACTCAGTCTCAGTCCAAGTAGCATTAGGCTGTGAGTAGATTTCATGCTCTGAGCTCTACCTGCCTGTCAGATTCATTGTTTATATACTTTAATCAGTGGTGTGCTGCGTGTAGTCACCTTCAGTAGCTGTTAGGTCCCTTCCTTTCTCATCTCTGATAGTAAAAAGCAAAACAAAACAAAACACTCCTCTAGCTGCCGGATCTTCAAGGTAGAGAAAACAAGCGAAAATTTCCTGGTTTTCTTTTTAAACGTAAATTTTAATTTATTCTGCTGTATAGCACAGGGAACTATATCTAATCACTTTTGACGGAACATGATGGAAGATAATATGAGAAAAAGAATGTATATATATGTATAACTGGGTCACTTTTCCGTACAGCAGAAATTGAAAGAACATTGTAAGTCAACTATAATAAAATATTTTTTAATTTTAATTCAACAGCTTGTTCAGGCTTTGACTGTTAAAACACTTGATGAAAAGTCCAAACTGGTAGTAGTGTTTTTGTATTTAAATTTACCTATAAAAAAAGCATTTGCAATTTTTATACTGTCTGCTAGCACAATTCACTGTGAATTTGGTATCGTCTGTTTTCCTTCCTTGACCTAAGTCCAGATATTCATTTCCAGTACAATGGTTTTTTATTTGGATTAATGCTACTCTCCATTGCACGATTATTTCAGGTATACTTTCAGGATTCTTTGAAAATAGGCTCATTGTATTAGTTTGGTTTTTAACTTGTAAAGGCAATAATATATGGGTGAAGATAAATTTATTTGATCAACTATTTTGAATTGCCAAGTGCTTTAGAGACTTTTATTGAGTATTTCTCACAAATTCCTTTTGATAACAATTTTCTTCATTTTACAGATGAGAAAATTGTACCCTAAAAACTTGTGAGAGTATGACAGGCCTGAAATAAACTTTAGTTTCTGTATTTGGTTGGGATTGTTTTTCTAGGAATGAAATCTTCAGCTTTTTATACAGTATAATAACTGTTATGGTGGGAAAAGTATGGAGTTTGGAATGAGAAGACCTGAGCTGAAATCTTAAATAACCCTAATAAGCTGTGTGACTCGGACTGGGGTTATTCAAATGCATTGGCTCCCCCAGATTGGATATATTCCATATAGTAGCTTTGAGCAACCCTTGCAACTATTCTTTGAAGCTGTTAAAAGTTACCCTTCTTTCATGGAGGAGGAAATCAGGGAATTCGGATTTCTGGGACATTCATCTGTACACTGAATCAGAATCTCTGGGCTCGGATTTTAGGAACCTCCAGGGAATTTTGTCACACCATCAGGTTTGGGAACCATTAACCCAAGGCAAGTCTCTCAACCCTCTCAGCCTTAGTTTTCATCCGTAAAATTAAACTTACCCCTTGATACATTCTATTTGTAAAATGGGGCCATCTACCTCACAGGGACTTTGGAAAGATCAAATTCAATAATCTGTTTTAAAGTTTTTTGTCAACTATAAATATCTGGATAAGTTGTTTTAACCATAAAAATCCCCATAGTACATACATCAAAATTGGTGTTCAGTGAATGAATGATGGTTGGTTGTTGAACAAATGAACTAAAGTTTAGCTGTAGAACCAGATAGACTTTCTCTGAGTCCTAAATAAATCATAAAACTGGTGGGGAAATTGGAAGCATCCCATTGTTTTCCCCTTATCATTCCTAACTCATCTATTCTAGACCACACCTGGTGAGACAGTGAAAGGAGGAACCTGGCCTTTTATGGTCCCTTTGGCAGTTTCTTTGCTGAACCCCTGGACCATTATCTCACTTGATCCTTCCAAAATTCCTGTGAGGTAGGTAGAACTCAGACTTTAGTGTTAGTCAACTCAGTTTGGGTTGTGGGTTCGTTTGTTCCCTAAATCAGAATGCCTTTAATTCTCCTAGTACTTTGTTAGATCCACTGCTACTTGGTGCCTTCAGCCTGATTGTTACTTGATCCATAAAATAAGCCTTAAATGCTTCTTCATTAGCATAGCTTTAAGTAAATCATTCATATTCTTATTCCCAGATCTCAGAAAATCAACTCCAGCTATTGTATAATTGTAAGGGGGTGAGCATAATTGAATTCTCTGAGCTTTTTAGTTTCTTAGGAAGAATTTGTAGTGTATTGTTATGATGATAAATCTTTTTCTTTTTTTTTGTCTTTTTGCCTTTATGTAGAGCCGCACTTGCGGCATATGGAGGTTCCCAAGCTAGGGGTCTAACAGGAGCTGTAGCCGTGGGCCTTCGCCACAGCAACGCGGGATCCGAGCGTCTGCAACCTACACCACAGCTCACAGCAACGCCAGATCCTTAACCCACCGAGCAAGGCCAGGGATTGAACCCGCAACCTCATGGTTCCTAGTTGGATTTGTTAACCACTGAGCCACGAAGGGAACTCCCGGATGAAAAATCTTGTACCGCAGCATCAGACTTAATAAATATTTGATGAAATAATGAATTTATGAACCTAGTGGACTCAGTATAAAGGCTAGCTGGAAATACTTACCTGTGTTTTTCCTTATATTGCATATAGACTACTTGCCTGAATTTTAAAAACTTTTTATGATAGAAAATTAAAATTACATACAAAAGTGGAAAAAATAAGTGATCTAAATATACACACACATAGAGGATTATTTTGAAACACATCCCAGACATCATATTTCATTTGTTAAGTATTTCAGGATATATGCATACCTCACAGATATTTTGGGTTCAGTTCCAGATGACCATGCTAAAGTGAATGTCATAATAAAATGAGTCACCTGAGTTTTTTAGTTTCCTAGTGCATATAAATGTTTTTACAGTAAATATTTTTACAGTCGCACATGCAGCATGTGGAAGTTCCTGGGCTAGGGGTCAAATGGGAGCTGCAGCTGAGGCCTGTGCCACAGCCGTGATTGCATTGGATCTGAGAGTTGCATCTATGCCACGGGTTGTGGCAATGCTGAATCCTTACCCCACTGAACAAGGCCAGGGATTGAACCCACATCCTCACAGATCTTATGTCAGGTTCTTAACCCCTCGAGCCATAATGGGGACTCCATGTTTTTTTTAATAATTTTAGATTTATAGGAAAGTTGCACAGTAGTAAGAGTTCCTGTACCCATTTCCTTTTTTTTCTCTTTTGTCGTTTTTTTATGGCCGCACCCATGGCATGTGGAGGTTCCCAGATTAGGGGTCTAATCGGAGCTACAGCTGTCAGCCTGTACCACAGCCATGGCAATGCCAGATCCTTAACCCACTTAGTGAGGCCGGGGACTGAACCCGCAACCTCATGGTTCCTAGTCGGATTCGTTTCTGCTGAGCCACGATGGGAACTCTCTCTTACCCATTTAATGTTACCATCTTATGAAACTGTGGTACAGCCATCAAGATAAGAAACCAACACTGGTACACTCAGATTTCACGTTTTTACACTAATACCCTTTTTCTGTTCCAGGAGCCCTTTTTCTGTTCCAGATTATTATTTAATCTTCCCTGAATTTTGAATTGATATTTCCCTTTTAAATCTCCTAGAAAAGGCATATGGAAGGAGCATTTCTCTTTGCTGTTCTCCTACATTTCAAGCACATCTACCTCTATGTAGCACCGGCTTACGGTATATATCTGCTACGATCTTACTGTTTCACTGCAAATAAACCAGGCAAGTTTTAGTGATCATTTTATTTGTCTTTATTTTGTCTTGACTTGGTGGCTTGCTTTGTCAGAGGGTTTTATGAGGCACAGCAGGTATCTCTTAGCTCTTGATCCTATAAACCCTTTTCCCCTCCTGGCTTTTCCCTGCCCTTGGCATAGCATTTAGCATATTGTATTGATTTATGGCTTTCCACACTCCTGGTTAATGATAGTTTCTTTTCTTTAGATGGGTCCATCCGATGGAACAGTTTCAGCTTTGTCCGTCTTATTTCACTGGGACTGATGGTTTTCCTAGTTTCTGCTCTTTCATTGGGTCCTTTTCTAGCCTTGGTAAGTCTTTTATTTGTTATAAATATGTGTTTGTGGCGTTCCCGTCGTGGCTCAGTGGAAACAAATCTGACTGGTATCCATGAGGACGCAGATTTGATTCCTGACCTCGCTCAGTGGGTTGAGGATCCTGTGTTGGCGTGAGCTGTGGTGTAGGTCGCAGAGGTGGCTCAGATCTGGCATTGCTGTGGCTGTGACATAGACCAGCAGCTACAGCTCCAATTCACCCCCTAGCCTGGGAAACTCCATATGCCATGGGTGCAGCCCTAAGAAGACCCCCCCCCAAAAAAGGGAATTTAAATATGTGTTTGTTACTGTTTAGAAAAAATAACAAAGCCAGGAATATAAAAAATAAGCACAGGAGTTCCTGTTGTACAGAAGCGTAAACAAATCTGACTGGTGTCCATGAGGATGTAGATTCCATCCCTGGCCTCGCTCAGTGAGTCGGGGATCCAGCGTTGCCATGAGCTGGGGTGTAGGGTGCAGACATGGCCCAGATCCCGCGCTGCTCTTGCTGTAGACGGTACGGATCCTTAACCCACTGAGTGAGGCCAGGGATCAAGCCCCACATCCGTGATTACTAGTCGGATTTGGAGCCTGCTGAACCACAGTGGGAACTCCCCCTAGTTCTCTTTTTGAATTTAGAAAATACTGATCACTGTTTAATTTCTTTCCAACAGAACCAGCTGCCTCAAGTCTTTTCCCGACTCTTCCCTTTCAAGAGGGGCCTCTGTCACGCGTATTGGGCTCCAAACTTCTGGGCTTTGTACAATGCTCTGGACAAAGTACTGTCTGTCATCGGTATGATAGCAAGCCTCCTTACTTAGACTAAGAATATTGAAAGGACTAGTCACAATGAGAAATGGAAAAACCTGCTTTGTGTTTTTGAATGTGGCTGAACTGTCCGTTCTGCAGCCTTGCACTTTAGCTTTCAGAAGGAACAGGGAGTGGTTCTACAGACTGAGGCTTCAGTGCAGGAAACAGACTGTGTTCCTCATAAAAGCTCTTGGTGGCACTGAGGTTGTTGATCCTTTCCTTGGAGAAAAATAACATTTAGACATCTTTGAAAGGTAATTTTTGCCTTAAGTAAAACATTATTCACTAGTTACAACCCTACTATTAAACTTAGAAACGTGAAGAAGCAGGAAAGAATAAATTGTGCCACTGCATATTAAACCAATAAGGAGAATGATAGCCCTGCTTTTCAACATGAGATAAAAAGAAAGGGAAAATTTAGGTTATGCTCTTAAGTTTGAGGTGTAGTGAAAACTAATTTATACCTTTAGATGGTTCTGAAAATAACTATGGAACAACTCATAATCTCTCATCTGAGCATACATTCCAGTTTGATGGGAAATGGGAGGATCAAGAGAAGGGGAGGCAAACTTTTTCTGTAATGGGCCAGACAGTAAATATTTTATGTATTACAGGCTATTTGAGATGTCTTGTTGTTTGTTTGTTTATAACCTTTAAAATGTAAAAATCTGTCGTGAGAATCAAATGCAGCAATAAAGAAGTGCTAGGCTGTCAGTAGCACCACCTTTGGAACCGGACAGAACTGGGTTCGGTTCTTCCACCTAATAGTGGTGTGACTCTGGGCAGGTTACTCATCTCTGTCTGCCTCGGGGGGACTAGAAGTAATGGTTACAATGCCCTTGGCACATACACGGTGGGCGCTTAATGCATGGTGACTACTATTACTGTTTTCAGTATATACTTGTAGGAAATCATAATTTGATATTGTCCCTCACCCACTGAGAACCTAGCCTTGATGTAAATGGCATCTAGAAAGTAAGTTCTTAACATTTCTAAAAGCTTTGAACAACCAGCATGATATGAGGTCAAAGGGCCACTCGCCTTATCTGAGTCAGGAAACTACTGTACTCCCCTTGTATACCTGTCTCTTCTGGGATGTCTTACATGGAAAATCCATGGCAGGTTAGGCAGCTGTGTTTCAGGGAGGGAGTTATTAGATTTAAGAGAGGGGAGTTCCCGTCATGGCTCAGTGGTTAATGAATCCGACTAGGAACGATGAGGTTGCAGGTTTGATCCCTGGCCTTGCTCAGTGGGTTAAGGAACCGGCATTGCTGTGAGCTGTGGTGTAGGTTGCAGACGCGGCTCGGATCCCATGTTCCTGTGGCTGTGGCGAAGGCCGGCAGCTACAGCTCCTGTTAGACCTCTAGCCTGGGAACCTCCATATGCCGTGGGTGCGGCCCTAGATAAGGCAAAAAAAAAAAAAAGCGAGAGGATCAGCAGGCTGAAGGGAAAATGGAGAGGTGAATGAATAGAAAATACCTTGGTAGTCTCCACCTTTTCCTCCCTTCTCTAATTTTCAGTGGCATTACTTAGGGCGGTACAGGTTCTCAGACTGTCCCTGATCGTCCCATTAGCTTGTCTGGTCTGGGGCGTGCCTTGCTGTCCTCAGACTTGGTTTCGTTTTAATAAGTGTTTCTTGAACTCCTATGTGCTGGGGATAGAAATGAATTATCCTTCCTACCTTTAAGGAACCCTGTAGAGGAATATATAAACAGATACTGTGTGATGAACACACTTAGAAACGTATATAAGAGATCTAGCCCACAAGGAAGTCAGCTCTGCTTGAGCTTGGAGCGTTCTCAGATGAGTAAGTGAGTTAGAAGTTAATTTTACAAAGTGAGTAGGCCCTTCCAAGCAAAGGGAATATACACAGGTGTCAAGAGTGGTATATCAGCTCATACTACTGTGGCCAAGCTGCACTTAAAGTGGAGTAGATGAGGCTGGAGAGGTGGAAAGGGGCTAGATCATGGCAAACACCGTGCTACGCTTAGGAATATGGACTTTATCCCATTGGCAAGGAAGGACTCAAAGCTGGCGTGTGACATGGTCAGAGCTGTATTTTAGAAGGCTTTCTTCATTTTAGAGATGAGAGCAGATTGCTCTTCACACCTCCTGCCAGCAAGATTTCCTGTTCCAGTACAACTGCAGTCCAAACCAGCAGCATTTTTTGGTAGAATAGTGCAAGACTGAGTTATTGAAATCTTAGCCTTGAGGCGGTCATAAGATTTAGTAGCTTATTTTTTTTCCCCAAGGAGTTGATTGGTAAAATACAGTGTGCCATTGATCAAATCAAAACAACGTGAAATATCTATTTTAGGTTTAGAATTGAAATTTCTTGACCCCAGCAAGATTCCCAAGGCCTCAATGACAAGTGGTTTGGTTCAGCAGTTCCAACACACAGTCCTTCCCTCAGTGACCCCCCTGGCCACCCTCATCTGCACTCTGATTGCCATATTGGTAAGAATTGACATGTGAGTTTTCTTTGCTTTTCTTTTGTGTGGCTGGTTGAATTTCAGCTTTGAAGTTTTCCTATCTGTAGGATAAATCCCATGGCTGTAATCCTGCTGCAGATTGAGGCATTTCCTAGCAATTCTTAGGCTAGCTTTGAACACCATAAGCATACTAGCAAAGCCTCTAGTTCTCACCGGAGGCTATTAAACCATCTGTTGACCATCTGATGAGGAAGAAAGAAAAGCCCAGGGAGGAGGGAGCTTGAACCACATCCTGGAGAAAGAGGACAATGTAGTAGGGACATCAGGTTTTTGTTTTCATATAAGGCTAACTAATCAAAATCGACAATTTTCTGGGCTGCATGGATATTTTGTCTCATTGATAATGAGTTGAGAGAGTGGATAATGACTATTTGAGCATCAGGTAAGTATCTAATACAACTCAGATCCCCTTATAAGTGTCTTTTGTAGTTTTTATTTGTTAGTGATCATGGTGCCCTCAATTTCATGGTATTATTTTAGTAGAATCCAATATAAATACCTCAATCCTATTTATGATTACACCCAGTTCCAATTTTGGTTTCTAAATGATCAAGCCTACTCTCAAGACCCCTGGCCCCACTTAATTATGTGGTAGTACTGGTAGGTAATTAAGTTTTGTTGGCCTACTTTTACACATGTTCTAACTGAGGTTAAGACTTTTCTAAAACTACAGCCTTGGAGTAGTTGTGGTGCAGCAGGTTGAGGATCTGGTGTTGTCACTGATGTGGCACGGGTTTGGTCTCTGGCCCAGGAACTTCTGTATGCCTTGGGTTCTGCCAAAAAAATGACATGAAAGAAATGAACAGCCTATAAACTCAAGGCCATGGTTTTATTGTAAATTATATTCCAGCCCACAGAGTTAGCTATTTATTTATTAATATGCTAAGATATAATTTATTATTAACCCCAGAATATCAATGAACTTTTGTAGTCTGACCTAATATAACTAATTATGAAGATGTAATAAGGGGTTATATTGTATATCCTAGAAGTTAATTATCACTTACTAATTTTTCTGAATAGAATTACTTTTACTGAGTTAAAAAATGCCCTTTTTTTGAGTAGTTTTTATGTTAGCTTTTGGTCGGTTCACAAAGCAAATTACCCCACTTTAATGGAAAATGGTTTTTAAGATCTGTTGTTTTTCAGAGATGATGTAAACTACATTCACCGGAACAATTTTTTTTTTTGATAAAGCCTATTTTAAATGATACTGAAGTTTTATCTTTGCCTATTGTTTCTAGCCCTCTGTGTTCTGTCTTTGGTTTAAACCTCAAGGGCCCAGAGGCTTTCTCCGGTGTCTAATTCTTTGTGCCTTGAGCTCCTTCATGTTTGGGTGGCATGTCCATGAAAAAGCCATACTCCTTGCAGTTCTCCCAATGAGGTAAGCTCAGTCCATCTGCATTTCTGGGATATTTCAAAGTGAGCATATTGTTTTCCATTTGATCAGTCCCTTCTTCATATGTTCAGTGGGATGGGCAAAGACAAAGGCTTATGGGAACAGATTTATACCCAGATAGAACAGGGATGCTTAACCTGGGATCCTTGTACCCATTAAGGTTCTAAGGTATGCAAACCTGCCCCTATTCCTGCATTTTTTGGTAAGGGATACTATAGTGATTGAGAACCATTATGCCAGACTCTATACTATGCTATGACCCCGTAGTATAGAAAAAGCATAGGCTTAGTATCATCACACTTGTGAAAATAAGGTCCCACAGTTCCTTGTTAAGTGTTGTGAGTCAAAGTAAGAATTGAGTCCATTGTAGAGTAGTACCTACAATATGTACAGCACTTGAAATTTGTCAGAACTGTTTTTCTTGTTTGGGTTTTTTTTTCGGGGAGGGGGAGCGTTGTGGTTTTGTTTGGCGTCCTTTCTTTTAGCCTCACGACAACATTTAGGATAAATGGATATCTTTAACATTTGCAGAACTGGGGATCTGAGTTTAAATGACTTATCCAAAGTCTCACCCAGCCAGCAAGTTATCAGGGTTAGGACTTAAACCTGAATCTTATCATTCTGAATCAATATCTTCTCACTGTACTGTGCTTTTGGGGAAAAAAGGCGGGGGAAGGCATTTTAAATGCATTATTGTCCATTTTATATGCAGCTGAAATAGATGGTAATTGAATTAGCCTTTTTCCTGAGGTGTTTTTGTTTTTGTTTTTTTTCCTAAATACAGAAAGAAATCATTTAGGTTCTGAAAGAACATTAAGCAAATTTTTCAGGTCAGTGTATGGCTTGTCTGGGTTCATCTAGCAACTTGGAGTTTCCAAATTAAAAAATAGAACAAAACTTCAAATATCCGCAGTAAGAATTTTTACTGAACACCTGCAGGTGTGGGGTCTTGTCCAAGAGAAGAGCCATAGGGCTGGAAATAAAACCGCAAGTGCTATTCCCCAGCTACCACCGCTAAGCAGCTCCCAATTCCGAAATATTCCTTTCTTTGAGCAGGCAGTTACTCAGAGAGGCAAGGTTGTTTTTTTAATATTCCCTGATTCAGTGTGGTACATTCTTCTATCTATTGCTTAAAGTTTCCCACTTGAAAAAAATTAATATTCTCGATTGAACTGAACAGGTAGCAAAGATCAGTATGTTATTTTATGCATAAGCCAGTTCTAGAAATAATGATACAGGTTATTTCAGCTCTTTGGAAATATATGTTTCATTTGTTGCTTAAGAAATTATTATAAGAATTTTTATTTTTAGCCTCTTGTCTGTGGGAAAAGCAGGAGATGCTTCGATTTTTCTGATTCTGACCACAGCAGGACATTATTCCCTCTTCCCTCTGCTCTTCACTGCACCAGGTAAACAGCTTCTTTTTAGAGAGATCTGTGTTATTGCCCTGCCCTTTCATCGGAGCCTAGAGATCAATACTATCTGATTTAAACAACCTTAAAATCTCTTAGAGAGAGCTCATCCATTTTCTTAAAACCTCCAGTATGTTCCTAATTATCAGTATATTTAGATGTCACAAAAATGCGTAGTTTAGATCAAAAAGCATTACTAGTGCTATATAGCTGTGTCAGTATGATTATATTACCTTAAGCATTATAACCTTTCTCTTAGCAACTAAATTATCATGTGTATGTTTTTTACATTTTTTTGACAGAACTTCCCATTAAGATCTTACTCATGTTACTTTTTACCATCTATAGTATTTGCTCGCTGAAGACTCTGTTCAGGTAATCTAAAAAAGTACATTTAAAATTCTGTTTACTCTTGTGAGATGCTTGCTTCTAAGTGCTCGATAAGCCTTTTAATTTTTTTTATTATGTATAATTGATTTATAATGTTTCTTCAATTAGGGTTGTACAGCAAAGTGACCCAGTCACACACAGTTCCCTGTTCTGTACAGTAGGGCCCCATTGCCCATCCATTCCAGATAAAACAGTTTGCATCCAAAACCCCAAACTGCCCGTCTGTCCTGCCCCCACCCCCACCTGGGAACCACAAGTCTGCTCTCCTTGGCCGGGATCTGATTCTGTTTTGTAGATAGGATCATCTGGGCCATGTGTTTTTTTTTTCCTTTTTTTTTAAGGCTGCACCGGGGGCATATAGAAGTTGCCAGGCTAGGAGTCAAAGCGGAGCTGCAGCGGCTGGCCCATGCCACAGCCACAGCAGTGTGAGATGGGAGCCACATCTGCAGCCAACACAGCTCATGGCACTGCTTTATCCTTAACACACTGAATGAGGTCAGGGATCAAACCTGCAACCTCATGGATATGGTTAGATTCGTTTCTGCTGTACCACAACAAGAGCATATTTTAGATATTTTAGATATCACAAATATTTTAGACATCATATTTTAGATATCACAAATAAAGTGATATCATATAGTAGTTGTCTTTTTCTGTCTGGCTTGCTTCACTTAGTATGAGAATCTCTAGTTCCATCCATGTTGCTGCAAATGGCATTAGTTTATCTTTTTATGGCTGAGGAGTATTCCATTGTATGTTTACCATATCTTAATCCATTCGTCTGTCGATGGACATTTAGGTTGCTTCCATGTCTTGGCTATTGTGAATAGTGCTACAATGAACACAGGGGTGCATGTATCTTTTTTAGTGAAAGGTTGAGTGGGATTCCTGGATGGTATGGTAGTTCTATGTTTAATTTTCTGAGGTGCCTACATACTGTTCCATAGTGGCTGTACATTTACATTCCCACCAACAGCGAAGGAGAGTTCCCTTTTTTCTCCGCACCCTCTCCAGCGTTTGTTATTTCTTGACTACATTTTTTTAAGTTTTTTTGTTTGTCTTCTGATTTTTTTCTGGCCACACCTGCGACATATGGAGGTTCCCAGGCTAGGGGTCCAGTCGGAGCTGTTGCTGCTAGCCTATCACAGCAACACCAGATCCGAGCCATGTCTGCGACCTACACCACAGCTCGGGGCAACACCAGATCCCCAACCCACTGAGCAAGGCCAGGGATCGAACCCACAACCTCATGGTTCCTAGTCGGATTCGTTACCACTGTGCCATGACAGGAACTCCCTGTTTTTTTAAGTTTTAATGGTAATATAGCATTACAAAGTATCAGCAGCCAGGAAGAGAAATTACCCATATCCTATCCCTCTGACCTGACAACAAAGGTCATGGCTTTAATTTGGGAGAATATTTGAGGAAGGACTACCTAGCTTAAATTAAAACCTTATATGAAAACTAAAAAATGGGAGTTCCCATCATGGCTTAGCGGTAACAAACCCAAACTAGGACATGGATTCAGTCCCTGGCCTCGCTTAGTGGGTTAAGGATCCGGAATTGCTGTGAGCTGCGGTGTACGTCACAGGCGCGGCTCGGATCTGGCATTGCTGTGGCGTAGGCTGGCAGCTACAGCTCTGATTCAACCCCTAGCCTCCTAGCCTGGGAATCTCCATATGCCGCAGGTGCGGCCCAAATAAGGCAAAAAGACAAAAAAAAAAAGTAGATTGGTAGAATGGGGACCTGTGGGGGCCTTAGTGATGCTGGACAGGGAATTATTGCTTAATGTTGCCAGAGATTCTTTTGCAGGTTTGAAAATGTTTTGAAAATGAACAGTGGTTACAGCTGAACTACATTGTCAGTATACTTGATACTACTGAATTATATACTTAAAAATGGTTAAAATAGCAAATTTATATTATTTTACCCAAACAAAAAATCATTTATTGTTTACCATATTCTTATTCCAGTATCACAGTATCCTGCCCCCTTTGCTTTTCCACATGCATAGCTAATCCTCTCAGCCCCTTCAGCAGAGTGACAGTGTAGATGATGATTAGGTAACTTTGGATTGTTGAGAGAATGTTGTGATATGTCATTGTCATTTTTTCCTAAATGTGAAATTTAAGGCATTCTTTTGACTCTGGCTTTAACTGTACTTTACGTCAAGACAGTGCAGGTGGGAAGCCTTAGCTGAGAAGTGTTTGCAAAACCAGAATGACTCATCTAAAATCAGACCTCCCTCCTTTTTTTCTTCAGAAAAGAAAAACCTCTTTTTAATTGGATGGAAACTTTCTACCTCCTTGGCCTGGGGCCTCTGGAAGTCTTCTGTGAATTTGTGTTCCCTTTCACCTCCTGGAAGCTGAAGTATCCCTTTGTCCCTTTGTTACTGACCTCAGTGTATTGTGCAGTGGGCATCCTATACGCTTGGTTCAAACTGTATGTTTCGGTATTGACTGACCTTCCTGTCAGCAAGACAAAGAAGCAGTGAATAAAGAAACTTCTTGGATGTATTCCAAGCAATTATTTCATGGTAAATTAATCAGACCTTGAAGGAAGTTGCTGGTGGCAGGAACCATTCATTTCAGTAGATCTGTTCGAGGACCATTCTTTTCAAGTTGGTCTTGCCCAGACTAGCAACCTGATTGTCACCATGGTGAGAAGCCACTTGTCTTCCGTAAGCAGTGAAACACAGCTGAAACAAATCTCTGCTTGCACTTTACAGTCTGAGATCACTGAGACTGCTGCGCTTGCTCTAGGCAGGCAGGGAGCTTGGTCAACAGCATGATTATCCGTGGCCTGTGATAACCTCTGTCAGGCTATAAAGCATAATTACAATCATGTGCTTATTAGGGAAATAGAAATAAAATATCATTTTGTATTTCTGCATAAAAAATTGGGGGTATGTTACCAGCTCCTGCATTTTCCTCTTGGCATGCACACAAGCAAATGGCATGTACTGTCCCCATTCTGCACACCTTGATTTTTTTCATATTGTTTTCAGTGAAATTTATATTGACAATATTCACAAAGCCATGGGAAATATTTAATGAACTCTTTGGGCCTCAGCAGAGACTATAAACTGCACCTGCTCTTACACTGAGTTGCAGGTATCTTCTACAATTCATTTATTCTAAAAGCACACACTGCAGTTTGGATAAGGCAGCTCCTTCTCAAACTGTCCTTATGTGAACAGACTTAAGCGTTTTTGCAGCCTGGTCTTCCCCACACACACCTTAAGTGTCCTTTTTACACTTTATCCAGAATTCCAGCTTGCCTAATATCTGCTGCACATTCAAATTCAGCAACCGTTTATCTAGCCGACGCTGGGACCTTTCACTCATTTTCTTTACCCGTTGTCCCCCAAGAAGATCAGAGAGTCCAAGTCAGTGGAATCCTAGGATGCTAATCCAGCTGTCTCATCTCTTAAGTTCACTCTGCTCTCCCACACTTCTTTAGAGTCTCATTCAGAGATAACGATGGGGATTTTGGAGAGTCCCCTTGTGGCGTAGTGGAAACAAATCTGATGAACATCCATGAAGACTCAGGTTCGATCCCTGGCATCGCTTAGTGGGTTGAGGATCTGGTGTCGTGAGCCATGTGTAGGTTGCAGAAGCGGCTTGGATCTGGTGTTGCTGTGACTGTGGTGTAGGCTGGCAGCTGCAACTCCGAATGAACACCTAGCCTGGGAGCTTCCATATCCCACAGGTATGGCCCTAAAAAGACAAAAAAGACAGGGATTTTGCCAAACCGGGGGTGGGGGTGGGCGGAGAGCACAGCCTGTTTTCCTCACCACAGTCCCCTTTCACCCTGTGTTCCAGCTCTCCTAACAACTTAGAATTCCCAGTGTGCCACACGATTTTGCACCTCTGCTACCTTTCATTCATGCCACTTCCTTTCTTCTCTCTACTGACTTTTCCACACTGTGATCTGATTGTCTGAGCTACAAGATTCAACTTCACTGCTACCATATCTCTAAATATAAATGTAATACAGTGTAGCGATTGAGAGTAGGTTCCCTGGAGTCACACAGCTTGATTTTAGGTCCTACCTCTATGATTTTTTTTAATCTGTAGCCAAGTTATTTAACCATCTCTACCTCAATGTCCTCAGCTCTAAAAAGATAACCGGGAGTTCCCATAGTAGCGCAGCGGTTAACAAATCTGACTAGGAACCATGAGGTTGCGGGTTCAATCCCTGGCCTTGCTGAGTGGGTTAAGGATCCGGCATTGCTGTGAGCTGTGGTGTAGGTTGCAGACGTGGCTCGGATCTGGTGTTGCTGTGGCTGTCACGTGGGCTGGCAGCCGTAGCTCCGATTCAACCCCTAGCCTGGGAACCTCCATGTGCCGTGGGTGCGGCCCTAAAAATGCAAAAAAATAAAAAAATTAAAAAAAATAAGATCGCAAAAAAAAAAAAAAGATGTTTGGAGTTCCCACTGTGGCGCAGCAGGATCAGCAGCATTTCTGCAGCACCAGGACACAGTTTCCATCCCTGTCACCACACAGTGGGTCAAAGGATCTGGCATTGCCACGGTTGTGGCATAAGTCATGACTGTGGCGCAGATCTGATCCCTAGCTTGAGAACTCTGTATGCTTCAGGGCAGCCAAAAAAAAATGGTGTTCCTCTGGCTCAGTGGGTTAAGGACCCAGCGTTGTCACTGCAGCAGCTCAGGTCACTGCTGTAGTGTGGGTCCAGTGTGCTGTGGCCATGGCCAAAAAAAATAAAAATAAATAAAATGATCACAAAAATCTTAGGATCTTGCTTGGCACATGTTACATGTTCAATGAATATCATCTGATATTTTTCTGAGTGCTTTCCCTCTACCTTCTTTGTTCTTCCCCCAGAAGTGAGAATCCCTCCGTGTGCTCCTGTGGGGTCTACTTCTGCCATTAATGGCTGTAATTCTTGGTTGTTCATCTGTTTTCCCCAGAAGACTAACAGTTTGAGAGCTAAGACCACACTTGTCTTCATAGCCCCAGTTTTTGGCACAGCCAAATGAACAAAGACCACCACACAGGCCATGATTAAAACCTAAATGTCTGGTAGCACCAGCACGAATACAAGGGACCCAGTGTAGCTCCTCACATCTTTGCCAGCTGGTGTGCAAGTCAACAACAATAAAAAATGATGAATTTGGATGCATCTCAACAAGGCCAAACTATGCGCTGTAGGTTGTTGGTGTCAAAGTGATGTGATGGCAGAACTCAAAGAACTCGTCTGGTGTGGAGAGCTCCAGAATGTTCTGCAGAGCCCCGGGGGTTCTCGAGAGTTGCCTCAGAGGCTCTGGGCCCTGTCCTATCTTCCACCAAAGTGAATATGCTTTGATCTATTTCATACGTTAGTCTCCATGTAAGTCTTTATTTGACTTAAAAATTGAGTCCAAAGTCTAAATATAGTCTTTAAAGCAATTAAGCCCTTTATGTTACCAGGAGGGAAATGTCTCCAGAGACTGAGGAACAGCTTGTGGTGCCAACACAGAGAGAACCCAGACTTCCTGCCTGCAGCCCACGGCCCTCCCAAGTCCTATACTTTGTATTCATATATTTAAACTCTGCAAGATGCAAGTGGTTTCAACCACAAATTCCTACCTTTCAGCAATTAAGTAAATCAAAGTTCCTTTTCAAAATGTTTTGAAATTTAGAAATAAGTCAAGAATAAACTAAGGTTACTATCAAAATTTAACAAATAAGGTATATAAGAAACCCATACTTTACCTGCGATTTAATATATAGGTAGTGTGCCAATTTTTTTTTTTTCTTCTTCTTCTTAGGGCCACACCTGCAGCATAGGAAGTTCCCAGGCTAGGGTTGAATTGGAGCTGTAGCTGCTTGCATACACCACAGCAACGCGGGATCCAAGCCATGTCTGCAACCTACACCATAGGTATCGGTAACGTCGGATCCCAGGGATCGAACCTGGGTCCTCATCCTCATGGATACTGGTCTGATTCATTACTGCAGACCCATAATGGGAATTCTGCAATGTCCCAAAATTTAACAAGAGGAAGGTAAAGAAAAGTGGGAAGAACCTGGTACTCTTTTTTTTTTTTTTTTTTTTTTTTTTTTTGTCTTTTTAGGGCTACACTCGCGGCATATGGAGATTCCCAAGCTAGGGGTCGAATTGGAGCTGTAGCCGCTGGCCTATCCAGAGCCACAGCAACTCGGCATCCGAGCCTTGTCTGGGACCTACACCACAGCTCACGGCAATTCCAGGTCCTTAACCCACTGAGCAAGGCCAGGGATTGAACTTGTGTCCCATGGATGTAGTCAGATTCGTTTCCACTGAGCCATGATGGGAACTCCGAACCTGGTATTCTTTTTTTTTTTTTTTTTTGTCTTTTTGCCTTTATATAGAGCCGCACCACGGCATATGGAGGTTCCCAGGCTAGGGGTCTAACAGGAGCTGTAGCTGCCAGCCTACGCCACAGCCACAGCAACGCGGGATCCGAGCCGCGTCTGCAACCTTCACCACAGCTCACACCAACGCCGGATCCTTAACCCACTGAGCAAGGCCAGGGATCAAACCCACAACCTCATGGTTCTTAGACGGATTCGTTAACCACTGAGCCACGAAGGGAACTCCCAAACCTGGTATTCTTGATCACTGTGTATTTCCCTGGGTAGAGGATAGAGCCAGAATTGGGAGGGAACTATGGAAGAGGTGTTCTTTCCAGCCCATCACTGCTATAGTATTCCTTGTTAGTGACTTCCACCCACAAACTATTCTTTGTGAAGGAAACACTTGAGTGTTAGAGACAATTGGCCCCTATGTATAGTCCATGCAGCTTCTGTTTGCAATTAATGGGTGAAAAAAACATTCTAATAAAATCTAACCTTTGAAAAGGATGTTTTACTCTTCAAGAGTTTGATAAAATTACTCTTACAGAATGAAGTCCATGGTTTAAAAAAAAAAAACTTGACTCCTATTCCCTTTTTTGTGCTCCAAAGAAATGGACTACTATACAATTGAGATTAGAACAATTTTATAAACTTCAAAACCTGAATCAATACAGCCATTAGTTTCTCACAATAAAGTTCTACATTCAGCACAACCACTTTGTAGAAAGGTTAATAAATATACTAATTTTTTTTTCAGTCCCAGTGGTATCAACTGCAAGAAAAACAATGTAAGAGTTTCAGTTTTATTCAGGGAGCTCACTGAAGAAGGCAGCCGAAGAAAGAGACTTTTGGTAGCTCTGAGAGAACTACTCTGATAAGGCAGGGGGAGAAGCAAGTATGTAGATGATATTTTGGCTAGAGAATACGTAAGGTCAAGTTTACAACTTGGTAAGTGATTACTGCTGGTCACTAAGAAGAGACATCTCAAGTTAATGATTTTAGTGCTTTTCTGTGTATGGGAAAGTGCAAGAATCTGAGTTCATTAAAATTCTTCATAAAATATACCTCTAACTGTAGGGGTCGGCCTGCACTAAAGCACAGAACATCCTGTTATTCTCTGTAATTTATATGTTTTAAGCTGAGAAAGAGAGAGATTGGACCCCGAAGAATGTAGTTAGAAGAATGTGTAAACATCACTGAAACATTCATGTTTGCCTAGGGGTTCATCAAGTGCTAAAAATTTACATAATGCTAAAGTAGATTTTTGGTGGTTTTCATTCTTTTAATGTCATTTGAAAAGAAACATTATAGGAGTTCCTGTCGTGGCGCAGCAGAAAGGAATCTGACTAGGAACCATGAGGCAGCAGGGTCGAACCCTGGCCTTGCTCAGTGGGTTAAGGATATAGAGCTGCCGTGAGCTGTGGTGTAGGCCAGCAGCTACAGCTCCTATTTGACCCCTAGCCTGGGAACCTCCCTATGCCGTGAGTGCGGCCCTTAAAAAAGATAAATAAATAAAATGAATTGAATGCAGTCAGCAAATTAAAAAAAAGAGAAAAGAATAGAAACAATATAGTTAAAAAAAAAAAAAGACTTTGCAGGGAGCTCTCTTGTGGTGCTGTGGGTTAGGAATCCCAGTCACCCCGGTGGCCCAGGTTCAGTCCCTGGCCTGGAAACTCACATGCTGCGGGCATGCCAAAAAAAAAAAGACTGCAATAAAACTTTTTTATATGTTATACTAGTATTTACACAAGACAGATTCTCAAACATGTAATTACTGGGTCAAAAAGTGAATTTTAACCTCTGAAACATTTGCTGCCTTCCAGAAAAGTGTTCCAATATACATTCCTTTAGAAAATCCTAAACACAGCTCCCTATACACAGAGCTGGGAGTGCTTTTTGTAGGCATAAAAGGCCTATCTTTTATTAATTGATACTTAGTTCTTCCACTTTGAAGATCAATACCTGGTGCGTATAGCTTTGCATGAACCTCTGGTTTAACCAATATTTCTCTAGATAAAATGTCAATCCCACTAAAGAATAGACAAGAAAAGAAGACATTTTAGCTCGTTGGGAAAGGCTGTCTACACAGAGAGCTGTTCAAAGATCGGAGTTCCTCAGTATTGGAGGCAGGCGAGTGGAGACTGGACGATTACTTGACAGATTGTTATGGATTCCTTTTTTTTTTTTTTTCATTCCTCAAAACTTTAGGAAAGAGCTACTCTATCAGCCACGGGCAAGGACCCGAAGACCCACGCTAAATTTCAAGAGTTTGGCTACATGACCCAGCCCCGACTTCTCTGAATTCTTTATGGCTGGCTGGACCTTAATTTTAGATTTTGAAAGCTGTGTCTGTGCGAATAAACGATGGGAAACCCAAAAAGCGAAAATTAGCTTTTATGAAAACGTGATTAATTACCTTTCATAAAACTATGCATCAAGCGCACTTGTGAATGTTATGTGCAAAAATAAATTCTTGCTGAAGGAACATTCGGGAAAGGAGAGGCATTTGCGAATGGGTTGGCTGAGAGAAAGGAAGAAAAAAAAAGGGGCAGAGTTTCTTAGTCTTGTCCTAGCTCATTTCATTTGGCATCTCGACCCCAGGAACCAAGCCTCCAAAACTCCACCGGTGGAGTTAGGGCCGGCAGTCAGGCAAGCACTATGGGCCACTTAGCAGCCCGGAACCTCACTTCCGCGGTGCTGGTAGCAGCGCGCCCGGGGAAGCGTTTGGGCGGCGTACCGTCCGGCGCCATGCCCTTCAGCCCCGCGCTCGGAGGAGAAAGCTTGTGGCCTGGGCTGTTGCAGTGGTTGTGGTGGTTTTCTTTGTAGTTGGCGGCCTGAAACCAGGCCTCAAGTGGGTACGGCATGACCATGATGAGCGGACGGCCGGGCCGAGTGCCCTTACAGTTCCTGCCGGATGAGGCCCGGAGCCTGCCGCCGCCCAAGCTAACCGACCCGCGGCTCGTCTACATGGGCTTCTTGGGCTACTGCTCCGGCCTGATTGATAACGCGATCCGGCGGAGGCCAGTGGTGTCGGCCGGTGAGGGCTGCGCGGGCTGGATCGGCTGGGAGGAGTGGGGGGTCGCAGGGCTCAGGGCCGGCTCCACCTCAGGCTGCCCGAGGTGCCTTCGCGTTTCAGGGCCTTTCGCCTAACAGGCCCCGCCTCGCGTCCCCGAGTTATTCGTGCCTCGTCAGCTCCCCAGAATCGGGCCCTGATAGAGTGTCATTGCAGGTCCAACCGAGGGTGCAGTGCAACCCACGACCTCACAGTGAGTCTATAAGGACTCAGGTGTGAACTCCCTGCTCCCCTCTTCGTTCGCGCTGTGGGATGTGCAAATATGGGTGATCAGTCTTTACAGTGCACAGGTAACACTACGTGCGTTGTAGCATTTAGTCTTCCAACATCTTACGGGGTTGTCGGGGATGAGGGATTATCCAGAATGGGGAAACAGAGCCTTAGAGGAGTTAAAGCAGCTTGCCCAAGGTCATGTGGCGCGTTCTGTTTTTAAATCTCAGAGTCTCTATTCAGAACCAGCACTTCTCAGGATTTAGTGTGCATACGGTTAACTTGGGGCTCTTGTTAAAATGCGGATTCTGATTCTTAGATCTGGCGAAAGACTTGATGTTCACGTTCTCCTAGATGCTGCTGGTCTGGAGACCTCACATAGAGTAAGAGGCCCTAAACCACTAGGCTGTATTTCCTAGTCGGTCATTGGCCACCTGTCAGAGATCAACGGTGTTAATAGGTAACGCAGTAGCTGTACTAAGGACTACGGATTTCGGAAGGGAAAAGAAGGAAACTGTAGGAGGTGTCTTTGAACTTAGCTTTGATATTGATTTTGACTGATACTGAGAGCCTTCCAGGCCCATAAGAGGCCAGTGGGAGTGAATGAGGGCAGGAGCACCTGAATGGGGGCAGTTGATGATGAGTGAGTAGGGTGATAAGGCAACAAAAGTTTAGGTAGATCATGGCAATTTATTCTCTAGGCAGACAGGAACCTTACATACTTTTGAGAGCTGTGAGTGGAAGTGCAGTGATCAGACCTGTGTTTTAAAAGGTCAGCTTGGGAGTTCCCGTTGTGGTGCAGCGGAAATGAACCTGACTAGTATCCATGAGGATGCGGGTTTGATCCCTGGCCTCACTCAGTGGGCCAGGGATCCGGTGTTGCTGTGAGCTGTGGCGTAAGTCGCAGACCTGGCTCGGATCCCAAGTTGCTGTGGCTGCAGCTCTAGCTCCAGTTCGACCCGTAGCATGGGAACTTCCATATGCCACGGGTGCAGTTCTAAAAAAAAGCATAATTAAAAGGTCAACTTTGTCAGGAACTGATTATTTATTTATTTATTTTGCCTTTTGTCATTTTAGGGCCATACCCGCGGCATATAGAGGTTCCCAGGCTAGGGGTCTAATTGGAGCTGTAGCCCCCCCAGCCTACGCTGTAGCTACAGCAATGCAGGATCCGAGTCGCGTCTGCAACCTACACCACCAATCACGGCAGCGCCAGATCGTTAACCCACTGAGCAAGGCCAGGGATCGAACCCGCAACCTCATGGTTACTAGTCAGATTCGTTAACCGCTGCGCCATGACGGGAACTCCTACCTGCCCTAAATTTAGAGTTAGTTGGTAATTTAAGTGTAGTACACAAAATTCAGTATTTATTGATTTCTAGTTTAGTATATTGGTAATTTATGGTGTTCTACAAAGAGCACCATGGCCTCCAAGCTGAGGTTCACTGAGTAAAGGAAAGAAGGGAAAAATGATCATGGAGGGGTTGTGCATGTGGTGTGAGGGAGACCACTCTTGAGAGAGAAGAGGCTTGGAAGATGGGAACTTGGGACGAGGCCACGCCATGCCTCTAGGGCTAGGACGGGTGTCATCTAAATCACTCATGGAGTCTTCTTATGTGAGGGCTGTGGGTAAGCACGGAGAGTCTGGGCCCTTACAGAAAGGTAGTAAGTGTTGATTTGCCCAAAGCCATTCATCCATGTCTTACATATGAAGTGCTGTCTGTGTGCTGGTGTACAAAGATGAGTCAAACATTGGCTTTGCCTGGTAGTCGAGAGAAAAATAATTGCTATAGCAATTTACATATTAAGAGAGTTGCAGTCACCCTTTTAACTCCAGGAAAGTTTTAGGAAGAATTCTTAGCAGATTGATATCTGAGTTGAGTCTTGAAGGATCAGGAGTTTGCTGGCCAGAGAAATAATCAGTGCGTGGTATATAGAAGCGTAAAGAAACCTAGTTTGAGGAATTAAAAGTTGTTCAGAAGTTCCCGTCATGGCTCAGCAGAAGTGAATCTGACTAGTATCCACGAAGATGCAGGTTTGATCCCTGGACTAACTCAGTGAGTTAAGGATCCGGTGTTGCCGTGAGCTGTGGCGTAGGTCCCAGACACGGCTCAGATCTGGTATTACTGTGGCTGTGGTGTATGTCAGTGGCTACAGCTCCGATTCGACCCCTAGCCTGGGAACTTCCATGTGCCCCGTGTGCAGCCCTAAAAAGACCAAAACAAAAAAAAGGTTGTTCAGTCTCTTGGGGTAGACCATGATGGGAGATAATATAAGAGAGGTAATGCATATGTATATATGTATATATGCATATATATGTGTGTGTATATGTATGATGGTTGCTTTGCTGTACAGCAGAAATTGGCACAACTTTGTAAATCAACTATGCTTTAATAGAAAAATTCAACTAAAAAAAAGTTTGTTTAGTATTGCTGGGTACAGTGTGCATATCAGGAGTGTCAGAAGAGGAAGGTGGAAGAGTCAGCTCATGACCTGGGAGGTCACATGCAGTAGTTTAGGTTCCTGATGGCCATAATTGAAGAGACTGACAGGCTAGGTTTGTATTTCAGTAAAAATTCCTCTAATATCAGTAAAAGCTAGGATCAGTGTGGAGTGGAAATTGAGATAAAAGGAGACCAGTTAGTGTAATTGAGCATAAATTCCCCAAAGTGAGGAAAGGAAGTATTTATAAAATAGAATTGACAGAACTTGGGGGTTCCTGCCATGGTTCAGCAGAAACAAATCTGACTAGCATCCATGAGGATGAAGGTTTGATCCCTGGCCTCACTCAGTGGATTAAGGATCCGGCATTACCGTGATCTGTGGCATAGGTCATAGACACGGCTTGATCTGGCATTACTGTGGCTGTTGTGTAGGCCTGTGGCTACAGCTCTGATTCCACCCCTAGCCTGGGAACTTCCATGTGCCCCAGGTGCGGCCCTAAAAAGACAAAAAAAAAAATTGAGGTTTCCCTATATCGTGTGATTTGATCCTCTCCAGACTCATTATCATAGGATGATTTTTGGGGGAGTAGTCTGATTTGTCCCCCCTTTGACTGTACCTACAGCATGTGGAAATTCCTGGGCCAGGAACCCGCCCCAGAGCAGCAACCTAAACCGCTGCAGTGATGACGCTGGGTCCTTAACCCACCTCACCACAAAAGAACCGCAGTAGGCTGATTTTTTTATTATTTATTTATTTATGTATTGCTTTTTGGGGCCGCACATGCAGCATATGGAGGTTCCCAGGCTTGGGATCAAATCGGAGCTACAGCTTCCAGCCTACGCCACAGCAACACAGGATCCGAGCCATGTCTGTGACCTACACCACAGCTCACACACGCCAGATCCTCAACCCACTGAGCAAGGCCAGGGATCGAACCCGCAAATTCATGGTACCCAGTTGGAGTTTTTTCTGCTGTGCCATGACGGGAACTCCGGCTGATTTTTCTAAAGACATTTTTTGAATAGATAATACATGCAAAATTTAGAAGATACAAAAGAGAGTTGAGATATATTTGTAGTGTAATGTACTGTTTTAGTAGCCACCAGATATGCAAATGAATTAGTATATGGAGACAAACCAAATTGTTTTTAGATCATTTGTAAAAGACATTACCTCTACATATCATGTCCTGAACATGTTCTGGGATATAAGTCTAAGGTTAACTTATTAAAAAAGAAACTTTTTTTTTTTCTGTTCTCAGTCTACCACTCAAGTTTTTTTACTATCCACATTGTTCTTTGAAGAAACTTATAAAACCTAAATTTTAAAAACCTTGGGTTCTGTTGATAGTTATGTTTGTAGATTTCTGTTGCTCTTCATAATTGCCAGATCACCTTAGGAAGATGTCCCCAGGTCAAGGGTGTTTGTTCAGAATACCCATTTTCAAAAGCCTTTTTTTTTTTTTAAGCAATATTGGAAGAAATATATATCTGAAATGTAAAAATTGATTTTTTAATACATATGACTGATTTTTGCTTTCATTGGGATGTGTTTGAATTTCAGGTTTGCATCGCCAGCTTCTGTATGTTACTTCCTTTGTTTTTTTTGGATATTATCTTTTAAAACGTCAAGACTATATGTGTGCTCTGAGGGACCATGATATGTTTGCATACATGAAGTCACATCCAGAGGATTTTCCTGAAAAAGGTATTTCAAGTTAATTGTAGAGAACTTTTCTTACTCTATATCATTTTTCCCCAGTTAATCTGATTCATGCCTTTGACTTCATTTCCTTCTGTATTCTTCTGACTTCCACATCTCTGTAGACAGAATTCTCTTGAATTCATATATGTAGTTTGAGTGAATGGCACTACTATCCACCTAGGTACTCCATGCAGACAGAAGCCTGGGAATCATCTTGAAGTCTTTCTCTTTCACTTCCCTTTAGTCAAGTCTCATTCTACTCCCCAAACAATTCCTAACTCCGAGCTTTCCTCTCTGCCGCTGCCACTACCCCAGTTCAGGCCTTGATAATCTCTTGTGTGGACTCTTGAACTTGCCTCCAGTTTGCCTCTGCGTTTGGTCTTCCCGAAGATCATGTTTCTGGATAAATATGGATATGCTTAAGATAGACTCCCTAGGAGGCTTATTTTCCCAGGTTGAGCTAATTGCCTAGGAGTAACACTTCACCTGTTCCTTTTATGTGCCCCATTACATGCTCAGCTATGTCCCTCACTGGACTGTATCTTTGTTTCCCTAGCCTCCAGCAGAGAGCATACACATAGTAGGCACTTAATAAATAGTGGCTGGCCTGAACTACAGAGTCCTGCCTCATGAAATGCTGTGTCCTGCTCTGTATCATCTTACACATACTGTACCTCCTTGATCTTCCCCTTGCCTCGTTTCCATCCTGTACATCTAGCAAATTCCAGCTCAAGATTCATCATCTCAGGAGTTCCCATCGTGGCTCAGCAGTTAACGAATCCGACTAGGAACTATGAGGTTGCGGGTTCGATCCCTAGGCTTGCTCAGTGGGTTAACGATCCGGTGTTGCTGTGAGCTCTAGTGTAGGTTGCAGATGCGGCTCAATTCTGGCATTGCTGTGGCTGTGGCGTGAGCCGGCAGCAACAGCTCCAGTTAGACCCCTAGCCTGGGAACCTCCATACGCCTCAGGTGCGGCCCTAAAAAGCCAAAAAAAAAAAGAGAGAGAGAGAGAAATTCATCATCTCAGTGAGGCCTTCATCCAAATAGGGACAGGAATTTCCTAAGCACACTCTGCTTATCTTGTGCCACTGTGAATATAATTATGCTACAACTGTTGGGTTGTTTGTATTTTATACACATACATAATACAGATGTGCACGTACATGAATGAATGTAGGAAATTTTTGAACTTGTAAATGTATAGATTTTTAGATTTTCCTATTTATGTAAATGTGTGATATTAAACATTTAAATTTCATCAGACTGAATTATGATATTTAAGATCCTATTTATCTCTGAAATTTTATTAATCTAAAATTTCCATAGCCTTCAGTCTCATAGATGATGTTTATGGTGGATCAAAAAAGTACAGAATTTTTTGCCAATGAAGAGCTCAAAGATGGGAGTTCCCATTGTGGCTCAGTGGTTAACAAATCCGACTAGGAACCATGAGGTTGCGGGTTCAATCCCTGACCTTGCTCAGTGGTTTAAGGATCCAGCTTTGCTGTGAGCTGTGGTGTAGGTTGCAGACGCGGCTCAGATCCTGTGTTGCTGTGGCTGTGGCGTAGACTGGCAGCTACAGCTCCTATTAGACCCCTAGTCTGGGAACTTCCATATGCCGTGAGTGCGGCCCTAGAAAAGACCAAAAAAAAAGGGAAGATGAGCTCAAAGACTAGTACAGAGCCAACAATAGTGGGTGTATCAGGGATGGGGAATACTACTCATAACTGGTGGATGTTAGAGCTAGAAGGAGTCTTGGGAATATTCATTCCCAATAGGGATACCCGGTGGCAGACTGTCTTCAGTCTCCCTCTGGCTCTCTCCACATCTCCACGAGCTCCCTCTGGCAGCATGTATAGCTTTACAGCTCATTCTTTCTGAGCAGCAGGTTATGGCAGGGTGCCAGATGGAGAGCTTGACCGCCTCAGCTCTTGGCCCCTCCTTATTCATTCCTTCTTTCACCCCTTCAACCAAGATCCCCTTGGCAGCACTTTTTCCCTCCAGACAACCATCTGGACGTCACCACAGATTTTTCCAAATTTATTCCTCATTCAGTAAAACAGAATGTCTCTGTGATCGCCAAGCCATGGTTGAGAACTGGCAGATAAGGCAGTGGTAATTCTTATAAGAATATGAAGTGTTGGAGTTCTGGTCGTGGCACAGTGGTTAACGAATCCGACTAGGAACCTACAGTGCAGGTTCAATCCCTGGCCTTGCTCAATGGGTTAAGGACCCGGCATTGCCGTGAGCTATGGTGTAGGTTGCAGATGCGGCTCAGATCCCACGTTGCTGTGGCTGTGGCATTGGCCGGCGGCTACGGCTCCGATTAGACCCCTAACCTGGGAACTTCCATATGCCATGGGTGCGGCCCTGAAAAACAAAACAAAACCAAAAAAAGTTAATTTTTCTTTAGAAAATATGATTTTTAAAACACAATTTTAAAATGTTTTGTGATATTTCTCTTTATAGATAAGAAAACTTATGGTGAAATTCTTGAAGAATTCCATCCAGTACGTTGACGTCTCCAAAAGGCTTGCTCCGGTTTCACTGATACTGCTTATTTCTGAATTTTGTGGAACTGTTTCTATGATATTTGAACTTTATGTTAATATATATGTTAACACCTGTGATTAAAATGGTCTTCATAAGCACTCTTGACCCCCCTTTTTTTTTTTTTTTTGGTCTTTCAAGGGCTGCACCTGTGGCCTGTGGAAGTTCCAAGGCTAGGGGCCAAACTGGAGCTGCAGCTGCTGGCCTACACCACAGCCACAGCAACACCAGATCCGAGCCACATCTGTGACCTCACCACAGGTAATGGTCACACCGGATCCTTAACTCACTGAATGGGGCCAGTGATTGAACCCATGTCCTAATGGATACTAGTTGAGTTCATTGCTGCTGAGCCACGCCAGGAACTCCAATCTGACTTACTTTTGTTGCAAGAAAAATAGGTCATCAGAGAATGGTCAGTTTCCATTTACCTAGTTTTAAGGAGTTCCCGTCGTGGCTCAGTGGTTAACGAATCTGACTAGGAACCTTGAGGTTGTGGGTTCGATCCCTGGCCTTGCTCAGTGGGTTAATGATCTGGCGTTGCCATGAGCGGTGGTGTAGGTTGCAGATGCGGCTCAGATCCCATGTTGCTGTGGCTCTGGCGTAGGCCAGCGGCTACAGCTCGGATTAGACCCCTAGACTGGGAACCTCCATATGCCGTGGGTGAGGCCCTAGAAAAGACAAAAAAAAAAAGGTATTTTAAGAGGACATCTGGCAGGTTTTTTTTCTTTTATGGCCTCACCCACAGCATGTTGGATTCCCCCCCCCCTTTTTTTTTTGTCTTTTTAGGGCTGCATTTGCAGCATACAGAGATTCCCAGGCTAGGAGTTGAATCAGAGCTGTAGCCACTGGCCTACACCACATCGACAGCAACACTGGATCTGAGCTGCGTCTGCAAACGACACCACAGCTCATGACAACACTGGATCCTTAACCCACTGAGAGAGGCCAGGGATCAAACCTGCATCCTCTTGGATACTAGTCAGATTCATTACCACTGAGCCACAGCGAAAACTCCTCCTCGCAGATTTTAAAACGGGGTTTAGTTCTAGTTCAGAGTTGACAAACTGGGCTGTGGGCCAAATCTGGCTCACTGCCAGTACAATTTTAATGGAACATAGCCATGCTCATTTGCATACGTGTTTATGGCTGTAGAGTTGCGTGGTTGTGACAGAGAACTTAGGGCCTCCCAAGCCTCAAATATTTGATATGGCCACTTAACAGAAGAGTTTTGCCTGCTCCAGTTCTGGTACAAAGCAAAACAAAGCAAGCCAGATTATAGAAGGTTTTGTGAGTCATGCTCACAAAATTTTGCCTTGATCCTATAGACAGTAGAAAACCACTAAAGGACTTTAAATAAAAACAACATGGTTAGGTTGATATTACTGAACTCTACAACAACATAGATGGTGGTTTAGAAGGAAGAGACTCAAGACCAGGAGAACAGCTAGAAGATGTACTGGAAAGGGGTCTCTGCTCTTAGATGGATCCTCCCAGAGAAAGTAGACTCCGTAGCTAGCGCTGTCTACAGTGGAGCCTGGTACAATTAGAAGTAAAAGATGCCACCTAACCAGAGTGAGGTTACTCTGTACTCTATGGCTTATCAAGTTCAAATTCTTGTCCACAAAGTTTTTGTTTCCAAGCCCAGATTTCACAGTCAAATTGTTTTTTGGAGATTAATAAGATTATATGTGATTTCAAATTAGGTGACAGTATGATTATAAGCAAATGGTTTCTGGGCAAAATCAGAGCTTCACTTTTTTTTTTTGTCTTTTTGCCTTATCTAGGGCCACACTCGCAGCATATGGAGGTTCCCAGGCTAGAAGTCTTAACAGGAGCCGTAACCACCAGCCTACGCCACAGCCACAACAACGCGGGATCCGAGCCGCGTCTGCAGCCTACACCACAGCTCACGGCATTGCTGGATCCTTAACCCACTGAGCAAGGCCAGGGATCAAACCCGCAACCTCATGGTTCCTAGTCGGATTTGTTAACCACTGAGCCACAATGGGAACTCCCAGAGTTTCACTTTAAAAAAAAAAAAAAAATGTTATTACAGTTGATTTATAATATCTGTCAATTTCTGCTTTACAGCAAAGTGACCCATTACACATGTATATACATTCTTTTTTTCACATTATTCTCCATCATGTTCCATCACAAGCGATTAGATATAGTTCCCTGTGTTATAGAGCAGGATCTCACTGCTTATCCACTCCAAAGACAAGAGTTTGCATCCACTAACTGCAAAGTCCCAGTCCATCCCACTCCCTTCCCCTTTTTAAAATTTACTGAAGTATAGTTGATTTACAATGTTATGATAATTCCTGCCATACAGCAGAGTGATTCAGTTATACATATGAACATATCCATTCTTTTTCAGATTCTTTTCCCAAATAGGTTATCACAGAATATTGAGTTCCATCTCTCATCTCTTGAGTCCCACCTGTTAAAAATGAAATGTCTGAAAAAGTGCTTTAGGAGCTAATAAATTGGCGTTCCCTTTGTGGCTCAGTGGTTAACACATCTGACTAGGAACCATGAGGTTGCAGGTTTGATCCCTGGCCTCGCTCAGTGGGTTAAGGATCCAGCGTTGCTGTGAGCTGTGGTGTAGATCAGATGTGGCTGGGATCGTGCGTTGCTACAGCATCAGCTGGCGGCTACAGCTCAGATTAGACCCCTAGCCTGGGAACCTCCATATGCCGCAGGTGCGGCCCTGAAAAAACAAAAAGACAAAAAAAAGGAATCTAATAAATTGAATGTACGAATACAGGGTATTTTATTGCTACTGTAATAAACAGGTTTATAGTTCACCTGTGCTCAGCAGGTGTAAGTATGAGCCACTTAGTGTCCAGGGACTCTGCTACTCCTTAGTTCTGGAGGATAAAAAGTAAGGGCAGCCTAGAGCAAATACAAGGTGAGGATGGGCGAAAAAAATTCACCAGTAATAATAGCTCTCACATGCTAAATGCTTTTGATTCATCACGTTTAATTTTCGTAACTTTATGAGGCAGGTAATACCATCTCCATTTTATAGATGAGGAAATGTAGGCTCCAGTGAGTTAAATAAAATCACAGTGAATGATTGCCAAGAGGACAGATGTGAACTTCAGTTAGTCAGGTGCTATAACTTCTCTTTCTGCTGTACCCCACTGGACAGGTAACATCTCATTCCTCGTGAATCCCTGCCTACCACCCCCCAAGCTGGTGAGAGAGGCGAAGAGAGCTGTGAATTTCACCAAGCGTTCTAAAGGTGACCTAGTGATTGGTCCATGAATCGGTTCTCAGAGGAAGGTAAGGAAGCATTCCAGACAGCACTTCCAGCTGCAGGTCCAGGTTTTTCTGGTCTTTTCCTCCATGTCCAAATCACAGAGTTTGCCTTCCATTGTGTAGAGTAAGCTATAGAGTGCAGAAATTTAAAAAAAAAAAAAAAAAAAGAAAGAAAAAGTATAAGGTCACATCATTAAAGTACCGTTGCATGTCTATTGAAGTAGGAAAAACATTGAAAAATCTCAGTGGTGCTGCTATAGGAAAACCCTGGCAGCGTTACAGAGCTGAAAGAAGGATCTGGTTTTCAGAGCTGCAGTATCTCGTCCCGTTTCATCTCTGCATTTATTAACAGGAAAACTGTACAGAAAAATGAAATTGGTAGTCTGGGAACATACAGTGGTCAGTGCAGAGCCAGGACAAGAGGTCAGATATTTTTTAACTTCTATATAGTTAAAACCAGTCGGGGTGTGTCGAAGTGTTACAGTGTAGAACTGGCTGCTTTTGTCTCTGAAGCAGTTTGGCTGGTCAAGGAATGTGATTTCTACCCACTCTGCCATCTCCAATTCCCACCTCCAGCCCAGGCCACAAGAATTGTAAGGTGCTAAGGAAATCCACTAGTGTAGAGGAAAGGAATTAGAGATGAGTTAGGCTAGAGACCATTCATTCACATCTTGGCTCTGCCGTTTCCTGAGTAAACCTGGACTCAGTTTACTTCTCAGATTTCCAGGTTTTTCATCTGTAAAAGGGGATTATAATTCTATTAGATAATAGATATGAAAGTGATTTAAAGTATGAAACTAGGAGTTCCCATCGTGGCGCAGTGGTTAACGAATCCGACTAGGAACCATGAGGTTGCGGGTTCGGTCCCTGCCCTTGCTCAGTGGGTTAACGATCCGGCGTTGCCGTGAGCTGTGGTGTAGGTTGCAGACGCGGCTCAGATCCTGCGTTGCTGTGGCTGCAGCGCAGGCCAGTGGCCACAGCTCCGATTAGACCCCTAGCCTGGGAACCTCCACATGCTGCGGGTGCGGCCATAAACCCGCGGCCATAAAATGACAAAAGGCAAAAAAAAATAAAATAAAATAAAGTATGAAACTACTCAAGTGCCAGTTTGTTGAGGGGGGTGTTCTTTGTTTTGTTTCATTTTGTTTTGTTTTTGTCTTTTTAGGTCCACACCTGGAGCACGGCAAATGGAAGTTCCCAGGCTAGGGGTCAAATCGGAGCTGCAGCAGCTGGCCTGTGCCATAGCCTCAGCCACAGGAATGCCAGATCCGAGCCGTGTCTGGGACCTACACCACAGCTCATGGCAACGCTGGATCTTTAACACACTGATCAAGGCCAGGGATCTAACTGGCATCTTCATGAATACTAGTCGGATTCGTTACCACTGAGCCACGAGAGAAACTCCCCAAGTATCAATTGTTTTTGCTATTACTGTTATTCAGTGAAGAAACAAACCCTGAGAAATGAGTTGGCTAAATCAAGGCATCACAGCTCATTAGTGGCGGAATCAGGACTCGAACCCAGAGTTCTTAACCCAGTCCCATTGTGTTCAAGAAGAACCTCTGAAACTCCATCCAAGTAGCCTTCAGAGGACAAGGAAGCAGGATTGAAGTTGGCAGTTTGGGATTGAGTTTGAGGTAGGGGAGGGAAAAATGGCTGAGAAAATACCTCACGTGGAGCTCTCTCTCACCTGTGTGTTCAGGGTCCATGTGTGTTCCCATCATTCCACAGTGGCCTCTGAAAGGTCATGAAGATAACACAGTATGGCCCAGAATGAGTCTGATGAAAAGAGCACCCAACTCAAAGTTGGGGTCAGTCTTGCTTTTTCTGTCCCCTTAACTATGTGACTTCAGGTGAGTTCTTTCTTTTCTCTGGATTTAATTTCCTTCCAAATAAAATGAAGCTAAAAGTCCTGCCTCACCTACCTATATCAGGTGATTTTAAAATTCTCATGAGTTCCTGTCGTGGCACAGCGGTTAACAAATCCAACTAGGAACCAAGAGGTTGCGGGTTCAATCCCTGGCCTTGCTCAGTGGGTTAGGGATCCGGTGTTGCCGTGAGCTGTGGTTGTAGGTTGCAGACGCAGCTCAGATCCTGCGTTGCTGTGGTGTAGGCTGGCAGCTACAGCTCTGATTAGACCCCTAGCCCAGGAATCTCCATATGCCGCGGGTGTGGCCCTAAAATGACTAAAGCCGAAAAAAAAAAAATTCTCATGAACACGGACATGGTTTATCACTTGCAAAGCCAGTTTATGGGAGTAGGCCTGGCAGGTGGCCAGGATAAAAACAGGTAGGTGTCCTGGCCAAGTTTCTCCCAATCTTTACCCAGGAGTGACTTACCCAAGACTGTCCCAGGTCATCTTTTCACCTCCTACCCTGTGCTAACACCTGCTAGTCTAGCTTCCTGCTCAGCTGCACCTCACAATCCAGTCCTATGCTCAGATTCCAACGCATGCATATGTCCTCACAGCTGGGCTCCCCACTGGGCATGCTTCCACACTTGTGTGCCAGGAACGACTTAGAGTGCCAACATCGCAATCTTTTAGCTTTCTGTGTGGCTGGCTGCAACTTGGGATGGCCAGAGTGCCCCTGCTCGTTGCAGGACTGCTGTGAGCAGCCTTACTATGAACCCCCTTGTGCCATATAAATATAATTTTCAATGTCCTATGACTTGAAAAAAATGTTGGCAAGCAGAGCCACACACACGTAGAATTCACAACGGACACCTGAGTAGATATATGCCTTGGGAAAGTTTCTTCATTTATAAAATAGAAATGATAAAACCCAACTTCATAGAATTATTATGAAGATTAAATGAGATAATTCTATGTCAAGCACTTAGGGGCTGTGCTGGCATTTATGTGCTCAAATAAAAGCTATTATTGGGTGTTCCCAACTGGCTTAGCAGGTTAAGGATCCAATGTTGTCACTGCTGTGGCTTGGTTCACTGCTGTGCTGTAGGTTCAATCCCTGGCCCGGGAACTTCCACATGCCATGGGCATGACAAAAAAAAAAAAAGAAAAGCTATTATTAATATATGACATCAGAGATTCTCATTTAGGATTCATCAAAAATGGACCTTGATAGATGGCATATTCCTTGAAATTATAGTAGAGTTATATGTCTATATATTTGGATTCTGGGGAGAGACCCTATAGCTTTAGATTCTTTCCTTGTTTCCTTCTTTCTTTCTTTCTTTCTTTCTTTCTTTCTTTCTTTCTTTCTTTCTTTCTTTCTTTCTTTCTGTCTTTCTTTCTTTTTGCTTTTTATTATTTGTTTATTTATTTGTGTGTGTGTGTGTGTGTGTCTTTTTAGGGCCACACCTGAGGCATATGGAAGTTCCTGGGCTAAGGGTCAAATCAGAGCTACAGCTGCTGGCCTACACCACAGTCACAGCAATGCCAGGATCCGAGCCGTGTCTGCAGCTTACACCACAGCTCACAGCAACTCCGGATACTTAACCCGCTGAGCAAGGCCAGGGATTGGACCCACATCCTCATGGATACTAGTCAGGTTTGTTACCAGTGTGTCTTGATGGGAAAACCTAATTAGGTTATCAAAGAATTTGACAGTGAGAACAAACTCGTTTAGTTCACTTAGTTCCAAATATTCATACTTACAAATAAATGCACAAACACATATAGTATACATAAAGTGTGCGCTCACTGACCACCTTTCCTTATGTTTCCATAACAGTTCACCACCATTACTCAGCATGTCTGGGTTGGAAGGATAGTAAGGCAGGCCTGGCCTTAGGCCATCCCAGATTGTGGTCTCAGTAGCCCAAAATGAGGTTGACTCCGCCTGAGAGCCAGACCCTCCCTCTCCCATGGGGCTCACCACGGCTCCCTTTCCTCCCCTGGAGTATCCCTGAGTAGATTCTGACACCCACAAGCACGGCCAAAGTTACCTTGCCTGGAGTCCGAGGCCTACATGTCCTGTCCCATTATCTCCAGGTATTTCCTCGTCACCTCCTCAGCTTTCAGGGTAAGATGGGTAAGAATGTGATGAAGGCTGGAGAAATGCAGGTGGAACTGGGCTTCTAGGTCCAGCAGCCCCAAGACCCCCTCCTCCTCAGTCTCTTCCATCTCTGCGACTTCATTCTCAGCCCCTTGGGTTTGGCCACCCGCCACCTTGGCCTGCCACTCCTGCCGGGGCAGCAGCCCATGGTCCACATCCACGCGGATGGCTTTGAGCATGGTGAAGTAGTTGTAGAGATCGGGGGCCCCCGACTGGGCCTGGCACCCATGCACACTCAGCTGCACATCCCGCAGAAGGCTGGGGATCATCACCACCTGCTCCATGTTGCGTGCCACGGCCAAGTACCGGTCCATGACAGTCAGCAGGCAGTTCTTGGGGTAGCGCTTGGTCAGCACCTGCATGGTGGCTTTCTTTTCCATGCTGAGTCCGGCAGAGTGCCCTGGCACAATATCCAGGCTGCTATTTTTTATGTCTGGATCTGCAGCAGTTTGACAGGATGCCAAGGCCCCGCCAGTGGGTCAACACAGCCCTCTTTTAAGCCAATCCCGGAGCTTGGGTCCCAACGTCTGTGTCAGGCGATCTGTCTGCCCAGGGACAGAACTGCCAGACTTCAGTCTGTCATTTATGTACTCTACGACTGCCTCAGCCAGAGCCTGGCTCCTCCTTCATCAGCTGCTAGGGCCAGTTACAGGGCAGTCTTTCCCTTTGGTAACTGGTACACTTGACCTCAGGGCAGTAATTCATTCTTTCAGGTCATCTGAGACCAAGCTGCCACTTGGTTTTCTGTGTCCTAATGCACAGCTCGTTTCATCAACCTGAGTGAGTCTCAACTGTGAAATAAGGGAGAAGGGTCATGCAATGAAATGGTTTAGTGTGGAGGAAAGAGCACTGAAGTGGCAACCAGAAGCCCACTTCTGCAATTTCCTCGCTGTGCATAGTTACTGTGCACTGGCTAACACTCAGTGAGGTACCTACCTCACATCAAATTCTGTATTAAGCTCTTTCACCACAGCTCTACGATGAATGCTTTCACATGCCTGTTTTACTGATGAGGAAACTGAGGTGTGACAGCTAAAGTAACCTGCCCATGGTGCCACCGGGGCTGGGATTCCTTCTTGGGACTACCCCTCTTTCCATCTCCATTCAGAGCTCCTGAAGGATGTATGAGGTTGCACAAGTTATACAAGTTAAAGTGATCCAAATCCTTACCTGTAAATTTAAGGTGTTATGAGGATCGAAGAAGACAAAGCTAAAGGAAATGCTTTATGGAGTTCTTGTCGTGGCTCAACGGATTAAGAACCTGACTAATATCGATGAGGATGCCGCTTGAATCCCTGGCTGCTCTCAGTAGGTTAAGAATCCCGAGTCACTATAAGCTGTGGTGTAGATACGGGGCTCAGATCTGGCAAGGCTGTGGTGCAGGCCAGCAGCTGCAGCTCCGATTTGACCCCTAGTCCAGGAACTTCCATATGCCACAGGTGCAGTCCTAAAAAGAAAAAAATAAAGAAGATGCTCTGTAAACCACAAAGCACAGTCTCCAGATGTGTGTAGATTCTAGATTAATGCTGAGATGTCTCTCAATTCTAGCTGTATAATTCCATGAGCTATAATGTTTCCTCTTTACTATTGACCTAAGCCTATGGCCAACAGCCTTGGAAGGCAGTAATCCTTTGCATTGCCACGTGATCACAGCTGGCAAACTGCATTTGCAATATTTATTCATAACTAGGAAATGAGGCTCAGCAAGGGGCTCAAAGTTACACAAGTTAGTAGCAGAGTCAAATGAACAAGACCTTCCGAGTTCAGGTTCATGTACTTGCAATACCACCTCGGGTAGAAAAATTTGCTAGATATTTTCTGCCAGCACGGGGGTGGGTGGGGGTGGGGAGCATAAAGAAGGAATCATCTCACTTAGGCCACCCTCACCGCTATTCCAATGCAGGAGCCCCCTCTGCACCCTCCTGGCTGGTAATCATCCCCTGTCCATCAACTCCTTTGGGCAGAGCTGTGAGGAAGTTCACCTCTATGTTGAACTAGATTCTAACACCCTATAGCCCCTCCCCATTAGATGAAAAGACTCACCCCACCCCCAAAGTCAAGGCCTTAGCTCTCCTTATATTAGCACAACAGGGGAGCGTGAAAAACCACCTCCCAGCCTTTAAGTTGCTCAATCACACAACAACCCTGTGAGGCAGAAAAACATTAGTGTCCCCATTTTCAGATGAGAAAAATGAGACTCAGGAAAGGGGGGGTACTTTCCCAAGGTCTCAGATATGACAGGAGGAGGCTCAGCCCAGGCCTCGGGGGAAAGTGACAATGGTTACTCTCTCCAAGTCCCCTTCATAGACTTGCCAGGCACATAGCCACAGATGACCTGGGGTTATCGTGCACTGGACTGTTGGCTGTGGCTTGCTAGGGCCGTGGGCCTGCCGTGGGGACAAAGCTTCCACTTGAACACTTTATCTACTGCAGATTGTGGCATGGAACAGAATACGGCCAGCTCTTCCTCCCTCTGGCTGTATGGCCCTGGGCTGGTTAGTCATGGCTCCTCTGTGATCCTCAGCTTCTTCCTTACGCTATGATAATGATAAGAGCAAACACAGATTGAGAGAGAGTTATGGGAGAGTTATGCCCCTGCCTGGTTTTTGTTCCTCAGGATTGCTTTGGCAATTCTGGGTCTTTTGTGGTTCCATATAAATTTTTGGATGGTTTGTTCTAGTTTCGTGAAAAATGTCATGGGTAATTTGATAGGGGTTGCACTGAATCTATAGATTGCTTTGGGTAGTATGGCCATTTTTGCAATATTAATTTTTCCAACCCAGGAGCCTGGAATATCTTTCCGTTTCTTTGAATCCTCTTTAATTTCCTTGATTGATGTTTTCTAGTTCTCAGCATATGTATTTCACCTCCTGGTCAGGTTTATTCCCAGGTATTTGATTTTTTGGGGTACATTCTTAAGGTGTTGTACTTTTTATTCCTTTTCTAATATTTCATTGTTAGTATACAGAAATGCGACTGATTTCTGAATGTTGATTTTATATCCTGATACTTTGCTGAATTTGTTGATCAGTTCTACTAGTTTTTGTGTTGAGTCCTTAGAGTTTTCTATATATAGCATCGTGTCATCAGCATACAGTGACAATTTTACCTCTTCTCTTCCAACTTGGATCTGTTTTATTTCTTTTGTGTGTCTGATTGCTGTGGCTAGGACTTCCAATACTATGTTGAATAACAGTGGTGAGAGTGGGCATCCTTGTCTTGTTCCAGATTTTAGTGGGAAGACTTTCAGCTTTTCTCCATTTAGTATTATGGCTTTCTTGAGCAGTTATTAACTTACAGTGATCTCCCAGTGTCCCCTAAGTTTCCCCCTTTATCTATGGTCCTTTGCTGGGACTTCTACAACTACCTGTGCCTACTCCATCCTTATCAAGCACTCGGCCCCTTGTACCCTGCTGTCATTCTGCCTCTGTGTATATATATCCCATCTCAGGCCAGTCTGTTCCTAGACACACTCCTGGACCTGGCCCCGAGGGACTGAACCAGTGCTGCATGCATGCCTAGTGAGTGAGCAAATCGGGAATTGGGGAGTAAATGATTGTGTGAGTGAAGGAGTGCAGAACAGACAGGGAGCCCTGCAAAGGAGGGACAGGAGGGTTTGTGTGGCCAGGCTCATCCAGCCAGCAGGTTACAGACCAAGACTGCCCTGACAGGGATCGAGTAGGTAGTTGCAGAGGGACCAATCAGGTATGACATATAAAAAGAGAAACCTAGGAGTTCCCGTCGCGGCGCAGAGAAAACGAATCCGACTAGGAACCATGAGGTTGTGGGTTTGATCCCTTGCATCGCTCAGCGGGTTAACAATCTAGCATTGTTGTGAGCTGTGGTGTAGGTTGCAGACGCCGGTCGTATCTGGCGTTGCTGTGGCTCTTGGCATAGGCCAGCAGCAACAGCTCCGATTAGACCCCTATCCTGGGAACCTACATATGCTGCGGGTGCAGCCCTAAAAAGACCAAAAAAAAAAAAAAGCCAAAAAAAGGAAAGAAAGAACAAGGCAGCCTTGCTTGACTAGTGGAGGTGCGAGAATTGCCTCAGGTCTTTGGGTGCAGGATGGGATGAGGCCTGTATTCAGACTGAGACCCAGGGCAGGACTTCGAAGACCATTCTTCAGCTGATTTGAATACATACCTTACCGGATACTTAGGAGGAGCTACTAAGAAAGGAAGAGGTGGGCTTTGCCAACCAGAAAGGAAGAGGCGGGCTTTTCCAACCCCCACTCCCCTTGGATGGTAAAACTGTAGCCCACCGGATCCTCAGAGTCTTGATAAATCTACTTCTTGCCTGTCACTGAATAGCTGAATTCCTTCTGTTTGGAGGCCTGAAGAACCTGAACCTCAGTGAGTCCAGACCCAGGGTGAGTGACTCTAATTTAAAACCGTGGGTTCAAGTCCCAGTCTGGGTGTAGACTGGGTTTGAGTCCCGGCACGTGGGTTCAAGTTCCAGTTCGTGTTCTGGCTGGGTTCAGGCGGTTAGTGCTCTCAGTTTCACCTCCCAGCCCACCATGCAGATAAAAGGCTCTGGATAAAATGTTGCTGAATCAGCAGCTGCCAGCAGGCTCCAACGATCAGGGGGCAGGTTGGGTTCAGCTCAGCACTGGGAGTGGTGAGAGGAGGAAGGCAGGAAAGAAAGGGTGCGGGGTCTTCTCAGGGGATGTAGTGGGGCAGGAGAGGTGGCCCCTGGTTCAGAAGGGCTGCCTGGACTCAGATGTCTCTGCTCTCGGGACACCAGGACTCGGGTCTGGAGGTTACCTGGTCCAGCTGCGCCGCTGCAGGTAGTGTGGGGTGGGAAGCGGCAGTGGATGGGAGGGAAGGAGCAGGAGCTGGACTAGACGTCAAGCCTCATTCAGTTTTCCCCAGTCTTTGCTCCCACCCTCGGATGGGGAAACTGAGGCTAAGTGAGGCTTTGTCCCGGAATGGCCTCTGCAGGGCTGACTGCGGCCTCACCCTCAGGGTATCTGAATGCTCCCAGTGGGAAAATCTGAACTGACCCCAGATGGACTGGGGTCAAGGCCTCAGGCCAGGAATACCACGTGAATGTGGTGCAAGGGGTGAGCTGATCAAGTCGTGCCCTGGGGCAGCCAGATTCCCAAGTAACCCCTCTCTGGCCTTGAGCCCAGGAAGATACAGAATGGACTCAGACCAAAGCTGCAACAAGTTTTCTAATTTTAAAAATGATTTACAGGGAGTTCCCTTCGTGGCTCAGTGGTTAACGAATCTGACTAAGAACCATGAGGTTGCAGGTTCGATCCCTGGCCTTGCTCAGTGGGTTAAGGATCCGGCGTTGCTGTGAGCTGTGGTGAAGTTTGCAGACCCGGCTCAGATCCCGCGTTGCTGTGGCTGTGGCGTAGGCCGGCGGCTACAGCTCCTGTTAGACCCCTAGCCTGGGAACCTCCATATGCCGCAAAAAGACAAAAAAAAACATGATTTACATACACACACCACACACACCACTTGATGCCACTCCAGTCCTGACCTACTGGGGAGCATATGGAGGCAAGAGTCAGGAGCCATGGAGTTCCCATCGTGGCGCAGTGGAAATGAATCAGACCAGGAACCATGAGGTTGCGGATTCGATTCCTGGCCCTGCTCAGTGGGGTTAAGGATCTGGAGTTGCTGTGAGCTGTGGTGTAGGTTGCAGATGGGCTCAGATCTGGCATTGCTGTGGCTCTGTCGTAGGCCGGCAGCTGTGGCTCTGATTCGACCCCTAGCCTGGGAACCCCCATATGCCATGGGTGTGGCCCTGAAATGACAAAAAAGACCAAAAAAAGAAAAGAGTCAGGAGCCCTTCCATCCCCTGCGCAGTCACTGAGCCCTACTGTGGGCTTCCACCACCGGCTGTTTCGCAAGGAACCGGAACAAAATTGAGCAAGGTCCCTGACTTTGTGAACCTGACCCCTGTCCCTGTCCGCACTGTGCAGGGCATGGGGACATAACGGGGCACGAGGCAGGCAAGTTTATATCCAGTGAGAAGAAAGCTGCAATGAACATATACATGGGTAAATATGATCATATGGAAACCAAGCAGGGCCCTGTGGGTTCCTGGGCACACAAGCCTTTCTGTGTCCCCCATTTCTGTTTTTAGGGAATAGCCTGCAGGACTTGCCCTGAGTTCCAAAGGGCAGATTCAAACAGTTGCTAATCAGGAAGGGAGGGGATGCAGAGACCTGAGAGGAGCAATCAAGAAACAATGGTGCAGCTTTGGGGCAGGGTCCTGGTTCCTCCTCAAGGCCTATAGAAAGCCATGTCTATGTTTGAGTTCTGCAGAACTAAAACCCCCAACAAGTGGGAGATGTTAATGAAGCATTCTTTATTCTGGAAAGAAGACCACCAGACCCTTGCCGGAATTTGGCCTCTGCCAGTGCCGAATTCAAACGCAGAGATGGAGTTTGGGGTAAAGGGGAAAAAAATAGCTTTACTGCTTTACCAGGCAAAGGAGGGTCACAGCAGGCTAATGCCTTAACTGTGCATGTGAGTTTAATAGTAAACTGTGTGTGAGTTTAATAGTAAAAAAGGAGAAAAAGAGATTTTCAGATAGGAATCAGGATCAGGACAAACATGCATTCTTCTTGGGGGAATCTTAGTCATCAAAGCTGGAGTCAGGAGATGTCAGTATGTTCATGATGGTGGTCTTCTGGGTTATTGCCTAGAAGAACAATACTTGGAAAAAGGGCATATCGATCAGAGTTTAGAAGAAACTAGGAAAATTCCTGGAAAACATCACGTGCTAATAATCTCTAATCCACAGGCAGTTATGCTCAGGGTGCCTAGTCTTTAGCTTGCAGGTGATTGTGTTTAGGGGGCAGTTAAGTCAGGGAGAAGAACAAAGGAGGACTCTAAGCTGTTCGGTTTGAAAGTAAGTCCTTTCTAAAGAAGCGTAAGGAATATAACTTTTCTATTAGGCGTATAAGATGCCTATGTTATTATGTGAATTCCTCGAGAGAGAACCAGGATCTTGCCCCAAGGCTGTACTATTATTGCTTGACTCTTCCTCCTTTCCCTGAATCTGGAAGGTCATGGTGGCTGAATGAGGCAGAAAAGCTCTTGCACCCAGGAGCCCCACAGGGCCAGGTCTCAAGACCACTGAACCCCGACTTTGAAAACAATGCAGGCTTGCATCTAAGCTGTTCCTCATCTGTGGAGCTATTTTTCACTCCCAAAGGTATAAAACCACCTCCTAGTCTCTCTCTCCTAAGGGGGGCACAGTCTTTGAGGCATTAACGTGCTGTGAGCCTCCTTTGCCTAGCAGTAAAGCTACTTTTTCTCCTTTGCCCCAAACTCCGAATTTCTACTTGGCACCAGTGAGCAGAGGCCGAGTTTTGGCAACAGTATCACGTTGTGACCTGTGCTAGGAAGAAAATAAAATAATGACCTAGAGCCTTGCTATTACAAGTGTGGCCTGCAGCTCCGCAGCATCCAATCACCGGGGAGCTTATCACAAATGCAGATTCTTAGGAATTTGCATTGTGGCTCAGCGGGTGAAAAATCCAACTAGTATCTAAGGATGCGGGTTCAATCACTGGCTCCGCTCAGGGGGTTAAAGGATCTCGTGTTGCTGTGGCTGTGGTGTAGGCCAGCAGCTGTAGCTCTGATTTGATCCCCAGCCTGAGAACTTGCATAAGCCGTGGGTGTGGCCCTAAAAAGCAAAACAGACAAAAAAACCTTAATAAACAAAGTACAAAGTTTCTAAACTTTTTTTTTTTTTTTTTTGCTGTTTAGGGCTGTACCTGTGCCATAAGGAAGTTCTCAGGCTAAGGGCCGAATTGGAGCTGTAGCTGCTGGCCTATACCACAGCCACAGCAACGCTAGATCTGAGCCGCATCTGGGACCTACCCCACAGCTCATGGCAATGCCAGATCCTTAACCCACTTGAACGAGGCCAGGGATTGAACCTGCAACCTCATGGATCCCCTGCCCGGGATATCCTGAATTTCCATTTCAACAAAATCCCCTGGGAATGCCGGTAGCCAGGGGGGTTTTCTCTGTTTGACTTATTTCACTAAGTATATCCTTCAGGTCCGTAATGCCCTCCAAGCCTGTTGTTGCAAATGGCAAATTTTCATTCTTTTTTGTGGCTGAGTAGTAGTCCATCGTGTGGGTGTGTGTTTGTGCGTATTATCTCATATCTTCTTTATTCATCTGGGTTGACAGTTGGGTTGCGTCCCTATCTTGGCCATTGAGAATAATGTTGCTATGAACATTGAAGTGCACCTATTTTTTCTTTTTCTTTCCTTCTTTTTTTGCCTTTTTAGGGCCTAACTTGTGGCATATTGAGGTTCCCAGGCTACGGATTGAATCAGAGCTGTAGCTGCTGGCCACACCGCAGCCACAGCAACTCTGGATCCGAGCTGGGTCTGTGTGACCCACGTCACAGCTCACAGCAAAGCTGGATCCTTAACCCACTGAGCAAGGCCAGGGATCGAACCTGCGTCCTCATGGATGCTAGTCAGATTCCACTGAGCCACGATAGGAACAACACATATATCTTTTCTAATTAGTGTTTGTGTTTCTTCAGATACATACCCAAGAGTGGCATGTCCCCTTCCTTTATCTTCAAAGTCAGCAAGACCTTTTCATCCAGCACTCTCTTTGGTTCTCTATTTTCTAGTTAAAAGGATTTTGTCATTATGTTAGGCCCCCTGGATTTTCCAGGGTAATCTTCCCACATCTCATTAGCAATCTTAATTCCATACTTAATTCCCCGGCCTGGCACAATGGGCTAAAGATCTGGCATTGCCAAAGCTTCAGAGTAGGTCACAACTGTGGCTTGTATTTGATCCCTGGCCTGGGAACTCCATATGCCATGGGGTAGCCAAAAAAGGAAGAAAAAAAAGAGATCCAAAGCCTTATCCTGACATTTAAGACTCTCTGGCCTTAATTCTCTGTTTTCAGGTCAACAAACCTGAGCCCCTCCTCTGGGCCAGGCTCTGGGCTGGGCAGGAGAGACACCAGGATGCGCAGTTCCAGCCCCCCAGGCAGCGCAGAGGCCAACTAAACAGGCCACTTCAATGTAACTGGGTAAGTAACTCAAGAGCACAGCGAGAAAGGAGGAGAGGCCCCTGGCAAAGCTGCATGGAGTTAGCAAGGCAGAGAAAGACAGAGATAATCTTAAATGCAGGATGGTAAGAAGAAAGTCTCTTTCTCTCTCTATAGACCTATATTCGCAATACCACAGTAAATACACTATATACTACATATATGTAAATACACTGTACAATACCACAGTATATATATGACATATTAAAGTTAGATATATAGCATACATATTCTCTCTCTGTATCAGTATATATAAGTACAATTTTCTTGATTTCATGTATCTATTATTTACTACATATTTATATTTATTTACTAATATAATATGCATGTATATATTTATTTACTGCATGTGTATTTACAGGTATATACTCATACAGTAAGTAAAAACTTACTGAAAACATGATTAAGGAGCCATCTCGGAGTTCCCATTGTGGCTCAGCAGTTAAGGAACCCAACTGGTATCCATGAGGACGGAGGTTCGATCCCCTGGCCTCACTCATTGGTTAAGGATCTGTGGTTGCTGTGAGCTATGGTGTAGGTTGCAGAGGTGGCTTGGATCCAGTGTTGCTATGGTTGTGGTATAGGCTGGCAGCTACAGTTTCGATTCCACACCTAGCCTGGGAGTCTCCGTGTGCTGAAAGTGCAGCCCTAAAAAGCCCAAAAGAAAAAAAAAACATGGTCTTCTCTGGGAAGGAAGAGGGTGAAAAGGAGGAATACACGGGTACTTTCTATTTGTTAGGTCTTATTTCTCGAGTGATGGGTACATGGATGTTTACCTATTCATTCACTCATTGTGGAATACACTAAGTACTTAGTCCAAAAAAATATTAAAGTGGGAAACATTTTCCAGACAGAGGTACCAGCTTGAGCAAATGTCCAGGGACAGGAAACAGCAAGAATACCGATGACTCTTCAACATGCCCCACTCTCCCACACTCCACAGCAGCTTCTCCAATTGCCAGCCTCGTCCCCGGAAGCCGTCCTTTCTGACCAGATCATCCCCCTCCTCTGTCAGATAGGTTCTCATCTCAGCTGCAAGTATATACCTCTGAGTTGACCCTTCAATTCTTGAATGCACACCTGGCCTCAGAGACTGCCCACTCAGAGGAAGATGGGGTGTGTTCTAGCCCCAGAGCTGGGTTGGGAGGCCGGGCGCCGGCCGCTGCGGCTCCTGCCAGTAGGGGGCGCTGCGGGGCAGGCCAGAACCTGGGTCCCTGAGCCACTGCCCGCGCGCTGAGACACGTCGCCAGCGGAAACGAGTTTCTAAGAGGTAATTGTCCGCCTCGTTTTGATAGAAAAGGCTTGGTGGATGGGGGAGAGAGTGGGAGGAAAAATCTTCTCCTTGTTCCAAGACCCCAGTCACCAGATAGGCGTCATTAATGTTTCGTAGCCGTTCATTAAAAGGGTTTGACTCAGCAGGTGGAAAGCACAGAGCCAGTTTCTCATTCCTCCCGCTGCCCTTTCGAACCGATTCTGCGGACTCTGCTTTACTGTTCCTGATGAAATCTCAGCAGGTCCCCTAGCTTTCGGAGATTCTCCTGTTTATTGTCTGGCAGTCTAGATGCAGGCAAGCGTTACAACACAACTGCCCCCGTTCCGTCTCTGATCGTCTCTGCCTGGAACACCTGCTGGCTGCGGAGGGGACCGGGCAGCGTCTCTCCTTCCTCGTCTCACTCTTCTGCTCCTCCTGCCCCTTCCCCGGGCTGACCCCGGCTCTCCAGGGTGGGGGAGAAATCACAGCTAGCTGCCTGAGCGTGGCAGGCTCCAAAGGCCGACACTATCTTAAGAGCACTTATGATGGGCTCCTTGGACACCGACCACACCATTCAGCTGCAGTAACCCCGAAAATGAGGGGTGAGGGTGCCTCCACCTACGGGCTGCTTACAGCTCCTGGGCTTCCCTCCTCACCCTTCCAGCGTCGTTATGCAGGAGTCTCCTCTCCCCTAACCGGAAGCCCTCTGCCACGGAGTCCTTTCCAAGAAGGCCTAATTCTGCTCCTTTCTGTGGGGTCTGCAGGTGCCTAAGAGAAGTGCTGGCCCCTTGACTAGGAGCCCAGGCACTCGCCCGCTCTCACCAGGTTCCAGACCTCACAGCCTCCCCCTTCCAAGTCTCTCCAATTAGTCTAGCTAAAGGCTCTCTCCCCAGTTAGAGGAGACCGAGGGGAGCTCCTTGCCCTCCCTAGTGAGGTCTGGGTTGGGGGGCAGGCAGAGTGAACGCGCAGACAATTCTCTCCGGTTCCTGGGGGCTGTTGGCTTTCTCTCCTTGGCCGGCAGGTGGCTAAGGAGGTGGGGTTTAGCGCTGGCCTCCCTGCTCCGGAGTTCAGCCTGGGTGGTGCAACACGTCTTAGGGTCTCAGCTGAAATTCCGAGGTGAATGGAAAAACCTTTGTTTACCTCTTTGTTTGCATCCTATTAGTTTCCAGCTTCTGCCTGAGAGCATTGTCTCTGACCTCAATCCAGAAAAAAACCTCCCCAGAGGATCTGCCCTAACGCGCAAGTCAAGTCGGTTGCTCCTCTGTGAAACCCTTCCTCTCCAGTCACTCCCAGCTGGCCTGCTGCGTTTCAGTCTCTGGGCTTTGCAGTACTTCCCAGACCTCATGCTTTCTCTCACTTTGCCTTTCCTTCCAGCAGAGGAGTTCTAGCTTTACTTCTCCACTTGGCTGATTCCTTGACGTGGTGGTGGTGTTTTATGGCGCGCCTGCGGCATAGGGAAGTTCCCAGGCCAGGGATTGAATCAGAACTGCAGCTGCGATTTAACATCTGGTCCTTTTACCCACTGTGCCGCAGTGGGAGCTCCTGGTCAAAGACCAGAGTCGAAATGTCACCTCCTCTAGGAAGCCTTCCCTGACACCCCCTCCTCTGTGCTTCCACAGGCTTTGCCATAAGTGCTGTTTTGTTACAATGACCTTGACCTGTACCTAACTCCTCATTTGATTCTGAGCAGTTTGAGGGCAAAGATGGTATTGGTTTTGTTGAGTGTGTTTAAATGGCTGTAGGAAAAATGCCAAAAAGAAAGTAAAAATCACCTACAATCCCAGCACCTAATGTTTAGTATCATGGAAATGACAAAGAATATCCTATCTTTGTCCCACCAATCTTACCTCCAGTGACAAATATTTCTAAGAGGGTCATATGATTCTTTACTGCCTTTTCCTGGCACACATACACATACACACAATTCTTACTATAATGGTCTGCAATTTCCATTTCGACTTAACAGTCTGTCTTGAGCATCTTTCCTTATTGCTGCATTTGATTCTACCTCATTCTTTTTTCTTCTTCTTCTTCCTTTTTTTTTTTTGGCTACACCTGGGCCAAGAATCAAAACTCATCACAGCAGAGCACTGTGACTTGAGGCACAGCTGGGACAACACTGGATCCTTACCCTGCTAGGCCACCAGGGAACTCCTACCCCATTCTTTTTTAAAATTTTATATCTAAATATATAATAGAAAAATTGTCTTTTTTTATTTTTCTTTTTTGCCTTTTCTTTTTAGGGCTGCATCCACGGCATATGGAGGTTCCTAGGCTAGGGTTTGAATCAGAGCTGTGGTGTGGCCTACAGCCACAGCAATGCCAGATCCAAGCCACGTCTGTGACCTACACCACACCAACGCCGGATCCTTAACTTCCTGAGTGAGGCCAGGAATCGAACCTGCTTCCTCATGGATGCTAGTCTGATTTGCTTCCACTGTGCCATGATGGGAATTCCAAAAATTTGCCTTTTAAACCTTTTTTTTTTCGTTTTTTGTCTTTTCAGGGCCACACCTTCGGCATATGGAGGTTCCCAGGTTAGGGGTCAAACTGGAGCTGTAGCTGCCAGCCTACACCACAGCCACAGCAACATGGGATCCAAGGTGCATCTGCAGCCTACACCATAGCTTGCGGCAGTGCTGGATCCTTAACCCACTTAGTGAGACCAGGGACTGAACCTGAGTCCTCATGGGTACTAGTCGGGTTCATTAACCACTGAGCCACGAAGGGAACTCCTACAATTTGGTGGCATTTATTACTTTCACAGTATTGTACAGCCATCACCACTCTCTATTTCCAATTTTTTCATCACCCCAAACAGAAACGCTGTGTTCATTAAGCAATAACCCTCATACTCCCCTCCCCTCCCCCTGTAGCCCCAGGTAAACTCTAATCTTCTTCCTGTCTCTATGAAAGCCTCATTAAAAAAAAAAAATCCTCCATATGCCGCAGGTTTGGCCCTTGATAAGGCAAAAAGACAAAAAAAAAAGACTGACTATTATTCCACAGTAGGAGACAATGTCATCTCTTTAACCATCCTTTACTAATAGGCATTTTGGGTTCTCCCAAGTTTTTGATATTTGTTGTATGCTGCAACAAATAGAAAGTTGAGGAGTGGGTTGCTGAGACATAGGGTGTGTGCATTCAAAAATCTGAAAGTTCCCCTTGTTGCTCAGTGGTAATGAATCCATCTAGTATCCACAAGGATGTGGGTTTGATCCCTGGCCATGTTCAGTGGTTTGAGGATTCGGCATTGCCATGAACTGTGGTGTAGGTCGCAGATGCGGCATGGATCTGGCGTTGCCATCACTGTGGCATAGGCAGGCAGCTGTAGCTCTCATTTAAGCCCTAGCCTGGGAACTTCCATATGCTGCGGGTGTAGCCCTAAAAAACAAACAACAACAACAAAAATCCAAAAGATACTTATCAGCCTGGGCATCACCTTTCGCGGGAAGTTTTCTGACACCATTCCCAGTCTAAGCATGCACTGGGGCCTAGCAACCTGAATTTTTATTTTTATTTTTACTTTTTCTTGATTTAAGAATTTTTAAAAATAATAATTATTATTAAAGTATAGTTAATTTACAGTGTTTCTTAAAGTTGTGTTGTACAGCAAAGTGACCCAATCGCACGCATTTCCCTGTGCTGTGCAGTAGGGCCCTATTGCCCATCCGTTCCAAATATAACAGTTTGCATCCCAAAAAGCCCCTAAAATGCCCGTCCATCCCACTCCCTCCTTTCCTCCCCCCCACCCCAGGAACCCCAAGTCTGCTCTCCTTGGCCATGATCTGTTTCTGTTTTTTTAAGATAGGATCATCTGTTCCACATTTGAATTTTTACTTTTAGGGCCACACTCATGGCATATAGAAGTTCCCAGGCTAGGGGCTGAATTGGGGCTACACCACAGCTACAGGAACATGGGATCTGAGTGCCTCTGTGACCTACACCACAGCTCATGACAATGCCGGATCCTTAACCCACTGAGCAGGGTCAAGGATCAAACCCATAGCCTCATGGATCCTAGTCAGGTTTGTTATTGCTGAGCCACGACGGGAACTCCTGTTCCATATTTTAGATTCCACAAACAAGTGATATCTTATGGTATTTGTCTTTATCTTTCTGGCCTACTTCAGTTAGTATGAGTCTCTACTTCCATCCATGTTGCTGCAAATGGCATTAGTTTGTCTTTTTTATGGCTGAGTAGTATTCCATTGTATACATGTACTGTATCTTCTCAATCTCTTCATCTGTCAGTGGACATTTAGGTTGCTTCCATGTCTTGGCTATTGTGAATAGCTCTGCAATGAACATAGGGGCGTGTGTATCTTTTTCAATGAAAGTTTTGTCTGGATATAGGCCCAGGAGTGGGATTGCTGGATCACGTGGTAGCTCTATATTTAGTTTTCCGAGGTAACTCCATACTCTTTTCCATAGTGATTGTCCCACTTTACATTCCCACCAACAGTGCAGGAGGGTACCTTTTTCTCCACACCCTCTCTAGCATTTGTTATCTGTAGGCTTAGTAATGATGGCCATTCTGACTGGGGTGAGGTGGTACATCATTGTAGTTTTGATTTGCATTTCTCTAATAGTGATATGGAGCATTTTTTCTTACACCTGTTGGCCATCTGTTTGTCTTCTTTGGAGAAATGTCTATTTAAGTATACTGCCCATTTTTGTTTTTTGCTTTTTTAGAACCATACCCACGGCATGTGGAAGTTCCCAGGCTCGGGGTCTAATCGGAGTTACAGCTGCTGGCCTACACCACAGCCACAGCAACACCAGATCCGAGCTGCGCCTGTGACCTACACCACAGCTCACAGCAACGCCGGATCCTTAACCCACTGAGCGAGACCAAGGATCGAACCCGCAACCTCATGGTTCCTAGTCAGATTCGTTTCCGCTGCGCCACGACAGGAACTCCCTGACCATTTTTCTATTGGGTCATTTTGTTGTTGTTGTTGTTGCGTTGCACGAGCTGTTCATATATTTTGGAGATTAGGCCCTTGTCTATTGCATCGTTGGCAAAGATTTTCTCCCAATCTGTGGGTTGTCTTTTCGTTGCAACCTGAATTTTTATAAACATCCTACCTGATCATTACGATGAGAGAACACAAAATGGGAAACACAGCCGTGGGGCCTGGACCTACTGTGTTCCTGGGTCCCCAGCGCCCGCCCTCAGAGAGTGGAATTTTTCCCTGGAGCAACGTCATAATCTGTGGTGCCCCTACCCATAGCCTGCTGTCCTCATGCCAATTGTATTCTGTTGAGTCACTGACACAGCATGCTGGCCCTGGGGTGACAAAGCCTCTAAGGGAGTCTTGATGGATTTGTGCGTCTCCCCGCCTGGAAATCCTGGAAATCCTGAGTCACGCTGGTAAATAAGGCAGCTCCCAATTCTCTGACCTGTCAGCTTTGCCCTTTGTGGGAGGCAAGCTCAGCCCTCATTCTAAACAAGACCTACCAAGGAAAAGGCTGCCTTATCTCCCGGGAAATTATGACTCACACAACAGGAGTGGTGGGTGGAGGACAGAGAGGGGAAGGGAAAAGAAACAAGGCTCTATTCCAGTGGGAGGGAAATTAGGTGGAGGAAAAAGGGTAGAGAGGAAAATAAAGCAGAGAGACACTGAGAAAGAAGAGCAGAGTCAGAGCAAAAACACAGAAAGGCAGGAGAGAGGAAAAAAGGGAGAGGAGGAGGAAGAAGGAAGAGAAGACAGGAGAAAGAACGAGAATGTGGAGGAGGAGACAGGAAGAGTTCCTTAAATGGTATTTTGGATTAGTCCAGAAAAAAAAAAAAATAGCTCATCAGATATGAGGAACATACAGGTGGTAGAGGTGGCCTGGCTTGGTTCTTAGGCCCTGCCTACAACCAGCTTCTCTTTAGCCTTGCCTTCAGCCTGGCAGCCCTCTGGTGGGGGAGCGGGTCTGACTCTGAAAAGGGGGCAAAAATATACTAAGGGGCAGTCATACCCTGTGTGATCAGGTGGCGGGCACAGCCTTCCTAGTCATTTGGCAACAAGGAATAGATTCTCCAAAAGTTTCCTTCTCCTTACACAGTGTCTCACCCATAAAGGATGCTCTTTGCGGTGCTGTTTATAGTTAGTTAAGGAGAAAAAAGAAAGACGGAGCGAAGGTAGAAATTAAAGGTGGCTTGATAGCTGTGTGATACATTTGTCCCTCACACTTGAATGTAGCCATTACAAATGGTTATAGAAGAACCCGTGGAGTCCCACTGGGGCGTAGTGGGATTGGTGGCGTCTCTGCAGCGCTGGGACACAGATTTGATCCCTGGCCTGGTGCAGTGGGTTAAAGGATCCGGTGCTGTGGCAGCCACGACATAGGCTGCAACTGTAGCTTGGATCTGATGCCTGCCCCAGGAACTCCACATGCCGCGGAGCAGCCAAAAAAAAGGGGAGCCCATAATAAAATGGGGGAGACCCTCACAATATTATATGGAAATAAGTATCAATCAGTAATTCAAACTTTGTTAGTGGATATGTGTGTCAGGCGTGGCACTACTGTCCTGACTCAAAGTCTTCTCGAAGTTTGTTCAGTTCAACCTTGTGCAAAGAGACAGTTGTTTTGCTTTTTCGTTTTTGTTTTGGCAATCTCATGTCTAGATGCTACCCCTTCCCTGCTAGTCCCATGTGCTCCCTTTTGGAGAAATTCCTATTAAAATCCTGCCGGGGGTGGGGTGGGGGGCTAGTGGGAATTCCTAGTCCCTGCACTCATTGCAGAAGCCTGCATGATGGGGAGTTCCCATTGTGGCGAAGCAGAAACGAATCCGACTAGGAACCATGAGGTTGTGGGTTCGATCCCTGGCCTTGCTCAGTGGGTTAAGGATCCAGCGTTGCAGTGAGCTGTGGTATATAGGTCACAGACGCGGCTCGGATTCTACGTTGCTCTGACTGTGGTGTAGGCTGGCAGCTGTAGCTCCGATTGGACCCCTAGCCTGGGAACCTCCATATGCTGTGGGTGTGGCCTTAAAAAAAAAAAAATAATAATAAAGCCATATGACTGGATTCTTCTACCTGCCCCTGGGATAGCAGGAGCCACTCCCTCTACAGTGTGATCCTGGTTGGCTACTGCCGCTGGGCCGCCTGAGGTCCTAGTGTCCATTCTCGGTGAACACTGACTGTCTTCTAAGAAGTTTCCTTTTGGTTTAAGGAGCTGGTCTGATACTCCCTCTGTGTTCAGCTGCAGGGGGTTCTGCTACCACCACCTGCTAGGTGGGTAGGGCCCCTCCCTTCCTTCTGTTAGGATGTCGTGGGGCTGTGGGAGAAGGTGTCTGTCTGGGGTGATCAGCTGGGGCCTGCACACTGGGGCCGGGCAGCCAGTGAAGGAGGAGCTGGATGGCATGCAGGGCGCAGTTCATTCCGCTCCAGGATGGATGAGCTGGCAGAGGTCCTGAGCACTGGTCATAGGAAGTGCTCCTCTCAGCGACAGTGGTAGGCGGTAACTGCCCCCCACCCGGTGCCTGGGCCAAGTCAATGGCTGCAGCAAGCCCTGAAAAAGGGTCTGAAGAGGAACTGGAAGAGAATCCATGCCCTCACTCAGACTGGACCAGAGAGAGAGGGAAGAGCTGCCCATTGGGACAGAAACCCAAGGACTCTAGAGGTCCCAGGACTTGGGGGCACCGGCTGTGTTGGCTGCGTTGACCTACCCTGGCCTTGCTGGGCAGGATTCAGTTCAAAACCCTTAGATGAAAAGACTCTCTGGATGTTTTGAGGAGTATTGAGGGAGAGAAGCTAGAAACATGATGCCCCATTCCACAGCTGGTCTGGTAGGGGCAGCCAGGAGCAAAAGTGCATAGCAATTTTTTTTTCTTAACATTTTATTGAAGTATAAGCTATATAGGGGAATGCACCCAAGTAATTATCCTAAAAAAGTAAACATACCTGTGTAACAATTACCCAGTCCTAGATAAAGCGTTACTCAGCATCTCAGAAGTCCCCCATTTGGGTGGCAATTATTATTTTGTTGTTTTTATTTTTTATTGAAATAGAGTTGACTTACAATGTTGTATTTATTTCTCCAGTACAGCAAAGGGATTCAGTTATATATGTGTATGTATATATATATTTTTTTCATTATTTATTGTAGGCTATAGAATATGGTTCCCTGTGCAAGACAGCAGGACCTTATTGTTTATCTATTTTTTATATAGTAGTTTGTATCTGCTAATCCCAGTCTCCTAATTTATCCCTCCCCCACTCCTTTAACAATAAGTTGTTTTTTGTGTCTATGAGTCTGTTTCTGTTTCGTAAATAAGTTCATTTTGGGTGGCAATGATTTTAAAGAGGAATGTGGACCGGGTCTGAGAGCAAAGGAGGAAGGAAGGAAAAGATCCTCTAGGTGCCAGCTGACTGACGGTGGTCTCAGAGACTCAGAAAGAGCCCCTGCCTCTTTTTTTTTGCTTTTTAGGGCCACACGTGGGGCATATGGAGGTTCCCAGGCTAGGGGTTGAAATGGAGTTGAATGGCGCAGCCTATACCATAGCTCACAGCAACACCGGATCATTAACTCATTGAGCGAGGCCAGGGGATTGAACCAGAAGTCTCATGGATACTAGTTGGTTTCATAACTACTGAGCCACAATGGGAACTCCGAGGCCCCCATCTTTATTAGCACCAGTGGTGAACTGGTCTGCCTGCCTGGCCCCCAGACGCACCACAAACCAGGTATTCGGGGCTGGCTCTTGGGAACCTGGTGAGCAGGTTAGTAGTAGCAGGCAGCCTGCAAGGAAAGACAAGGAATAGGGTGTCTGGAGAAGGTCATAGATCTTGTAGGGCTGGGCCAAGAGCCTGAGGGCAAACAGAAGAAAATGGCTCTCAGTCTGGGAGGGTTGAGGTGGTTGGTCCTAGGGGAGTGGCTGCAGCAGCCAATATTTGTCCATGCAGTTTCTGTTTGTCCAGGAATGATTCATGTGAATTCCCCCAATCAGCCCCTCCACTTCTTCCTCCACTGTGAGCTTCTGTGTGCGGTGCACGGGGACACTGCGGAACAAGCACAGCTGTGACATCTAGGAGACATGCATTTGAACCCTGGCTTCTAGGCTGTGTGACTCTGGAAATGTCACATTCCCTCTCTGACCTCCGTCAGCAAAATGGAACAACAATCTGTACCTCATAAGATAGTCGTGGGAGTTCCTGTCATGGCTCAGCAGAAGCAATCCGACTAGGAACCGTGAGGTTGCGGGTTCGATCCCTGGCCTTGCTCGGTGGGTTAAGGATCCAGTGTTGCCTTGAGCTGTGGTGTAGGTTGCAGATGCGGCTCCGATCTGGCGTTGCTGTGGCTGTGGCGCAGGCTGGCAGCTGTAGCTCCGATTAGACCTCTAGCCTGGGAATCTCCACATGCCGCAGGTGCAGCCCTAAAATGACAAAAGACAAAAAAAAAAAAAAAAAAAAAAGATGGTCATGAAAAGAACATGAGATAAGCCATGTAAAATGTCTGATGTTGGGCAGGCACTTGACAAATGCTTGTCCTTTTCTCTCTTTTTTTTTCTTTGCTGTCTTTTTCTTAACAAATATTTACCTGGGCCCCTAGCAGGAAGCTGTAGGGAAAAAGTGGTGAATAAAACCGGTATGGAGACTGACTGTCCTCATGCAGCTTAGAATCTAACAAGAGAGAGAGACACTAAAAAACAAATAGGAGTTCCCTGGTGGCTCAGTAGGTCAAGAATCCTGCCTTGTCACTGCTGATTACTGCCGTGGCTTGGGTTTGATCCCTGGCTGTGGGCATGCCCCCCCTCAAAAAAAGACACCAACCAAGAAACAAATACACATCAAGAAGGAGAAGCAAGGAGTTCCTGTCGTGGCTTAGCAGAAATGAATCTGACTAGCACCCATAAGGACACAGCTTCAATCCCTGGCCTCATTCAGTGGGTTAAGGATCCAGCATTACCGTGAGCTGTGGTATAGATTGCAGATGTGGCTTGGATCCTGTGTTGCCACGGCTGAGGCGATGGCCGGCAGCTGCAGCTCTGATTCGACCCCTAGCCTGGGAACATCCAGATGCCACAGGTGCAGCCCTAAAAAGAAAAAACACATACAAGCAGGCAGGACACAAGTGCCTCCTCAAGCTTGGGACTCGAGAAGAGGTTCATGACTGTACAGAGATAAGGCCAAGAGTGGGGAGAGAAATAAGGAACAGTGTGGTCCCTCGGGGTAGCTGTGTGGGTGGGCAAGGGTAAAGAAGACAGGTTCCCAGAACCAGAGCGAATAGCTTTGTGGAGAGGGTGCCTGAGGGACCAGCTCGCTTACAGGGACTGAGCAGGGAGAAAGCCAGGATGATGACTCTGATCTCAGCCTCTCTGAGCAAGGTCAGGGACTGAACCTGTGTCCTCATGGCTAATAGTCAGATTTGTTTCTGCTGAGCCACAATGGGAATTCCTAAATATAGTCTTTAAAGCAATTAAGCCCCTTATATTACTGGGAGGGCAGTGGCTCCAGAGACAGGAACAGCTTGTGGTGCCAACACAGACAGAATCCAGACTTCCTGCCTGCAGCCCACGGCTCTCCCAAGTCCTATACTTTGTATTCATGTATTTAAACTCTGCAGAGCTGTGAGTGGTTTTTCACCACAAATTTGTACGTTTTAGCAGTTAACTAAATAAAGTGCCATTTCAAAATGTTTTGGGAGTTCCTGTTGTGGCGCAGAGGAAACAAATCTGACTAGTAATCATGAGGTTGCGAGTTTGATCCCTGGCCTTGCTCAGTGGGTTAAGGATCCGGCATTGCCGTGAGCTGTGGTGTAGGTTGCAGACACGGCTCAGATCCTGTGTTGCTGTGGCTGTGGTGTAGGCCGGCAGCTACAGCTCCGATTTGACCCTAACCTGGGAACCTCCATATGCCGTGAGTGTGGCCCTAAAAAGCAAAAGAAAAAAAAAAAAGAGAGAGAGAAATAACATGCCTACAAAGTGTTTGAGAAAGGAAGGAAGGAAGAAACTCTCCTGTTCAACTCTTTTCCCAGAGCCTGACACCATAATTAGCACATAGTAGGCCCTCAGATATCTGTGTCCCAGCTTTCTAAAGGGGATTAGCACTACCTGCTATTTGTTCCTGAAGATGAAACGGAACAAAGCTCTCCAAAGCAGCTGGACCATTCTCTAAAGACCTGGATGTTTTTCAAGTGGGCACGGAGCAGAGGGAAGGGAAGAAGGTCCTTGTGGTTTGGCAGGGGTCTCCCCTACTGTGGGACTCACAAAGGGAGCCTTGTGTGGGAGTGGTGGCAGGATGCTTTGTGGGACAGCTGGGCCCAGGGCTGCCAGGCCTGGGCTGAGCTGGGCTGGGCCGGTCTGGGCACTCTGCCACAGGCAGCCCTCTGAGAGCCCTTTCATCTGAGTCCCAGCTGCCACTTGGCTGGCTGGCCCGAAGCCCAGCAACCTGGAGAGGAGAGGGGCTGGTGCTTTGTCTCAGGCAGAAGAACAAAGAGTGGAGTGAGTGGGAGGAGGGCAGAGGGAAGCAGGGCTAGCTCTTGGATTACAGCCAAAGAGAAACAAGATCAGGTCTTAGGCAACACCAGGGGGCTGTTGGAATTCTTCTGTTGCCATAGCGTCAAGCAAGACAGGACAGCGGAGACCATCTCAAACAGTATCCCAATACCAACCGCATTACAGGTGGAGAACTGAGGCCGAGAGAGGGGCAGGGACTTGCCCAAGATTACACATGAATGGCATAAGCCAGAACTGGAACCCTGGTCTCTTGTCTCCCGGAGCTGAAGGACTCCGAAAGAGGCACTCTGTATGTGGACTCTGGAGGCCCTCATACATAGAACGGAGGTGCTATTTCCTGGTTTGAAAGGTGAGGATCCAATGTGCCAATGGAGGAGTTCCCTGGTGGTGGCTCAGCAGGGTAAGGATCTGACTCTGTCACTGCTGTGCTGCAGATTCGATCCTGGAGACTTCTGCATGCTGCGGGCTCAGCCAAAAAAAAAAAAAAAAAAAAAAGGAAGAAGAAGGCCATTTGACTTGGGTCTTGAAAGCAGTGTAGAAATTTTCCAGAGAGAAGGAGCTGGTGGGGAAAGGTGTTCTGAGCATAAGAAATAGCATTTAAAAAAAAGGCAAGAAGGAGTTCCCTTTGTGGCTCAGCAGGTTAAGAACCTGACTAGTATCCAGGAGGATGCAGGTTTGATCCCTGGCTTCACTGAGTGGGTTAAGGTTCTGGAGTTGCCGCAAGCATTGTTGTAGGTCACAGATGTGGCTCAGCTTTGGCGTTGCTGTGGCTGTGGTATAGGCCGACAGCAGCAGCTTCAATTCGACCCCTAGCCCAGGAATTTCCATATGCTGCAAGTGTGAGCCTAAAAAGAACAAGTGCACCATCATGGTGTTGATGGATTCAGTGTCAGATGACAGCCTGCTTCCTGGTTCAGAGACAGCTTCCTTGCTGTGTCCTCAGAAGGTGGAAGGAAGGGGCTAAAAAACTCTCTGGGGGGCTCTTTTTTAAGGGCATGAATCCCATTCTTGAGGGCTCTAACCTTGTGACTTAATCACATCCCCAAAGCCCCACCTCCTAACATCGTCACATAGATGATTAGGTTTCAACATGGTCTTGGGGGAATACAAACATTCAAATTATAGCACATACAGAAAAATTTCACAATTGAGTGGCAGAGTTTTTGGGAGGGGGGCCACGCCGGCAGCATGCAAAAGTTCCCGGGCCAGGAACTGAATCCACAGCACAGCAATGACCCAAGCCACAACAGTGACAGCACCAGATCCTTAACTGTTAGGTTACCAGGGAACTCCAAGTGGCAGATGTTTAATAATTTACCTTTTATAGTCTCTGATCCTACCCTGTGAGTGGCCCAGACTTTGTCTCCTACTCTCTCTCCCCTGAAAAAGTTTTAGGTCACTCAGGGTTGGCGATAACCCCTGGGAAGTTCATGGAGCTGGTGTTCAGTGTTTTCAGGGCATCTCAGAGCAATCCATTGACTTTCTTGAGGGCTCAGACATGCAAATGTACAGATATTCAATATTTTCAGTATTTTGAGATGCTTTTTAGTAGAAGGATTTCAGAATGTCTAGTTTTCCTTACTAGGAACAGAAGTCCAGCATCTTTTCCATATGTTCATTTACTCTTTCATTGAAGTCATTTGTGCCCATATCTTCAGAGCAAAGTCACATCTCAGGCACCTGTGTCCCCAGCCCCCAAGCCCTACCCAAGGTCTGTATCAGTAACTCTTGGGTGACTACATGAAGTGACAATCCACATGGTGAGGAGGAAGAAGGGACTGGAAGGGTATCTGCGGCTGGATGGGGTGATGTTGGAAGCGTGATGTCACAGTGTTGGGCAGGGTGGGGGCAGAGGCGCTGATGTTCACTGAGCCACATTCTTCCTAAGTTGGTAAATGCATCATTCCAGTTTTTCCCACATGTCCAAGATGACATGATGCTTGTTAAATAGGCAGGTTCCCAGATCCTTCCTTGGTAATTTGTTCACTGGAGGTGGGGCTCCGGAATAAATTTGTTCACTGGAGGTGGGGCTCCAGAATAATGTTCGATGAGCTTTTTTTTTTTTTTAGCAGCCATACCCACAGTGCATGGAGGTTCCCAGGCAACACCAGATCCTTAGCCCACTGAGCGAGGCCAGGGATCAAACCCACATCCTCATGGATCCTAGTCAGGTTCATTAACCACTGAGCCACGAAGGGAACTCCAACATCTTAACCATTCTTAAGGGTACAATTGAGTAGTGTTAAATATTTTTATTTTGCTGTGAAACAGATCTCCAGAACTTTTTCAACAAGCAAAACTGAAACTCTGTACCCATTAAACAATTCTTCTTTTCCCCCTCCTCCTAGCCCCATTCTAGTAGAATGGTAATAACAACCATACTGTTTTGTATTGACTACTTTAAATGACTCATATAAGTGGAATCATGCAGGATTTGTCTTTTTGTTACTGGTTTATTTCACTTAATGTCTTCAGGGTTCATCTAGGATTTCCTTCCTTTTTAAGGCTGAATAACATTCCATCGTACGAATATCCCACTTTTGTTTACGCATTCATCCATTGATGGATATTTGGGTTGCTGCCACCTCTTGGCTACTGTGAGCAATGCTGCTATGAAAATGAGTGTGCTAATACAGTACAAGTAGTCTTTGAGATCCTGCTTTTAATTCTTTTGGATATATAACCAGAAGTGGAATTGCTGGATCATATAATAATTTTTCTGCCACCAAGCGAAGGCAGGGACTAAACCCTCAACCTCGTGGATACTAGTCAGGTTCTTAATCCACTGAGCCACAATGGAAACTCCACATTTCCTTATGTACGTATGTATGTGTGTATGTATAGTTAACTTATAATGTTTCTTCAATTTCTTTTGTAGAGCAAATTGACTCAGTTCCCTGTGCTGTGCGGTAGGGTCCCATTGCCCATCCGTTCCAGGTAGAACAGTTTGTATCCAAAGCCCCAGCGCTGCCTCTGCATCCCGCGACCCCCTAAGAACCACCAGTCCTCTCTCCTTGGACAGGATGTTTTTCTGTTTTGTGGTTAGGATCATCTGTGCCATATTTCAGATTCCACAAGTAAGTGATATCATATGGTATTTATCTTTATCTTTCTGATTTCATTTAGTGTGAGACTCTCTAGTTCCATTCATGTTGCTGCAAATGGCATTAGTTTGTGTTTTTTTGGGGGGGGCTGCACCTGCGGCACATGGAGGTTCCCAGGCTAGGAATCTAATCGGAGCTGTAGCTGCCGGCCTACTCAACAGCCACAGCAACGCCAGATCTGAGCCGCATCTGCAACCTATACCACAGCTCATGGGGCAATGGTGGATCCTTAACCCACTGAGCGAGGCCAGGGATCGAACCTTTGTCCTCAGGGATGCTCACCAGGCTTGTTAACCGCTGGGCCACAACAGGAACTCCTGAATGTATGCTTTCGAATGAACGTTTTGTTCAGATATATGCCTAGAAGTGGGATTGCTGGATCATAGGGTAGTTCTGTATTTAGTTTTCTGAGATACTGTTGCCGGAATCCAGGTTCTTGTTCATGGAGCAGAAGAATGAACTTCTCGACCATACCCACACAGGCTGCAAGCAAAAGACTTAATTACAGGAAAGCAAGTAGCTCCCAGCATAGACACTGGGAGGGCGAGGAAGAGTCCGCTTTCTGTTGTTCTATGGAGGTTTTTATTTCTTAAGAGTGGGGGTACCAACGTGGGGCCCAGATATCATTCCTTTTTCCTATTGACCTTGTCCAGTCACCAATATCAGGCTCTATCCAATAGGGGTCTTAGAGGTGAATATGCCCCATAAGTTTTAAGGCTACTTTGTTCTTCTTTCCCCTAGATTGGGAGTCGCTGTTCCTCTCATTCCTTCCCCATCAGTCAAGGGGTGAGTTAGAAATGAAATCCACCTAGACATAAATCAGGATGTATTTTCCATAAAAAACAAGGCCCGCGAGAATGCTATTTCCTGGAACTCCCAAATCATAGCTACTAATCAACAGCTACACCAAAGAATACATCGAAATGAACAACTATATCAAGGAATACATTGAAGCCCATGTTCCTACATGAAGTGCCTAAATCATCATTCATCGCTGCCTCAGTACCTCCATACTGTTTTCCATAGTGGTTGTACCAGTTTACTTTCCCACCCACAGTGCAGGAGGGTACCTCCTTAGTTTATCCCTAATGTCTGTTTTCTGTTCCAGAATCTCATCCAGGTTACCACATTACATTAAGTCCTCATGTCTCCTCAGGCTACTCTTGGCTGTGACTGTTTCTCAGATTTTCCTTGTTTCATATCTTGACAGTTTTGAGGATTGCTGGTCAGGTATACCATAGGAAGCCCTCCTGTTGGAATTTGATGTTTTTCTCGTGATTAGGCTGCAGTTATGAGTTTTGGGGAGGATGATCACAGAGGCATAGTGCCACTTTCATCACATCATATTAAAGATACACACTATCATCGTGGTTTACGATTTTTTTTTCTTTTTTCTTTGGCTCTGCAGCATGGGGAAGCTTCCAGGCCAGGGACTGAACCCATGACACAGCAGTGACCCAAGCCACAGCTATGGCAATGCTGGGTCCTTAACCCACAAAGTCACAAAGGAACTCCTATTCGTGACTTTGTTTTGTTTTGGCTTTTGGGGGCCGCACCCATGGCATATGGAGGTTCCCAGGCTAGAGGTCGAATGGAACTGAGGCTGCCAGCCTACACCACAGCCACAGCAATGCGGAATCCAAGCTGTGTCTTCGACCTACAGCACAGCTGATGGCAACTCCAGATCCTTAACCCAGTGGTCCAGGCCAGGGATCAAACCTGCCTTCTCATGGATACTAGTCAGATTCATTTCCACTGAGCCATGACGGGAACTCCGGATTTACGACTTTGATGTTGACCTTGATCACCTGGTTAAAGCAGTGTTTGTCATCTTCTCCAGCGCACAGTTAATCTTATTCCCCTGCTCTTTACATACTGCCCTCTTTGGAAGTCACTGTACAGGCCTCTACTTCAGGGAGCAATGCCCTCCTTCTTAAGCACTGTGTTTCAACAAGCAAAATACCTCACACCACGGTACCTGGCTCTTCACTGGTCATGCTTTGCACTTTCAGCAGCTGATCTGAGCTGGATAAATAAGCCACACTGGCCACCTTATTTCCTGGAGCCTCATTTTTCTTACCTGTTAAATGGGTGTTGCTGATCCTTTCTTTACCCCCTAGGACTGTAGCGCGGAGAGTTTCAAGGTCCATGTCAGATCCCTCTGCCTCCCCCACCTGGCCAGAGAGGGGTAGTGACTAGCGTGGGGTTTCATCGGAAGCCCGCCAACTCCAGGCCAGTCAGAGTTCTAACCACACCTGGGTGCGGATTCCTCCTACACTCCAGGGCGGGAGGCGGGTTCACTTCCGCCTGGCGCGTGGCAGGCGGGGCGGGACAGGCGAGTGGCAGTCCCGCTGCCCAGAGGCAGCTCCCGCGGGGCAGGGGTGATGAGCCTGACCTCGGCGCCCGGCTCCCGGCCCCTTGCCCCGGCCGTGTCCCGGGCGGGCCCGCGGAGGGTGAGTGCGAAGCCCAGGCCGGGCGAACTGACCGTGCCGGCTCCAGCCCCTTGCCTCTCTCTTCTTTCACTCTTTCCAGTGTCCCACGTCCTCCCCTCCCCATGGGTCTCAGTCCCTCCGCTTCTTGCGCGTGCGCGGTCTCGGCCAGCCGCTGGTCGCTGTTTCTCCTTTGCTCTTGTTACCGCTTTGGTCTCTGTTTTCACGCCTGGCCTCGGTTCCGGTTCCGGCTCAGTCCAGCCTCACCCCTTCGCCTTCTTTCCTGCTTGGCTGCCTTTGCCTCCTCCCTCTCTCTTGGGTCTCATCTTTCAGTCCTTTGGCTTGTCCATTCCACCAATCTTCCGCTGTCCCTCCTTCCCTGGCCAGAATATCATTACCTCACCGCCTGCACCCCCACCTTCTCCAGCCTGCACCCCCACCTTCGCCAGCCGGCCCTTGCCCTCTAGCAGACCCCTCCTGTTCCCTGCCTCCTCCCACGCCTTGGGTGGGGGGGGGCAGGTGTGGGGGGATGGAGAAAAGGTCCAGTGCAATCTAGGATCAGAACATTCTAGGAATTCTCATCGTGGCTCAGATGTTAACGAATCCGACCAGGAACCATGAGGTTGCGGGTCTGATCCCTGGCCTTGCTGAGTGGGTTAAGGATCCTGCACTGCCGTGAGCCGTGGTGTAGGTTGCAGACGTGGCTCGGATCCAGCGTTACTGTGGCTGTGGTGTAGGCTGGCGGCTGCAGCTCCGGTTAGACCTCTAGCCTGGGAACCTCCATATGCGCGAGTGCAGCCGGTTAGACCTCTAGCCTGGGAACCTCCATATGCGCGAGTGCAGCCGCCTGTAGAAAAGGCAAAAGGACAAAAAAAAAAAAAAAAAAGAGGAATATTCTAATCCCTCCCCCGCTAGGTGCCTTCCGAAGATTTTAGGAAGGGGAAACGAATCCAACAGGGTGATGATAACCTTATTGTTGTTGGTTATTGACAAAGTCATCTGCTCAGAGGCGGGGCTGCCCAAGGTGCCCAATAAATATCTGAATTAATTGCCCGCCAAGGGAGGAAGCCAGCACAGTGCATGATGCCAAATACCGCAAGATTGGCCTTTATCAGAATCCCAGGTGCTCCTGTAAGCCAGTGCTGAGGGTAAGCCCTGTTCAAAAAAACAGACCCTTACTGAGCATCTCTGGTGTGCTGAGCCCTGCAGCAGGTACTGGTAACAAAAAGATCAATCTGGGGAGTTCCCATGTGGCTCAGTGGGTTAAGGATCATGACATTGCTGTGTTACAGTTTTGATCGCTGGCCCTGGGAACTTCTGCAGCATCTCCCCCCCTCCCAAAAAAAATAGGAGTCTAGAGTTAATCTGTAAGGGAATGTAGGGTCACCGAAGTGTTTAATACAGGTGGGGACCAGATCAGATTTGAACTTTAGAGAAACTACTCTGGTTTCAGAGTAGAGATTGGATTGGGGAAGGACATCCAAGGCAGCTGGGACCCATGGAACTGGACAGGCATTTAGAATCGCCAGGACTTTGTGAGTCATTATTTGTGTGTGAGGAGGTTGGAGATGGGAGCTGAGTGCAAGATTACAGTCTAGGGAGTTCCCTTTGTGGCTCAGCGGAAACGAATCCGACTAGGAACCATGAGGTTACGGGTTCGATCCCTGGCCTCGCTCAGTGGGTTAAGGATCCTGCATTGCTGTGGCTGTGGCATAGGCCGGCGGCTACAGCTTCTGTTAGACCCCTAGCCTGGGAACCTCCATATGCTGCGAGTGCAGCCCTAGATAAGACAAAAAGAAAAAAAGAAAAATGAAAAAAAAGAAACGGAGCTGAGGATATCAGGGCAGGGGACTGTTTTGTTTAGAAATGGAAATGAAATTTGGAAACATTTGAAGAGACTGGATTCCTTAAGCTTTCAGAGCTGGAGAGAGAGTCCATCTGCTTTGCCTCCCTGTTTTGTAGATGACTAAGCATGTACCCAGAGGAGGAACTGCGATGCCCCAGGAACATAGCTCATTCCTGGCAGTGATGGGACTGGATGTTTGGAGGGTGGGGGAGGGCACCGATATTGTACTGGGGTTGGACTAATGTTGATCCCAGCTCTGACTTCCTCACTTCCCAGCTGTATGATCCTTCTTTCTGAGCTTTCCTCACCTGTATTGTGGGGATGTTGAGAGCACCTGTGAACTTTCAGTGGTCCAGGAGTGATGAGAGCTCATCCATTCAGCGGTTAAAGGCTACAACTTCACATTTAACTGCCTGCTTCACAAACCACCTTAGGGCTGACCACACAGCCTTACCAGGAGCCTTGAGGTTTATGGGAGAAGGAGGGAGTCACAGGTTCTGGGCTTATTTTTCTGAGGGCTGTATTGTCTGGGTGCTGTCGGCTGCATCCTCTCCTCCCCTCACTCCAGCTAGCAGAACTGTCCCTGGGTAGGAGCCGTTGCCATGGCAACTCCATTCTTCCCCAGCAGTTTGGCTGTCTTTGAGCTCTCTTAATTCCAGTCCTTTAATCATAGAGGTAGAGCCCACAGGCACATTGAAAAAGAAGTCACTCCTAAATCAGACTGAAGGACACTTCCGAGTCTTGTCCCTGTCCTTGGCCCTGCAGGGACCTGGAGTAGTCTCCGGGTTGGAAACCCAGCCTCCCTGCAACACCGCAGATCTCTTCCACAGCAGCAGCCATCACATCCCCTAGGAAACCCTCCCGGACAACCTCCAACACACCATCCACAAAAGAACCAATCCCTCCTACCTGTGAGTCTTCTCCCTCAGCACCCACCCATTTAAGCCATGTGTCCAGTGTCCCCCGCCCCGTGAGCTCCTCAGGGGCACAGTCCAATTCATCTGCTTAAGAGGAGGCTTGGATGGAATAGGTCCTCCTTGCATCCTATTGGATGAGTAGGGAATGAAGAGTGGAGGTATCTGAATTTATGTATGAGTAAGTGCTAGCTTTGAGGTAAAACCGATTTCCTGACGTTATTTATTTATTTTTTATCTTTTTTTTTTTTTTTTGCTTTTTAGGGCTGCAGCCGCGACATATGGAGGTTTCCAGGCTAGGGGTCCAATTGGAGCTACAGCTTCAGGCCTACACCACAGCCACAGCAACGCCAGATCTGAGCTGTGTCTGCAACCTACACCACAGCTCACGGCAGCGTCGGATCCTTAACACACTGAGCGAGGCCAGCGATCGAACTCGCAACCTCATGGTTCCTAGTTGGATTCGTTTCCACTGCGCCATGACGGGAACCCCTGACGTTATCACTTAATAGCTGGTTGCTCTGGCAGCATACTTGACCTCCTTAAGCTTTAGTTTCTTCTGGAAAACGAGGGTTTAATGCAGTTGTGCTAGGATTGTCTTGAGGACTGAGTTAGAATACGTGGAGCACATTGCACAGTTAGCAGACTGAGCGAAGGTTCTGTGTCCTGCTGGTTCTTCACTGTGTTCCAGGGACCTGGTACAAAGTAGGCACTTCCGCATCTTCTTGAATGAGTGAGTGAATTTTAAATGATGAAAGTTGTTCTGGAAACTGGTTTGTTTGTAAGGATAACAACCGCCTAGGTAATCATCGCTATAGAGTGTCCTGGTATTTTTGTTAGGTCTGTGTGGCAGCACTATTCTTCAGATGTAGCCCAACTCTCACTCTCTTTCTCTGAACTGGCCTGTGGGCATCTCCAGGCAGGTACCACATGGGTATCGCCACATTCTTAGTGCTCAGCCCAAGGTCTGATTGAGCAAAGAGGCCTCTAAAAACTGATGAACAATGGAGTTTCTGTCCTGGCTCAGCGGAAACAAATCTGACTAGCATCCATGAAGGCACAGGTTCGATCCCTGGCCTCACTCAGTGGTTTAAAGTGTCCGGTGTTGCCGTGAGCTGTGGTGTAGGTCCCAGACGCGGCTCGGATCCCGCGTTGCTGTGGCTGTGGTGTAGGCTGGCAGCTGTAGCTCTGATTAGACCCCTAGCCTGGGAACCTCCATGTGCTGTGGGTGCGGTCCTACAAAGACAAAAACAAATAAAAAACAATAACAAATAAAATAAAATAAAAAATGTCATGAACTCCCTGGAGATGGCGCTGTTGGTTCACTCTGCCTCTTGTGCCCTCAGGAATCTCCTGTGGTGGAGCTCAATGTTGGGGGTGAGTTCTATACCACCACCTTGGGCACCCTGAGAAAAATCCCGGGCTCAAAGCTGGCGGAGATGTTCTCCAGCTCAGCCAAGGCCTGCACAGATGCAGAGGGACGCTTCTTCATCGATCGCCACGGCACTTACTTTGGACCCATTCTGGAGTACCTGCGCAGCGGGCAGCTGCCCGAGCAGCATATCCCCGAGGTGTACCGTGAGGCTCAGTACTACGAAATCGAGCCTTTGGTCAAACTCCTGGAGGACATGCCACAGATTTTTGGTGAGCAGGTAGCTCGGAAGCAGTTCTTGCTGCGGGTGCCAGGCTACGGCGAGAACCTGCAGCTCATGGTCCGCCTGGCCCGCGCCGAGGCCGTGGCAGCACGCTACTCGGAGGTGCTGGTGTGCGTGGTGCGCAGCGAAAAGGATGATGCGAACTGTGTGGACACCCTTCACCGCCTGGAAGCCAACAAGAGGTCAGTGGTCAAGTTCGGGCCTTGGAAGGCAGCCCCGACCATTGATAACCTCCTGGACTGCGTGAAGATGGATATTAAGGCCCAAGGGTACCAGGTAGAGTGCACACGCCACATGGGATTACCGGCCAATTACTTCTATACCTTCTGCTTCACCTGGTGGTGATCCCCAGGGGAGGCGGGTGTGGGTTATGGGCTCTAGTTGCCTTCGAAAGCCATAACTGCTTAATTTCCAAAACAAACATCAGAAATTTCCAACGTGGTCGACTTGAGTCTCACCCCTGAATATTTATTTCTGCTTTAAGGACTTTTCACTCATTGCTGTTGACTCTCCTGTACGTGCCCAGTGAGGCGCAGCTGTTCCCTCTTTAAAGCCTCGTGTACCTGCCAGACCCTTCCCTTGAAGTCCAGCAGCAAGGTGGAGATGATCTGGAATGTCTCAACAATGCCATGGCCGGAGATGTGGTTTGACAATAGGAAAATAATAGGATGCCGTGAATCTAGAGTCAGACCTAAAAATGTAACTTAACCAGCTGCAGCTTGTGGTCCAGTCTTCTAGCCCTGGTGTGTGACTTCATGAGGAAGACTGCCAAATTATGCCTGGAGAAGATGCCGCTCAGGTCTCCTTTCCCTGATGCTGTGAGTGTTGGCTGCTAAAACCTCTTACCTGGAGCAGCAGTTCTCCAAGTCCATCAGCATCCCCAGCGCTTGGGAACGTCTTAGAAATACAAATTCTCTAGCCCCTACCTCAGACCTATGGAGTCAGAAACTTTGGGAGTTGGCCCAGCAGTCTGTTTTAACAAAGCCTCCTAATTCTGATGCACTCTAATTTTGAGACCTGCTCTAGAAAAGAATGACCATGTCACTTGTGTGGAAGTACAGAAGACTAAGCCCTTACGACCTCAAGGAGGAACCAGCTGATACAGTTTCTGTCTAGAGCTCCTGGTGGGGTTAGGCTGATGTCAAGGTCAGTCTTTGTTGAACACCACATTCTTGCTTAATGGTCTTCCTCTGCTTTACCCTGCTTACCTCCCTCCCCTTCATCTGAGAACACATCCTCAATAAACCCCTTAAACAAGAGACTCACTCAGGTCCTGCTTCTCAACCAAAGACATGAAGCAACTCTAAGGATGATATGTTCATCCTTTTCTAAGTTCAGGGCTGGGGTACATGGTCCCCTTCCCTGCCTAGTAGGATGACCAGCTATCCTGGGTTACCTGGGACGGAAGGTGAAGTATAAATGACAGTCTACGAGGAATTAATAACTGAATCAGGGAATTTCAAAGTTAAATGTAAAATTGCACAGAACAGAGTTATTTTCAATGAGTGTTTTAATTCAGTAATTGCATCTGCTTATATACATATTTTTTCTTCTTTTCTTTTTTTTTTGTCTTTTTGCCTTTATGTAGAGCCGCACCCGTGGCATATGAAGGTTCCCAGGCTAGGGGTCTAACAGGAGCTGTAGCCGCCGGCCTTCGCCACAGCCACAGCAACATGGGATCCGAGCCGCGTCTGTAACCTTCACCACAGCTCGCGGCAACGCCAGATCCTTAACCCACGAGCAAGGCCAGGGATTGAACCCACAACCTCATGGTTCTTAACCGGATTCGTTAACCACTGAGCCACGAAGGGAACTCCTTTGATCTTATTTTCAAAGCTTGTTCTGTGTTTTCTTTTTTTGGTAAATTAAAGTGGAGAAGTCCTGAATGTCTATTTGAACCTAATATCATGAAGCAATTCAACATTACTCATCAAGAGCCTGAAGAAAAAGTTCATACCCTTTGATTAGTAATTACACTTCTGAGATTTGATTCCAGGCAGATGCCCTTCCCCATAAGATATAAATGTCTCAATTTAGATGTTTAAAAATCTTAAAATCTCAATTTCATGACAGTTACAGAAAGGTCCTCTCTGAAGGACTCTGGTTCTCTGTTCCTGCAAGATTCATTCAGCATAGATATCTTAAACCTCTTGTTGCTGCTCTACATGGTGCATGCCCAGATATAACACTCAGATCTTTTTCTTAATTGTTACAAATGCCGCTCCCGTCAGTTCTTTGTGCACGAAGCAGACTGTGGCAAATACAGGCAGATAAAGAGAAAGGAGTTTACTGCACAGAGATGCAAACAACTTCAAATTGAATATTGGACACAACTGTTGTTAAAAATGTCTTTTTCAGCTTCATCCCTAGGGGCTTTTCCCTAGTAGAAAAGATCTAGTAGATCTAAAGTTCTTGTAGATCATGTTTGTTTCCTATTCTTTTTTCCCTCCCTTTTCCTGCCTTGCTTCTCTGTAGGTGGAATTAATCTTTCCTGTCCCTCTGAGTTCTTAATCTGGCCAGTGGAATACGTGTGGAAGTGACAGTGTGCCAGTTCCAAGACTAGGCTTTTGAGGAATACCAGGTTTCTACCAGCTCTCTTGTGTTCCTGTCATTTGCCAAAAGACCTGATGTAGAGAAAAGGGAATTCCTGTTGGTGGGAATGTAAACTGGTGCAGCCACCGTGGAAAACAATATGGAGGTTCCTTAAAAAAATAAAAACAGAACTGCTTTATGATCCAGCTATCCCACTCCTAGGTGTATCTTATGAAAGCAAAAGATACATGCATCTTAATGTTCATAGCAGCATAATTTACAATAGCCAAGTTATGGAAGCAACCTAAATGACCATCAACAGATGGATGGATAAAGATGTATGTATATATATATGTATAATACACACACACACACACACACACACACACACACAATGGAGTACTACTTAGCCATAAAAAGAATGAAATTCTGCCATTTACAACAATGTGGATGGATGTAGAGGGAGTTAATGCTTGGTGAAGTCAATCGGACAGAGAAAGACAAATACTCTGTTATCACATGTGGAGTCTAAAAAACAACACAAACAAATGTATATAACAAACAGATTCAAAGATATAAAGAACAAGCTAGTGGTTACAAGCAGGGAGAGGAGGTGGGAGGGCAAGACAGGAATATGGGGTCAAAAGATACAATCTACTATGTATAAAACAAATAGGCAACAAGGATATTTTGTATTACACAGGGAAATATAGCCATTATTTTATAATAACTTTAAATGGAGTAAAATCAATGAAAGTATTGAATTACTATACTGTACACATGAAAATAATGTAATATTGTAAATCAACTATACCTCAATAAAAAAACCCCACAATCACCAACTGTGTTCATTTGTAAGATTTTTAAATATGTTTAGGATTAACCTAAAGAAAATTATAGAGGAGTTCCTTGGTGCCTCAGAGGGTTAAGGACCTTATGTTGTCACTGCTGTGGCTTGGGTTGCTGCTGTGGTGAGGGTTTGATTCCTGACCCCGGAACTTTTTGATGCCATGGGTGCAGGGGAAAAAAAAAAAAAAAGGAGTTCCTTCTGTAGTGCAATGGAATCCATGGCATCTCTTCAGTGCCAGGAAGAAGATTTGATCCCTGTGGCCTGGCACAGTGGGTTAAAGGATCCAGTGTTGCCGCAGCTGCAGTGTAGTTCTCAGATGTGTCTTGGATTCAGTTCCTGGCTAAAGAACTTCCATATGCCATATACGGAAATAAAGAAAATCCCAAAGGATTCTTTGGGATTCCTTGGAGTTCCATGATGTCTCAGTGTGCTAAGGATCCGGTTTGACACAAAACAAAACAAAAAGGAAAAAAAGTTTATAGTCAGAGGAGAAAAATTTAAAACCAAATGCTAGGAGTTCCCATTGTGGCACAGTGGTTAATGAATCCGACTAGGAACCATGAGGCTGTGGGTTCGCTCCCTGGCCTCACTCAGTGGGTTAAGGATCTGGCGTTGTCGTGAGCTGTCATGTAGGTCACAGACGTGGCTTGGATCTGGTGTGGCTGTGGCTGTGGCTGTGGCCAGCAGCAACAGCTCCAATTAGACCTCTAGCCTGGGAACCTCCATATGCCGTGGGTGCAGCCCTAAAAAGCCAAAAAAAAAAAAAAAATTCCACTTTTTGGGGTCTACTATACCTGCCACAGTCTGCCTCTTTTTCTTTTCTCCCCCCCGCCCCCTTTTTTTGTCTTTTTGCCTTATCTAAGGCCGTACCCATGGCATATGGAGGTTCCAGGCTAGGGGTCTAACAGGAGCTGTAGCTGCCGGCCTTCGCCACAGCCACAGCAACGTGGGACCTGAGCCATGTCTGCAACCTACACCACAGCTCATGGCAATGCCGGATCCTTAACCCACTGAGCAAGGCCAGGGATCGAACCTGCAACCTCATGGTTCCTAGTCTGATTTGTTAACCACTGAGCCATGACAGGAACTCCTCTTTCTCTTTTTTTTCTTTTTTTTTTTGTAGGGCTGCACCTGCGGCATATAGAGGGTCCCAGGCTAGGGATCAAAGTGGAGCTGTAGCCACAAACCTACGCCACAGCCACAGCAACACCAGATCTGAGCTGCATCTGCGAACTACACCACAGCTCACAGCAACACAGGAGCCTTAACCCACTGAGCGAGACCAGGATCCGAACCTGTGTACTCATGTATACTACTCTGATTCATATCCACTGAGCCATGATGGAAACTCCCAAGAGCCAGCAGCCTTGGTATAGGTCCCCATTCTGTGTCTTTGGAGAAAAAAAAAAAATGGCAAAGAGGCTGAAATTGATGACGCAAGCAAAGTGTTTATTAGGTGAGAAGATACCCGCAGAGAAAGCATGGGTGGACTTAGACAAGGAGAGACAGAGTGAGCAAGCCATGTACTTTGTAGTGGTTTAAATCAACTACATGAGGGGAGCTCTTACAGGTTCCCTCTGACCAATCATCCTGTTTTATCTGGACTTGAGTCCATATTTGGCCTGACTCAGGGCCCTCCCCTGTGTGTGTGAGCATCTTTTAGCCAAGGTTTCTGGGAAGTTGACAGGAGGTACTATGGTCTGGTGCCCCCTCCCTTCTCTGATAACTGAGGAATCTTTCTGAGCATGTGTAGTCTGGGAGTTTTCATTAACCTCAAGAATGAGAGATATATGGTCTCTTGTGTTTTCTTTTTATTTGGCTAGGCCCATGGCATGTGGAAGTCCCCAGGCCATAGCAGTGACAACATGGGGTCTTTAACCACTAGGTCACCAGGGAACTCCATGTGGTCTCTTTATCTTTTATTCAAGAAGAAGTCCTTGCTCTTGCCATATTTTTTTTTTCCTTTTTACTGCTTCACTTGTGGCATATGGAAGTTCCCAGGCTAAGGGTGGAATAGGAGCTTCGGCTGTGCTCTCTGCCACAGCCACAGCAACACTGGATGGGAGCTGTATCTGCAACCTATGCTGCAGCTTGAAACAATTCTGGATCCCTAACCCACTGAGTGACATCTGGGATTGAATCTGCATCCTCACAGAGAAAATGGTGCATCCTTAACCCGCTGAGCCACAATGGGAACAACTCATCATAATTCCTTTTTTTTTTTTTTGTCTTTTTTGCCTTTTCTAGGGCCGCACTTGCAGCATATGGAGGTTCCCAGGCTAGGGGTCTAATCGGAGCCAACCCACCTCAGAGCCACAGCAACGCCAGATCCGAGCCGTGTCTGCAACCTACACCACTGCTCATGGCAACACTGGATTATTAACCCACTGAGCAAGGCCAGGGATCGAACCTGCAACCTCATGGTTCTTAGTCGGATTCATTAACCACTGAGCCAAGAGGGGAACTCCCAACTCATCATAATTCTTATCTTGAAGTATCTGTCCTCCGGGGACAGATTCCAGTTGTTCATTCTAGACCCCATCTATCTTCAGCCTCATAGGAACAAAGGAAAGGTAGTCAAGAAATTTCCGTTATAAAATGAGTCCTAGCTCCTCCTCATGGGATATACCTAACAACCTGATACAAATTTTTGAGTTTTGTAGTTAGTGCCCCACCCAGGTGGAGGAAAGAATGTTGATGTTGACCTTCTTAAATCAGTAAAGCTTGAACGGTTTTTTTTTTTTTGGTCTTTTTAGGGCCACACCCGCGGCATGTGGAGGTTCCCAGGCTAGAAGTCTAACAGGAGCTGTGGCCGCCGGCCTTCACCACAGCCACAGCAATGCGGGATCCGAGCCGCGTCCGCAACCTACACCACAGCTCACGGCAACGCCGGATCCTTAACCCACTGAGGGAGGCCAGGGATCGAACCCACAACCTCATGGTTCCTAGTCGGATTCGTTTCCGCTGAGCCACGACGGGAACTCCAAAGCTTGAACTCTTGATACTTCGCCCCAATTCTACACTGACTTTTCCTCCACTCAAGTGCCTTCGTGAATATGCATGTTCCTTAGCTTTAAGCTTCCTCAATTTTGCTATTCAAAGAGACACCATTTTGGTAAAGATCCCTGGTATTCTTAGCTGCTGAAAGTAATCAATCCTTCCTTCTTCCCATCTTTGGCTGCGCTGTGTCTTTTGGCTCCACACCCAAGAGGAGAACCCCGTTTTCGAGGAACAGCTTGACCAATAGGAGAGTGTAGGCTACATACAGATAGCCCACAGTGTGAACAGCAAAGACTGATGGGAAAGTCAGCCGGCCCTCTCTCCCTTAATTCCAGAGGCACAAGCTTAAAGCAGCTCCGGGTTTTGCCTCTAGCTCAAGATAGCTCCGCCTATACCCTTTACCCTCCCGTACTTCCTCCCTGCCTCCCTCCACGGAGGTCCTGCTAGTCTCTCCGACGCTTAGACCGACAGCATGCCCCAGGACGCTCCCATTGGCTCCTCCAGCCAGAAGCCCCGCCTCCATGCTGCGCCCTCGCTCTCCTTCCACGGCGATCAAGGCGTCGGCGGCCGAAGACAGCCTTACCGAGGCGGAGCAGTAGAGAAGCAGGAAGCGGCCTCTCTTTCCGGGAGCCCCACTGCTTTGTGGGATCGTGGTTGGTTCCGCCGGCCTAGGTCGGTTTTTCCGAATTCCTCCGCCCCGCCTGCTCGTCTGTACGGAAGCTGAGAGGCTCCGTGGGCAGTCATGGCGGCGCACCTGAAGAAGCGGGTGTACGAGGAATTCACTAAGGTGGTTCAGGTAAGTTCTGGAGGGAAAAGCCCCGGGACCCTTCTTGGGTAGGGGAAGATTATCCACGCCCCGGGCACTTTGCCACAACTAGCGCCACAAAGCTGCGTTGAGTGCGGACTGCTTTGATAGACTGGACTACATTTTAGTGGGCGTGTTCGTTTGCCTTTGCTACTTGTTATTAACTAATACGTGCAGTCTGACCCTACAAAAATTTTTAGAAGAAATAGCGCTTTGCAATTTACGAAAATGTCTTATTCGTTAACTCATTTTATTCGTATTACATTAGCATCCTCGTTTTACAAATGAGGACTTTGAAGCTTCTAGAGGGGTATGTGGACACAGCCAATTAGTGGCGGATTCTTTCCCAACTCCCGTTACAAAAAAAGCGCGCCTAAGAACAGGTAGCTGTATGCGATACTCCACGGGATTGGAGTTTAAAACCCTGAAGAGGAGTTTAAAACCCTTAAGACCCTGTCAGAGCAGGCGAGGGTCACAGGCTTTATAGCGGTAGAACTTTCTGTTGATGGAACAGCTCATTAAGGAAGGAGGGCAGTACCTTTCTCTTTTGGATTTGTTCACGGATTGGCGGGCCAAGTACCTGACAGCAGTCAGTGATTCTCCGTGTATTTCCTCATTGATATTCCTAAAGTAGAGTTTGATCCCAAGTCATACCTCATGTTGTGCTTCTCAAGCTATGTGTATACAAATCACCTGGGAATCTTTTTAAACTGTAGATTCTACTCAGTAAGTCGATCGGGCGGGGGAGGTGAGGCAATAATCTGCATTTCTGACAAGCCCCCAACTAATGCATCCTTAGAGCCAAAGGCTTGTGGAGTAGCAAGATTTAGACCATAGAGCAGGGCACTGGTCCTTAAGCATTCAATTTATTCCTTCAACAAGAGTTTAATGAGTAGAAGAGTTGTTACCGTGGGGGGGCTCCCTTTGTGGCTCAGCAGAAACGAACCCAACTAGTATCCATGAGGACACAGCTTCCATCCCTGGCCTCACTCAGTGGGTGGAGGATCCAGGATTGCCATGAGCTATGGTGTAGGTCGCAGATGCTACTCGGATCCTGCATTGGTTGTGCCTGTGGAGTAGGCATGCAGCTGCAGCTCCATTTAGAGCCTGGAACCTCCATATGCTGCAGGTGTGGCCCCGACCTCCCCCCCCAAAAAAGAGTTGTTACTGTGTATTAGGTACATGAAAAGATGCTGAGCTACAAAGTTGAGTGCACGTTAAGTTCCATGTTCTTTAGGAGCTCACAGGCTAGTGGGAGATAGGGAACAAGCATATCAGTGGCTATGGTGCCAAGAGGTAATTGCATCAACAAATCAAATGTGCCTTCCTCTTTTGCAACTACTTTTTATAAAAACTCCCTAGCCAAACTCCCTAGCCTTTATGATTTGACAGTGTTCCTCCTAGCTGTATCACTGCCTTTTTTTGTTTTGTGGACACTGTGGCATATTCCCATTGTGGGTAGGGAATTGACTAACTTCTTTTTCTTGTTTTTTTCTTAAAAGACTTGACACTTTTTGGTTGACTCCTTTTTTTTTTTGCTTTTTAGGGCCACACTTTGTGGCATATGGAGGTTCCCAGACGAGGGGTCGAATCAGAGCTACAGCCACAGGCACACAGGATTCAAGCTGTCTGAGACCTACACCACAGCTCATGGCAATGCCAGATCCTTAACCCAGGTATCAAACCTGCATTCTCGTGGTTACTAGCCTGATTTGATTCCGCTGCACCACAAGGGGGAACTCCACTTGACTCCATTTTTATCTGAAATTAGTTTTCCTGAACTTTTAGAATGAGTCAAGATTCAGGAAAGCTTTTTGACTTGAGCTCCTTGTTCTGTGGCTTGCTTTTTAGGATTTCCTAACTCTGTTTCCCTTGGTGCTCTTAAAAAAATTGTGGCAGAACACACATAACAGAATTTACCATTTTAACCATTTTTAAGTGTACAGTTCAGTGGCATTAAGTGTATTCACTTTATTGTGCCATGTCACTTCCTTTCTTCCAAACATTCTGTTGTTGCCACTTACCAAGACTACTCACCCCTCTTTCAGCATGGCTAGTGTTTGCACCTCTCCAAACTTTTGTATCCCATTGTTTCTCTCTCTCTTTTTTCTTTTTATGGCTGCATCTGAGGCCTATGCCAGTTCCTGGGCCAGGGATTGAATCCCAGCTGTAGCTGCAGCCCGAGCTGCTGCAGTTACAATGCTGGATCCTGAACCTGCTGCACCACAAGAGAACTCATAACCTTTCTCTTACATTGTGATCTTTGTATCTACTCACCAGGGCCTTCCATACTCCCTGGAGTGACAGGTTCCCTGTTACATGGACTTTTTGGGCATTCATTACATGTAACAAACACATCTAGACTGGTTCTAGTTATGCACCTTCCTTGGGAGAATTGAGAAAATAGTACCTTAGCTAATTGTGTGTTTTCTGTGGTTCACACGAGGATCCCTGACTGGGAAAGACTGGTGGGAGGTCGTCATCCCTATTTTACAGATGATAAAACTGAGAACCATACCTTTGTCTCCATTGGGCTTTTTTCCTGGTTCATAGCACTGCTTTTTGTTTAGGCTAGGTCTGTCACCTAAATACATTATTTGGTATAGGGAAAATTATTTCCATCAGAAGAGGCAAAGTTAGATTTTCAGACTCTGTGTTTTCAGTTAGGTTTTTAGGTTTTAATGTCTTATTTCCCTACTGTCTTGCAGCAACAACAGGAGGAAATTGCTACCAAGAAACTCCGACTGACAAAACCAAGTAAATCTGCAGCGCTCCACATAGATTTGTGTAAGGCTACCTCCCCAGCAGATGCTTTACAGTACCTACTTCAGTTTGCCAGGAAGCCTGTTGAGGCAGAAAGTGTGGAAGGAGTGGTCAGGATTCTCTTGGAACATTATTACAAGGTAAGTTCTTGAGGCCCTGATGTGAGGATGTATAGGAATATGTGTAAGAGGTGTGCACATCTGAGAATGAGTTAATATTGCAGAATAAATGAAGTGTTCATTTAGCAGTCTTGTTACTGAGTGTCTTCCCTGTGCTAGGCACTGTGGATACAGAGCTAAAAAAGATCCAAAAAGGTCCTGTCCTCAGAAGCTTGCTGTGCTTAGAAGGAAACAGATGTGAACGATGAAGTGCATCAAATTGCTGAGGATACTGAGAGTGCAGTGGAGCACAGATGAGGAGTTAACTTCAACCGTGGTCCTTCTGTAACCAGATTTGTCTCTCCTGCTGTTATTGCTTTATTTATTTATTTTTATTTCATTTTTTTGTCTTTTTTGCCTTATCTAGGGCCTCACCCACGGCATATGGAGGTTCCCAGGCTAGGGGTCTAACAGGAGCTGTAGCTGCCGGCCTTCACCACAGCCATAGCAACACGGGATCCAAGCCGCGTTTGCAACTTACACCACAGCTCACCGCAATGCTGGATCCTTAACCCACTAAGCAAGGCCAGGGATCGAACCTGCAACCTTATGGTTCCTAGTCGGATTCGTTAACCACTGAGCCACGACGGGAACTCCCTGCTGTTACTGCTTTAATTCTAGGTCCTCGTATCTAACTGCAGTAGCCCTCTTTTTTTTTTTTTTTTACATTTTTTTTCTTTAAGCTAAGTGGCATTTTATTTCTCTGTTTTTCATGTAAGAAGAAAACATCAATTCATGCATTAATAAATATAGGAAATATTTTAAACAAAATGAAATTCGCAAAATATGTTTTTACAGTTTTTATTTATAAGTGAAATCTGAAGCAAAGAGAGAAGAAATGATTTTCAAATATTTGGATTACAGATGAATTAGAGTTTTAAACTTTAGTATGAAAATTATTAATCTTATAGAAAAGTAAAGAGAATACTATAATCAACTACCAGATACCCATCCTTGGGATGAAGCAGTTATTAATTTAAATTTTGTCAAATTTATTCTGTTTTCCTAAAGGTTTTAGAAAGTATCATTTTTCCTAAATAGTTCAATAAATACATCTTTTTTAAAATTTTATAATGTTTTTTATTTTTTCTGTTATAGCTGGTTTACAGTTTTCTGTCAATTTTCTACTGTATAGCAAGGTGACCCAGTTACACATAACACGTATACATTCTTTTTTCTCACAGTATCTATCATGCTCCATCACAAGTGACCAGACACAGTTCCCAGTGCTATACAGCAGGATCCCATTGCTTAACCATTCCAAAGGCAATAGTTTGCATCTGTTAACCCCAAATTCCCAGTCCCTCCCATTCCCTCCCTCTTGGCAACCACAAGTCTATTCTCTGTGTCCATGATTTTCTTTTCTGTGGAAAGATTCATTTGTGCTGTATATTAGATGCCAGATATAAGTGATACATATGGTATTTGCCTTTCTCTTTCTGACTTATTTCACTTAGTATGAGAGTCTCTATTTCCGTCCATGTTGCTGCAGATGGCATTATTTTGTTCTTTTCAATAAATACATCTTAAGGGACTTCTTAAAAAATAAACCATTTAACCACATTGAATACAATTAAGTTATTCCTTAATGTAATCTAACAAATAGTTGATATTCAGATTTCTCGAGTTGTTCCAAAAATACCTTGTTGTAATTTATTTGTTCATATCGTAATGCCAACAGTGTCCACACATGGCTTTTGCTTTTCTTATTTATTCATTTGGGCTGCATCTTTGGCATATGGACATTTCCGGGCCAGGGGTCAAATCCGAGGTGCCCCAGCAAACTTTGCCACAGCTGCAGAAACACCGGATTCTTTTTTTTTTTTTTTTGGCTTTTTGCCTTTATCTAGAGCTGCTTCCGTGGCATATGGAGGTTCCCAGGCTAGGGGTTTAACAGGAGCTGTAGCTGCCGGCCTTTGCCACAGCCACAGCAACACGGGATCCGAGCCGCGTCTGCAACCTACACCACAGCTCACGGCAATGCCGGATCCTTAACCCACTGAGCAAGGCCAGGGATCGAACCCTCAACCTCATGGTTCTTAGTCGGATTTGTTAACCACTGAGCCATGAAGGGAACTCCAAAACACCGGATTCTTAAAGCCACAGAGACAAGGTCTGATTCTTAACCTACTGCACCACAGCAGGAACTCCATATTTGCTCTTTTTAAAATTTAGAACAATTTTAATTATTTTGGCGACATTGACCTGTTGAGCGAACTTTGCCAGTTGTTTTGTAAAATGTCTTGTTTTCTGAATTTGTTTACTTCCTTGGTTAACTTGCTTCTTTATCTCTTGTATTTACTGTGAACTGAAGTTAGATCTATAGACTTTGCTAGATTGCAGGTAAGCATATTTTTGAGAATTTTAAGAATCCATTGTAGGGAGTTCCTGTTGTGGCACAGTGGTTAATGAATCCTACTAGGAACCATGAGTTTGTGGGTTCAGTCCCTGGCATCGCTCAGTGGGTTAATCATCCTGCATTGCCGTGAGCTGTGGTGTAGGTTGCAGACGTGGATCAGATCTGGCGTTGCTGTGGTTGTGACGTTGGCTGGCAGCTGAAGCTCTGATTTGACCCCTAGCCTGGGAACTTCCAAATGCCATGGGTGTGGCCTTAAAAAGCAAATAAATAAATAAAAATAAAGTATCAATAGCTTTAGATTTCAAAACCGATCTTAGGTTTACCATAGGGGAAACCTTGGGTGGGGGGAGAGGAATTGGGAGGATGAGAGTAGATAATATTATATCAAATAAATGATTAACAAAAACCTACTGGATCGCTCAGGGAAATCCACTCAATAGTTTGTAATAACCTATATGGGAAAAAAAGAATGAATATATATAACTGATTAGCTTTGCTGTGCACCTGAAACTGATACATTGTGAGTTAACTGTACTCTAAAAAAAAAAGGTAACAACAGCTTTTTCTGTTTCAGGAGAACGATCCATCTGTACGACTGAAAATTGCCTCATTGTTGGGTTTACTGTCAAAGACTGCAGGATTTTCACCAGACTGCATTATGGATGATGCCATTAACATTTTGCAGAATGAAAGTAAGTTGCCGGAGTTCCCGTTGTGGCGCAGTGGTTAATGAATCTGACGAGGAACCATGAGGTTGCGGGTTTGATCCCTGGCCTTGCTCAGTGGGTTAACGATCCAGCATTGCCGTGAGCTGTGGTGTAGGTCGCAGACGCGGCTCGGATCCCGTGTTGCTGTGGTTGTGGTGTAGGCCGGCGCTACATCTCTGATTCGACCCCTAGCCTGGGAACCTCCACATGAAAGAAAGTTGCCATTTTAAAGCTGTATAATCAGAACAGAAATCTTTAGTTCCTCTTATATAGAACTGAGAACAAAATTTTGTTGTGTTGGTAGTTATTGAAAAGGAATTTGAAGATGATTCAATAAAACCTTGTACATATATTTAGATTAGAGTTAAAGTATAGGTCGATCTCTAGATACCATTTATTGATCTCTGCCGAGTGCTATCTACTTAAGGTAGTTGATATATGACGTAAAATAGATACTGTTGTCCCTGTAGGGAAACTGAAGCTTAGAGAAGTTAACTAAGTTGTTCAGGGTTACATAATACGTGACAGAGTGGTTGTGTTGACTGTGCCTACTAATAACTCAGAAACTCTGAGAGATGCTGCCCTTGTCCTGGGGCCCCTTACCATTTAGTCCCCGTGAAAGTGATATCTCCCAGGTCTCACATGTTGTTGCCTTTTCTGTTTGTTCCTTGTTGATGCCTGCTAAAATGATTCTCAATGTTGAGGGGAAAAGAAAAACTGTTCCCTTTAAAAAAATTTTTTTTTGATTATTGATCTGGTTTTCTTTTTGTACAAGACTCTTTTGTAGAGTTAGTGCCTCAATTGCCTTGATATTATTCTAAAATTAAATTAAAAAATCCTTTGCTGTGTTTCTGAACGTATTATAATTTTGTTTGAATTGGTTGTAGTTTCAAAGAATAGTTTTATTTCATTTTTGGGTATACGTATTTAAACAAATTATGATTATTTAAATATTGGACATTTAGACTATAAATTGAGGAGGCTTTAAGAGTAATAAAGGGCCAATGAACTCATGAGACAATCTAAATTCACTTATTGTACAACTGTATAATGATAGCGGATACCTTATGTATGGGTCCATTGGTTGAAGGTGAACTTTTTATTTTTTTAGAAAGAACTTCACATTGAAATTTTGCTTGTATTCAGTTTTGACCCAAAACTTTTAATTCATAGGAAACAATAGAAATATCTTAAAAAAATTTTTTTGAGAGAGGACTCTTAATGAAATGCCAATGTAGTGATATAAAGGAGAAATTTTAAAAATATTCCTACTACTTTTATAAAACAATATGTTTTACATATTACCTTTTACTTATGTAACTTTTATATGGTTTTACATATAGTGAATGTATTATTTTGTTTTTTACTCTAGTCACTTAACATTATCTATAATTTTTACATTTTTCTTCATTACCTTCATATAAACTATGGTGTTGGTTATGTATTTAATACCAATATGTACAGTAATGTGTTTCTGATTTTTTTGCTTTTATGTATTGTGGCAAAAAAATATTTCTTTTAGAAGTACCCAAACAATGGAGTTCCTGTTGTGGCTCAGTGGTTAACGAATCTGACTAGCACTGAGGATGCAGGTTTTATCCCTGGCTTTGCTCGGTGGGTTAAGGATCTGGCATTGCCATGAGCTGTGGTGTAGGTTGCAGATGCAGCTCGGATCCTGTGTTGCTGTGGCTGTGGCGTAGGCTGGTAGCTACACCCCAATTATACCCCTAGCCTGGGAACCTCCATATGCCAAGGTTGTGGCCCTAAAAAACAGAAAACAAACAAAACAAAAAAGTACCCAAACAATTACATTGCTTCAGTATAGAAGTATCCTTTTTTCCCATGGAAAGTTCTTATTGAAGCTATACCTGGAAGAATTTGATACTTTAAATTGGGCATTTCGTAGAGCCATAGACTTTTTGAGCTATACAGGGCCTTATAGAGATCAGCTTGTCTAATTCCTTCATTTTGCCAATGACAGACTCTGAGAGATGACCTGAGTGAAGTGAGTTCATTTAGCTAAGTAGGAGTGGAACTGAGAACTTAGTGCAGTGCTCTTTCTTACAGACCATTGTTTAACGAAAAACGCTTTACCTCTGAAATAGAAGCATTATAAGAGAGAGTTAATTTTGATTCAGACCTCGTCTTAGACAGATTACACAATTTTCCTGAAAATAGATGTTTTACTTTTTGTTAAGAATTTTCATGTTTCTTACTTGTCTCTGAGATTCGACTTACATCTCTTCATGGTTTCCTGTTCCTGGCCTACCTAGATTCATAGACGCTAGAACTGGAAGGGACCATTACTATGTAGTTCAAGCCCCTTTTTTTCAGAGCTGAGGAACGTGAACTGCAGGGAAGTAAAGTTACTGCTAAAGTCACTCTGTATTTGTGGCTTAGAATTAAGAGTTTTCCAATTATCAGTGTAGTATGTATTTACAAATTCAAGAGTGTGGTCCACACTTTTGATCAGAAGTCTTTCATTTCACTTCATTGAAGGTATGGGTTTTATAAATCCTTGGTAAGGGTTGGGCTGGGCACTTTCAGGGTGTTAAATTTATTTGCTTCTTCAGTACATATTATACTACTAATCATAACACAGAGCTTGTTTTAGAGACGGTATAGTTAAAATACTGTGGGAGTAGAGGAGAAAATGGGATCAGTGCTAGACTCTAGAAAAACTTAGTGAAGAGGTAGACCTGCAAAGTCCAAATGCTCCAAATTTGGAGAATAGTTGTGCCAAGAAGAAGGACATCATGATAAGAGACAACTTGGAAAGTATAAGATATGTTTGAAGAACTGAATTGTTTCATGAGAGATCAAAAGGAGGTAAGGGACTTTTGGAAGAAAAACATTGGTAAAATGTTTGGAAGCCAAAGAGTAAGTAGTCTTGATTGCTGAGGATTTAAATGTTATTTTGTGGGCAGTGGAACCATGTAAAGTTGTTTTGAACAAGGTATGAAATGATCAAGTCTAGTTTTAGAATGCTAATTTTGTGGTTGTGTGAATTGGCTTTGATGAACTGGGTGGTTTAGAGAAGAGCTGCTGAGGATGCCTTTTTTCATGTGGCAGTGTCCCTCCAATATAGTAATGATGTACAGACACTAGGGTTTAAGATTTAGATTGGATTTGTGATTTATCAGAGTCAAGTTCAAAAAGGTTTAGCTGACTTTTCATGATTGTAGTACAGAATCATTGTTTTTAAGAAATATGTTGTCTTCCTTCGTCTTTCTAGGGTCGCACACACCCGCAGCATATGGAGGTTCTCAGGCTAGGGGTCCAATCGGAGCTGCAGCCGCTGGCCTACACCACAATCACAGCAGCGTGGGATCCGAGCCTCGTCTGTGACCTGCACCACAGCTCACGGCAATGATGGATTCTTAACCCACTTAGCGAGGCCAGGGATCAAACCCAAGTCCTCATGGATGCTAGTCAGGTTCGTTAACCACTGAGCCATGAAGGGAACTCCTGGGTGTTTCTTTAAATCTCCAATTCCTGAATATTTCTGGGCATATGGCTAGAATTTAAAACACCCCAGTAGGCATTTAGTTTTGGAATTCTCAGTTTTCCCACTTTTTCATGCTTTCCATCTCTGAAAAATTTGTTGACTTTTCTCATCTACCTACCTTTCTTCTCCTGTTTTCGTCCTTGTAAGCTTATACCTCTTAAATTTCTTGATGCTTATGTATTAATGAAGTTTTAGGAAAGAATAGTGACAGACAGATGTGTTCAGTCTACTGTGTTTCACTGAGGTGATTTAACTAGTGATTTCTGAGCTTTAGTCATTTATACTATTTTTGACTTTTTTTTTCTTTTTAGGACCACATGTGTGTCATCTGGAAGTTCCCAGGCTAGGGGTTGGATCAGAGATGTAGCTGCTGGCGTACACCACAGCCATAGCCACAGCAGTGCAGAATCCAAGCCATGTCTGCAACCTATACCACAGCTCACAGCAACTCCAGATACTTAACCCACCGAACAAGGCCAGGGTTTGAACCTGCATCCTGAAGTATACTAGTTGGGTTTGTTACTGCTGAGTCACAACGGGAACTCCTAACATATTTGTTTCACATCTCACATCCAAGTACTAACCAGGCCCGATTCTGCTTAGCGTCTGAGATCAGATGAGATTGGGTGCATTCAGGGTTGTACAGTTATAGACTTATTTCACATCTGTACTGTGGTTTACTTAATATTTTCCTTTGGTGGACAATTTTTTTAGTTTAATTAAAGATAATTTTTATTTAAAAAAAGATATTTATTTATATTTAATTAAATATGTTTTATTTTTCATTACTAATAGTAATGAAAAGGAAATTAATGTCATGTGACGTCAACATAGTAACTGCAGTTTTTGTATGTTCATTAAAGTATGTATAAGCATACCCCTGAGATGTGCATGTTCTGTCTCAGATGACCACAGTAAAGCAAATATTGCAGCAAAGGGAGTCACATGAGTTTTTTGGTTTCCTAGCACATATGAAAGTAATGTATAGGAGTTCCTATCGTGGCTCAGCAGAAACGAATCTGACTAGTATCCGTGAGGATGCAGGTTTGATCCCTGACCTCGCTAAGTAGGTTAAGGATCTGGTGTTGCCGTGAGCTGTGGTGTAGGTCACAGACATGGCTTGGATCCTGCATTGCTGTGCCCGTGGTGTAGGCCAGAGGCTGCAGCTCCAATTTGACGCCTAGCCTGGGAAGCTCTATATACCATGGGTGCGGCCCTAAAAAGCAAAAAGCGAAAAAAAATTAAAAAAAAAAGCAATGTATATACTATACTGTAGTCTGTTAAATGTGCAATAGCATTATGTCTAAAAAATAATGTACTACCTTAATTAAAAGTACTTTATTTCTGGGAGTTCCCATCGTGGCTTAGTGCCTACAAACCCATCTCATAGCCATGAGGACTCTGTTTTGATCCCTGGCCTTATTCAGTAGATTAAGGATCGGCATTGCCATGGGCTATGGTGTAGGTTGCAGACATGTCTCGGATTCTGTGTTGCTGTGGCTGTGGTGTAGGCCAGCAACTACATCTCCGATTCCACCCCTCGCCTGGGAACTTCCATATGCTGCGGGTGGGCCCTAAAAAAAAAAGACAAAAAAAAATACTTTATTGCTAAAAAATGCTAACCATAATCTGAGCCTTTAGCGAATTTTAATCTTTTTTGCAAGAGTGATCCCAAAGATCATTAATCACAAATCACCATAACAATTACAATAACGACAATTTGAATTATTGTGAGAATTACCAAAATGTGTCATAGAGATATGAAGTGAGCAAATGCCGTTGAAAAATGGTGCCCATAGACTTGCTTCATGTAGGGTTTAGACAAAGCTTCAATTTGTAAAAAAACGCAGTATCTGCAAGGTATAATAAAATGAAGTACAATAAAACAAAGTATGCCTGTATGTGGTTATTAACATAAAAATGATTTTCTGAATGCCACCTAAATCTTCTTGTGTGCCATTAGCATTATAAGAATTATATTTCGGAACAAAGAAGAGAATTTAGACAGTGAAGAGAATCTGGTTAAAATGGGTGAGTGATTTATTTAGAATCTGTTGTTTGCCCATTTACTAAGCATATAGTGAGTTATGCTAGATTCTGAGAATATATAGGTGAATAAAACACAGTCGTTGCTTAAAAATCTTTCAGTCTCCTGTTTTAGTCTCATACGAAAATAAGTATAGGAAGGTGTTACGGCTGATGTAGAGGGTTCAGTGGAAGCATAAAGGAGGAAATGGTCAGTTCTTCCAGGGGAAGAAGGAAAAAGTGCCATACGAGAGGCGCCTCTTTAGGATTAGTAGGTGCTCTCTGGGGAGTGGGGTTGAGGAGTTGCATACAGGCAGAGGCATACTAAGTAGAGAAGTTGGCCTGAGCAAAGATGGGAGGCACAAAATCAGAAATGGCTGGGAAAAAGAAGGTGCTAGAGGAGACATGAAAGAGATGAGTCTGGAAAGATAGTGAGGGCTAGACATCTTGGAGGGACTGGTATGTATGTGTGTATGCCTCGCTAAGGAATTTAGACTTTCTTTTGAAGGCAGGGAAAATCCTTGAATTGGTCAAGCACTCTGCCCCATCCTGTGTAGGGCACAAATTTTTAGACATGATCCCTTTAGGAATTTTGCTTTTAGCTGAGGGCACTCGGGGATGCACGAGTAGAACCCAACTGACAAAAATCTACATTCTTTTCCAAGTAAATTTAGTTTCTGCAGTGATCTCCTTTCGAAATTCTACAACCCAACTTTGTGTCTTCCTTTCTAGAGTCTCATCAAGTCCTAGCTCAACTCCTGGACACTTTGCTTGCAATTGGCACTAAACTCCCAGAGAATCAAGCTGTCCAGATGCGATTAGTTGATGTAGCCTGCAAGGTAAGACTGTAATGGTTAGACACAGGGTTGTTTCTTTCTTTAACGGTTTTACATTATGTGGAGAGCTGATATGAGCTATAAGATCTGCTTACCTCTGTCCTGAATCTGTAACTGAGAAATGCCAAGGACTCTTAATGGTTTTAAGAGTTGTCTCATTTTTTTGTTTCTTGATGTTGAGTAAAGTTGAGTAATTTGTTATAAAATGAACTTCCTCATCCTCCCTCCCAAAAGATACATAATGAAAGTAATTATAGAATCTACCTTGTATTCTGTACCTAATATATGCACTCTGTTTATTACGGTGATTTACCTAGTTTTTCATTTGTTTCTCATGGTCCTTTAGGGAAGTACTGTTGTCTTCTTTTACTAAGGTGGGAATTGTGTTTGAGGGAGTTTAATTTGCCCAAGTTTTTACAACTAGGAAATTGCAGAACCAGGGCATAAACTATATTTTTTTCTGATTCCAAAGCCCATATTCTTTTTATTCTCCTTTGCTGCTGCAGTAAACAGACCAGCTGGACACAAGTATTTGGGAAACTTTATTTTTTTATTATAAAAAATGCACATACGTTAATTGTGTCTTTTGATTTAATTTGGAACTTTAATTAGCTGTCTGTTGTGCATAACACCAGATCCTAAATCATATGGAATTGGTTTTACTTTTAATCTTTTTGATAGACTTATTTATTTATTAGTAATCTACTTTATTCAAAAAACAATTTTTTTTTCTTTTTACAGCTGCAGCATGTGTGAGTTCCCAGTCTAGGAGTTGCATTGGAGCTGCAGGTGTAGGCCTATTCCACAGCAACAGCAATGCCAGATCCTTGCTGTGTCTATAACCTGTGCTGCAGCTTGAGGCAATGCTGGATCCTTAACTCACTGAGTGAAGCCAGAGATCAAACCCATATCCTCATGGACACTGTGTCAGGTCCTTAACCCATTGAGCCACAATGGGAATTCCAATTTACTTATTTGTTTGTTTGTTTATCTTGTCTTTTCTCATTTTTAGGGCCATACCCGAGGCATATGGAGGTTCCCAGGCTAGGGGTTGAATTGGAGCTGTTGCTGCTGGCCTATGCTGCTTCTGCATAGGCCAGCATACGTTCCATGTATAAGTGATATCATACTGTATTTGTCTTTCTCTTTCTGATTTACTTCACTTAGTGTGAGAAGCTCTAGTTGATCCATGTTGCTGCAAATGCCACTATTTCATTCTTTTTTATGGCTGAGTAGTATTCCATTGTGTATATATGGATCCGAGCTGCTTTTGCGACCTGCACCACAGCTTACGACAATGCTGGATCCTTAACCCACTGAGCAAGGCCAGGGATGGAACCCACAACCTCATCGTTCTTAGCTGGATTTGTTAACCACTGAGTCACAATGGGAACTCCCTCCCCTAAAACACAATATTTTAAAATCTGTGTGGAAACACATAAGGTCCCAGATAGCCAAAGCAATATTGAAAAGGAAAAATGAACTGTCAGAATCAGTCTCCCTGACTTCAGACTATACTACAAAGCCACACTCATCAAAACAGTATGGTACTGACACAAAAACCAGAAATATAGATCAATAGAATAGGATAGAAAGACCAGAATTAAACCTAAGCACCAGAGTCAACTAAAATGACAAGGCAAGAATATGCAGTGGAGAAAAGATAGTCCCTTCAGTAACTGGGAAAACTGGACAGTTACATGTATAAGAATAGAATTAGAACATTGCCTACACCACACACAAAAATAAACTCAAAATGGATTAGAGACCTAAATAGAGTTTCTGTTGTGGCTCAGTGGTGATGAACCTGACTAGTATTCATGAGGACACAGGTTTGATCCATGGCCTCGCTCAGTGGATTAAGGATCCTGCCATGCTTTTAACTGTAGTGTAGGCTGCAGAAGTGGCTCAGATGTGGCATTGCTGTGGCTGTGGTATAGACTGGCAGCTGCAGCTCCAATTCGACACTAGCTTGAGAACTTCCATATCCTGTGTGTGCGGCCCTAAAAAGACAAAGAAATAAAAAATAAAGACCTAAATGTAAGGCCAGGTAGTATAAAACTCTTAGAGGAAAACATAGGCAGAACACTTTGACATAAACTGCAGCAACCTCTTATTTGATCCATCTCCTAGACTAATGACAGTAAAAACAAAAATAAACCATTGGGACCTAATTAAATTCAAAACTTTTGCACAGCAAAGGAAACTGTAAAAAAAAAAAAAATGAAAAGACAACCCACAGAATGGAACATTTTTGCAAACTGTGCAAACCAACAAGGGCCTATCTCCAAAATACACAAACAACTCATATAGCGCAACAGGAAAAGAACAACCCAATCGAAAAATGGACAGACGGGCGGAAGACCTAAATAGACATTTTTCCAAAGAAGACATACGGATAGCTAATGGGTACATGAAAAGATGCTCAACATCACTAATTATTAGAGAAATGCAAATCAGAACTGCAGTGAGGAACCACCTAACGTGAGTCAGAATGGCCTTCATTAATAAGTCTACAAATAACAAATGCTGGAGAGGGTGTGGTGAAAAGGGAATCCTCCTTCACTGTTGGTGGGAATGTAAATTGGTAGAACCACTATGGAAAACAGTATGGAGTTTCCTCAGAAAACTAAATACAGAACTACCATATGATTCAGTGATCCCACTCCTGGCATATATCTACACAAACTATAACTGAGAAAGATACATGCACCCTTTTGTTCATTGCAGCACTATTCACAATAGCCAAAACATGAAAACAACCTAAACGTCCATTGGCAGATGAATGGATTAAGAAGATGTGGTTACATATACACAATGGAATACTACTCAGCCATAAAAAAGAATGAAATAGTGGCATTTGCAGCAACATGGATCAACTAGAGCTTCTCATACTAAGTGAAGTAAATCAGAAAGAGAAAGACAAATACAGTATGATATCACTTATACATGGAACTTGAAGTATAGCACAGATGAACCTATCTGTAAAGCAGAAACAGACTCAGACATAGAGAACAGATTTGTAGTTGCCGAGAGACGGGTAAGGGAGTGGGGTGGACTGGGAGTTCTAAATAGTTTACATTTAGAATGGTTAAGAAATGAGGTCCTACTGTACAGCACAGGGAACTATATCCAGTCTCTTGGGATAGAACATGATGAAAGATAGTTTGAGAATGTGTATGTATCCCATTGTGCCTCAGCAGGAACTCTTGTTCTTTTGTGTCTGGCTTGTTTTACTTAGCATAATATTCTGTCTTAGTTTGGGAAGCTATAACAAAAAGACGATGAAGTGGTGTCTTAGACACATCTCACATTCTGGAGGCTGGGAAATCCAGGATCAAGACACCAGCATATTTGGTGTTTGCTGAGGGCCTGCTTCCTGGTTCGTAGATGACTGTCTTGTGCTGTGTCCTTGCATGGTAGAAAGGAGCTCTGTGGGGTCTCTTTTATAAGGACACTAATCCCATTTATTAGGGTTGCACCCTCATGATGTAATCAACCCAAAGGACCCACCTCTGAATACCACCATCCTGGGGATTAGGTTTCAACATTTGAATTTTAAGGGAGCGCAGACGTGTAGTATGTCCTCAGACTTCATCCATATTATAACGAGTCAGAATTTTGTTCCTTTGTAAGACTCCATAACATTACTGTACCACATTTTATATGTTTGTACCACATTTTATTTATTCATTCATCTATTGATGGACACTTGAGTTGTTTCCACATTTTGCTATCATGCATAATACTACTGTGAACATGGATATACAAATATCTGCTTGCTTTCGATTCTTTTGGGTACTATGGATTGAGTTGTGTCCCCCCAAATTTGTATGTTGAAGCCCTCACCTCTGATACAATTGTATTTGGAGCTAGGGGCCTTTAAGAAGGTAGTTAATATTAACAAGGCCAGTAGAATGGAATCCTAATCCCGTGGTACTGGTGTCTTATAAAAGGAAGAAGGACAAAGGGTGTGTGTGTGTGTGTAAAAGCGGCTGTCTGCTGCCAGGAAGAAAGTCCTCACCAGGAACCTCATTTGTTGGCACCTTCATCTTGGACTTCTAGTGTCCAGAACTGTGAGAAAATAACTTTTTGTTGTTTAAGATATCCATCCTCTGGTATTTTGTTATGGAAACCCATGCAAACTAATCCTAGTATATAAACAAAAGTGGAATTGCTGGATCATATGGTAACTCTATTTTTTAATTTTTTGAGGAATTGTGCTGTTTTCCACTGTGGGAGCAACACTTTACATTATCACCAGCAATGTACAAGAACTTCAGTGTCTCCACATCCTTGCCGACGTTTTTTCTTTCCTTCTTTATTTTCTTTTTTTGACAATAGCCATCCTTATGGGTATGAAGTAGTACCTCCTTCTCTCTCTCCCTCCCTCCCTCCCTCCCTCCCTCTCTCTCTCTCTCTCTCTCTCTCTCTCTCTCTCTTTGGTCTTTTGTCTTTTTAGAGCCGCACCCACGGCATATGGAGGTTCCCAGGCTAGGGACTGAATTGGAGCCGAAGCTGTAGGTCTGTCCTACGGCAGTGGCAACCAGGGATCAAACCTGCATCTTCATGGATACTGTGTTGGATTGTTAACCTCCTGAGCCACAACAGGAACTCTTGAAGTGGTATCTCATTGCGGTTTTGATTTGTTCTTCTGTAATGCTTAGTGATTAGTGATGTTAAGTATCTTTTGATGTGCTTATTGGCTATTTGCATATCTTCCCTGAAATGAGATTCCAGCTTTTAAGGAACTCATAATCCAGTAGTCAGGCTTATAGAAGATATACAGTGTTTTACAGTATATTTCTTCCAATAACAGAAGTAACTGTGAGGTATTAAAGTTGATCAGAGGAAGGAGTGGAAAACATCCTTGGTGTGGAAGAAGTATTAAGGAGAGCATTCTGGAATAAGTATCGCTCTTGGGTTTTGAAAGACAAATAGTTTGTCAGGTAGGCAAGATTAGGGCAGGGTAAGTGTTTTAATTGCTCCAAAAGAGAAAGATAATGTATGTAATGTGTGTGGGGGGATTAGTTTAATTAGGAATTCAGAGAGAATTTTCTAGAGGAAATGATAGTTGAGCTTAGACTTTAAGATCTTAAGGCATAGTAAGAATTAGCAAAGGGAATGGGCGGAGTGGGTGGGAAAGGTATTCTAGGCAAAGGGAACAGCATATGCAGTGATCCAGTGGTAGTAAGGAGCACACTCTTTAGAAAAATTTCAAAATGGCAGTAAGGCTGGGGTTGTGATTCTCAGAGTGTGGCCTGAGGACCCCTAGGGTTCACAGGCACTCTTCAAGGGGGGTCTATGCGGTCCTGCCTTTGCAACTATATATCTCTAAGAGACTAGATTTTCTTTGTGTACTGCTGACAAAACAATATAGTGTTTGTTATAGATTGATGAAACAGATATGAGTAACTATTGTAAAGGAATAAATAAGGAAATATTTTTTAACTTTGTCTAAATTTCTAATATAGTTTATATCAATAGACATAATCCACATAAACAGAAGTTCTTGAAGGGGGAGTCCTTAATGGTTTTTAAGAATGTGAAGGAATCCTGAGACCAAAAACCATGTAACAACCATTAGGCTGGGTGCAAGGTCTTATAGGACTTGTTGAGAAGGCATTGAGGTGTTTTGGGTAGACAAGAGAGGTGATACCAGATTTGCATTTCATAAAGATTATAATTTTGCTCTAGAGAATTGGTTGTAGAAGAGGCCACGTAGGCTATTATTGTTGTAGCCTACTTGAGAGATTATAGTAGTCTGGATTAAAGTGAGAAACATGAGAAAATATGAATAGATCTGAAAAACATTTAGGAAGTACAGTTGACAGGACTTAGTGATTAAACATGGGGCAAGAATGAAGGAGTTGTTGAGAATGTTTCCTAGGTTTCTAAATTATGCACCAGATTAGATGGTGGTGCCTTTCACTCAGCGAGAATTCTGGGATTGCATTTGGTTGGGTATGGGACAATATTAAAATTCCTCAGCAATTTCTAACTTACTGAAAAAATTATAGTATAAAAAATCTCCATGTACCCTTTTTTCTGTTTCACCAATAGTTAATGTTTTCCCACATTTGCTTTATCATTCTTTCTCTCTATATATTTTCCTGAACCATTTAAGAGTAAATTGTAGACATTATGCTTCTTTTCCACGAAATACTTAAGAAGGAAATCATTTTTATAAGTCCAATTCTTTAAATCAGGATATAATACTAATACTAATCTCTGGAGTTTATTCAAATTCTACCTGTTGTCCCAATATTATCTCGCCCCCCAACATTATCTTTAATATAACTTTTTCTTTTCTGCTCCTGGATAACATGTTGCATTTAATTTTTGTGTCCTTTGTCTTCTTTAATCTGGAAAGGTTCCTCAGCCTTTGTCTTTCATGACCTTGACTTGAAGAGTATAGGCTATTTACTTTACAGAATGTGTTTTAATCTGGATTTATCTGATATTTCCTCTGTTTAGATTCAAGTTATACATTTTTGTATAAATAAATAATACTGTGTCCTTCTCAGTGCTTCATATCATGAGGCACAGATGAGGTCTGACTTATTAATAATGTTAACATTGATACTTGGTTAGAGTGGTGTCTACTCGGTTTTTTATTGTAGAGTTACTATTCCCCCCTGTGATTCATAAGTAATTTGTGGGGAGGGACTTTGAGATTATGTCAGTATCCTCTTCCCTATCAAACTTTTCCTCACTGTTTTAGCTACTATTAATAAATATTGCTCAGTCATTTATTACTGATTGTTGCAATATGGTGATATCCTGACTTTGTTATTCCTTCTGTGTTTATTGGCATTCTATTGTAAAGAAAGTTTTCCCTTCCTCTCTCCTTCCTTCCTCTCTTTCTATTATTTTATTCAAAATACTATAATTTATTCCATCATTATTATTTGAAGTTCAAATTCGTCCCTTTGTGTTTTTAAAATATAAGATGTGAATCTGCTGTACCTTTTCGCTTCATGGTAGGAAGAAAGTCATGCTTTTGAGTACTCTTAACTTTAAAAAATTCATCTCATTTTGTCCTATCAGTAATCCTTTGAGGTATATTATATAGTTAATCCTCATTTGATAGATGAAATGATTTAGATTTAGCCAGGAAATAAATGGTCTTTTCTTGTGTTGAATCTGCACAACTGAAATTGGAGGTGTTTTGCTTTCTTTCCCATTTATGAAGATTTTTCTAGGAGAATAAATATCTTGTCATTTTTCCTTCTATGGCTTTCTTAGAACTTAGTTTAATTCTTCTTTGTTTCTCTCTCTCCATCCCACTTCTCTTCCAGTCTCTCTGTTTCTTTTCTGTTCCTTTAATTCTGTGGCAAAAGTACATTAAGCTCTTAAGGCAACAGAAACATACAGCATTTTAACATTTTATCATATACTACCCAAACAGATATTATATGTTGTTTGTTAGGAGAGGTTATTTGTTAGAATCATTTCCATGCTAAATACACTGATTTTTTTTTTTTTTTTTTGTCTTTTTGCCTTTATGTAGAGCCGCACCCACGGCATATGGAGGTTCCCAGGCTAGGGGTCTAACAGGAGCTGTAGCTGCCGGCCTTTGCCACAGCCACAGTAACAGGGTTCCGAGCCGCGTCTGCAACCTATACCACAGCTCACGGCAATGCCGGATCCTTAACCCACTGAGCAAGGCCAGGGATCAAACCCGCAACCTCATGGTTCTTGGTCGGATTCGTTAACCACTGAGCCACAAAGGGAACTCCATAAATACACTGAATTTTTATTGGTGCTTAAAAACAGTCTGTATTGAAACTGAATAAGTTATTTTTGTCTTTCTTAACATCATTCTCAGATTTTCTGTATATGCTTAGTCATTGATTTTTTTCTATGACAATAGTTTTAAATGGGTTGGTTTATTTTATTTTTGACGTGGTTGGTCTTATTATAGGGGATGTGGTTTGCTTACTCACTCCATTAATGCAGAGATGATGGCACCTTAATGACCTGAGTATAACACCAAAATAGCATCCTCTGCAGAGCACTAGGCAGCTGTTAGTGATGATGGCTGTGATGTAAGTAGTGACCTGTAGGGGAAGAACATCATAAAACTGTAATTGCTGCCCTGAGGGTATGATTTAGACTTAGGATATCTTTTGGGCTAACGTTGAGTGCAGTAATAGGCCAGTTATGCGTCACTGTTGCCTTGGTTACCTTTATAGAAACTAGAAGGTTTTAGTTTGTTGCTTGAAAATCAAATGAATAACAGTGGTAGCAACCTTCCAGGGACTGATGGTTCAGTTAACAGTTTAGTTATGACAAGATGATGTTTTCATACTAAAAAATAATTTATTAAAAAAGGAAAAGGGGGAGTTCCTGTCGTGGCTCAGTGGTTAACAAATCTGGCTAGGAACCATGAGGTTGCCGGTTCGATCCCTGGCCTTGCTCAGAGGGTTAAGGATCCGGCATTGCCGTGAGCTGTGGTGTAGGTTGCAGACGTGGCTTGGATCCTGCGTTGCTGTGGCTGTGGCAAAGGCCTGCAGCTACAGCTCCTGTTAGACTCCTAGCCTGGGAACCTCCATGTGCCGTGGGTGCGGCCCTAGATAAGGCAAAAAGACGAAAAAAAAAATAAAAGGAAAAGGAGCTCCCATTGTGGCTCAGCAGGAACAAACCCGACTACCATTCATGAAGACGTGGGTTCGATCCCTGGCCTCAGTGGGTTAAAGGATCTGGCCGTGAGCTGTGGTGTAGGTCACAGATGCGGCTTGGAACCCTCATTGCTGCGGCTGTGTTGTAGGCTGGCAGCTACAGCTCCGATTTGACCTTAGCCTGGGATCCTCCATATGCTGCTCGTGCGGCCCTAAAAAGCAAACAAAAATTAAAAAAAAAAACAAACCTGCTGTTTAACTGTGGCAGAGTCATTGTCAGCTTCATATCCGGAAGTTTCTCTTAGCTTCTGGGTTTCATTGTGTCATATCCTGGATAATTTTGAGCCCTTATTATACGTAAGGCATTATGAATACTTAAAAGTATGTATTTCACAGTTCCGTAGTCTAAGTAACTTGGAGGCATGAATTAAATAACTGTGATCCAAAATGTTTGACTGAGGGAGTTCTCATCGTGGCACAGTGGAAACGAACCCGACTAGGAACCGTGAGTTTGCAGGTTCGATCCTTGGCCTTGCCCAGTGGGTTAAGGAACTGGTGTTGCCGTGAGCTGTGATGTAGGTCATAGATGTGGCTCAGATCTGGCGTTGCTGTGGCTGTGGCATAGGCCGGCAACTACAGCTCCGATTGGACTCCTAGCCTGGGAATCTCCATATGCCGCGGATGCGGCCCTAAAAAGCAAAAAAAAAAAAAAAAAAAAAAAAAAAATTAAAATGTTTGAGACATTTTTATGAGACTTGGTGAAGGTGACATGGATATTAAGTGGTGGTGCCAGCAATCAAACCAGGCACTCAAATGGGCCGCTTTGCCTTTCAAACAAGAGGGGAAACACTTTATGAAATCCTCTTTTTTCCGCAAAGCCGCCTACATCTCCTGGAGGCATTCTCTGCACCTGTGTGGGCGTGAGTCTGCTATAGCTGCCTCTTTCTATGAACTTAAAATACACTTAGTCTTATGGATAATATAATATTTTTCTAATGCTTATGAAACAGTATGGTTATTTTGTTATTTTTATTTTCTAAAAATCTCAAAGCTTGAAGAAAAATTGCAAGTACAATAATTAGAACTTTCTGGAAGTTTCCCGTCGTGGCGCTGTGGTTAATGAATCCATCTGGGAACCATGAGGTTGCGGGTTCGATTCCTGGCCTTGCTCAGTGGGTTAAGGATCCGGTGTTGCCGTGAGCTGTGGTATAGGCCATAGACGCAGATCAGATCTGGCGTTGCTGTGGCTGTGGCGTAGGCCAGCGGCTACAACTCCAGTTTGACCTGCGAACCTCCATATGTGGGCACAGCCCTTAAAAAAAGATAAGTAAATAAAAAAAAATTAGAACTTTCTTATGAACCATTTTATAGTAAGTTACTAATATGGTGCCCCATTCCTCTTCAGTACTTCTAGTTTCTATTTCCTACCGTCAAAATCAGGACACTAGCATCATCACACTATAACCATTTAATCCTCAAACCTCATTCAACTTTCACTATTTATTCCAGTAATGTCATTTATAGGAAAAGGATCCAGCTCTTAATCACATCTTGCATTTTAGGTGCCATATCTCATCAGTCTTCAATTTTGAATAATCCTTCAGTCCTTCATTTTATGACCTTGATATTTTTGAAAATTTGAGGACGGTGATTTTGTAGAATATTCCTGAGCTTGGGTTTGTCTGATATTTTCTCATAATTAGATTCAAGTTACTCACCTTTGGCAAGAACATCATGATGTGATGCTATTCTCTCCTCATTGCATCCTGTTAGGCGGCACACCGTTTTGATTTGTCCCTTTACTGATGATGTTACTTTCATCATTTGGCTGGGGCAGTGTCTGTCAGATTTCTTCACTGTAAAGGTACTTTTCCTTTTGAAATGATTAAGCATTTTGTAGGACGGTCCCTTTATTTTAAAATCACGTAGTCTGCCCTCAGATTTTCAGATATTTATTTATATAAGTTTGGAGTTAAGATTTCTTGTTTATTCAATGGATTATAATCTCTTCTGTCATTATCTTTATGTTCATATTCTCTTATTTGGCCAGGTGGGAGCTGGCTTCCAGGTCCTTTTGACTTTTCTCTACAGTTGCTCCTTTAATAACTTGAGGGTTAGGGAATTCCTGTTGTGGCTTAGCTGGTTAAGGACCTGACATTGTTCCTCTGAGGATGCAGGTTCTATCCCGGGCATGGCTCAGTGGGTTAAGGATCTGGTGTTGCCGTAAGCTACCGCGTAGGTTGCAGATGTTGCTTAGACCTGGTGTTGCTGTGTCTGTGGCGTAGGTTTCATCTGCGGATCTAAATCAGCTCCTGGCCTGGACACTTAATATGCTGCAGGTGGCCGTAATAAAAAAAAAAAAAAAAGAAAACTTGTGGATTAGACACAGTGACCCTTTGCTCACTCAAAAATTTGCATTTAATTTATAGTTGACCTCTATACATGCAAATCCTTTGTATACCCAGTTCTTCCATAGCCATTCTTCTGCCTCTGCAGATTCAGCTGACCATGAACTGTGTAGTACTGTGGTACTTATTATTGGAAAAGACCTGTGTAAAAGTGGACCCACATAGTTCAAACCATGTTGTTCAAGTGTCAACTATATTTTTCATTTTTTTTCTTTTTTTGGCCATGCCTGCAACATGCAGAAGTTCTCAGGCCAGGGATTGAACCTGCACCACAATGTCAGATCCCTAACCTGCTGAGCTGCCAGCAACTCCCTGTAATTTTATTTTTTAATGCTTCCTTTCTTTCTGTCACAATAAAATATTTTAGGCCTACCTTGCACTTTCTCTGCTCTGCCCCTGGAATCAGCTTTTTTCCAAGAAGCTTTGGTTCCTCTGAATGGAGAATACTGTTTTGAAACGAAGATGTGATTCTACATGTGCTTATTGCTGTTGGGATGTTGTTGCTTTGGGGCCCTCTCAGTGGACAGAGCTAGAGGATATATCTATATATCCTCTAATATAATATCTGTATATATAACATACACACATTTATATCTGTGTTTATTTCTATATCTGTATATAATGAAAATCACATAATCTCTCCTTCAAACAACACTACTAATTCAGACCCAACACTACAGTGTATATTTTCTGTTATCTGCAACTTCCTTCTTAGACAGTGTTATCCTTAATGTATGTACTTATTTTATACATCTTCCTGTTGTTTCAGTTTTGTATGTGTGTATGTGTGTGTTGCTTACACAAAGTGCTAGTGACTTATTTTGCTAAATGATTAGAATTGGTTATTAGGAGTTCCTTCATGGTGCAGCAGGCTAAGGATCCTGTGATGTCACTTCTGTGGCTCTGGTCATTGCTGTGGTGCAGGTTCAGTCCCTGGCCCAGAAACTTTTGCATGCCACAGACAGAACTCCCAAAAACAAAAGAAACAACAAACAAAAATAATTGGATATTAATTTAGTATCACTATGTTTATCAGGCAGTAATTAGAAACCTGAGCAGTTCTTCATGACTGGAGAATAGTAATGCTTGGGAGTAGCAGAATAAATATATATAAAGAAAACAGATATTGTAGATCTTTTTAGGTATTTAAGGTTCAAATGTCCACCTCTGAGCATAGTAAGCAAAGTTTTCAAAATTATAATGCTGGTTGTAGAAAAGAACTCTAGACTGATTGAGAGTCGGGAGTCTTGGATTCTAGTATCAGCTCTTCCACTAAGTTATCTTTGTGTTATTAGATGTATCATTTAACTGTTACCATCCTGTACAATAAAGAATTGTTGAATTAAGGCAATAGGATAGAGATGGGTGATTTCTGAGGGTACTTCCAGGGACTGTCTATAGCCATGTTAGAGTGAGCAACAGGGAAACTTGTTATGTAATTTCAAACAGTGATTTCATTTATATGTAGAAAATCCCGGGAAATCTGAACTTGAAGGAAATATCTGAAGATACTGTTTTGTGGGAGCTCCCTGGTGATTTAGTGGTTAAGAGTTGGCGCTTTCACCACCACAGCCTGGGTTCAATCCCTGGTCTGGGAACTGAGATCCCAAATCAAGCCACTGCATGGCCATGGCCAAAAAAATAAAATGAAGATATTGTTTTCTGTTGACAGTTGAACCTGCAGTTATCTTTTTTTTCCTGCAGTTATCTTTTAATGAAACCGTATGTATAATTTATATGTGACCATATACTTACCTTATTATGCTAGATTGTATTAACAGCAGTTAATAGTCATAAATAGCTAAATAATGTATATTATTATCTATTACAGTATTATAAATAGCTAATAGTTGATAGCTAAAGTAATATATTATACTTTATATTATATGTAAGGGTTTTTTTTACATTTATATTCCTATTTGAGCTTCATTATTAACCTGTAAGTAAGGTAGGCAGATATTATTGTTCCTTCTTTATAAATGAGGAAACTGAGGCTCTGAGAGTTCCAGTGACTTGCTCAGTGTTACACATATAGAGTCAGAGCTGAAATTTAAAGCTAAGTATTTTTTAAAAAAATCTTTATATACTTTATATTATGGAAATTTTCAAATGTGCTATTCTTTCCTGTTTTGAGTATAAGTTTGACAATTATTTATACTTCCCAGTCTTTTCATCTGTTTTTTTCCTTTCACTTTTTGTCGTAGTCTGCTGCAATATTTTAAAGTAAATCCCTGACGTAAATACTTCAGTATGTATCTCTAACACATGATAACTGATAGGGTTTCTTTTAATATATCCAAGATGCATTTGTTAACAGTTACTTCATATCGTCCATACCAATTCATATAAAATTTTTTTTAGTTGCATTAAATATCTTTTTGTAGTTGATTTGTTTTGGATTAGCATCTCAGAAGACCCATGTATTACATTTGGATGGTCTCTTAAATTTCTCTTAATCAGTAACAGTGCCCCCTTTTGTCTTTTTTTAAATGCTGTGGTTTTATTGAGGAAATCAATCACTGGTCTTGGAGACTGTCCTACTTCTGAATTTGTTTGATTGCTTCCTTTTGGTGTCTTGTAAATGTTGACAGGGGGAACCCATGCAGAGTGGTTGCTGTGTCCTTTTGATCTGGACTCAATTTGTCCTTGACATTTTCTTGCTTTTTAGCACAAGGTGTCCCAGGATCTACTTAAGTATTTCTTGCCCTGTTCTGAAACTAGTCGTTCCATTAAAGTATTTTCAGTTCCTATTACTGCATTATGTGAATAGTTTATTTCAGAAGGAGTGGACTAGGTTTGAGAGAGGTAACTGAATCTTTGTTAAAAATGATGGTGAGAAGTGCTAAAATGAAAGAGAGTGACAGTACTAAGTGTTGACAAGGATGTGGCATATCTGGAACACTTACATATCACTGGTTGGAGTGTAAATTAGCAAAATTAGTACAACTGCTTTGGAATACTATATGGTAGTGTCTTCTTAAGCCAAATATATATGTATCTCCTATGACCCTGCACTTTTGCTTCCAACTTAATATTCAACAGAAATGTGAACATGTATACCAAAAGCCACCTTGAAGAATAATCATAGTAGGGAGTTCCCGTCGTGGCGCAGTGGTTAACGAATCCAACTAGGAATCATGAAGTTGTAGGTTCAATCCCTGGCCTTGCTCATTGGGTTAAGGATCTGGCGTTGCCGTGAGCTGTGGTGTAGGTCGCAGACGCAGCTCGGATTCCGCGTTGCTGTGGCTGTGGTGTAGACTGGCAGCTGTAGCTCTGATTCGACCCCTAGCCTGGGAACCTCCATATGCCGCAGGTGCGGCCCTAAAAAAATAAAAAGAATAATCACAGTAGCATTATTTAGAATAACTGAAAACTGAAAATATCCCAAATGTCTGTCAACAGTAGAAAGGATAAATGGATTATGGTGTGTTCATAAATGGAATACTATACTGTGATGAGAATGAGTACATCATTGCTGTATGCCATACTATGGATGATTCTTATAAACATATTATTGGGAGTAGGAAGCCAGGAGCTCCTTGATTTTCTAAGTACAAAATAGGCAAAATGTATCTGCATCTTAAAAGTCAAGGTAGTAGTTTGTTTTATTTTTAGATTTGATAGTAAATGTTATTTAAGGTGCCATTTAAAAGTAACTACTCTTTACAAGGCCAAGTCCTAGCTATTGGGTATGTAATGATGGATAAATGGGAGTCTTATTTCCTAAGGATTCATGATTCTTTTAGAAAGACACATGCTCTAAAAATGTGAGACTGGACAGACTGGTGAGATTGTAGTGTTTGAAGTTATTCCTGAAGTTGATACAGTGTTTTTGTTTCTGGTTTTTAATTTATTTTTAAATTATTTTAATCACGCCTGTTTGTTCTTTCTTTTCTTTTCATAGCACTTAACAGATACCTCACATGGTGTAAGAAATAAGTGCCTGCAGTTACTTGGCAATCTTGGTTCTTTGGAGAAAACTGTTGCAAAAGATGCAGAAGGCTCAGCAGTCAGAGATGTCCAGAAGATAATAGGGGATTACTTCAGTGACCAAGACCCACGTGTCAGAACAGCAGCTATAAAAGCCATGGTAAATAGGATCGTGGAAACTAAATGGAGACAGGTTTTTTTTTTTTTTTTTTTAAAGTTCACGGCTAATGCCACCTTGGATATGTTTTGAATCTCCCCAGTGTACACCTTATGTACACTTTTAGGAGGGTGTTCGTGGCATCACACAATTCAAAGGCACACATTTCTTTATAATAAGTGTTTATCTTTGGGCTTCTCTAGTAGCTTTCATCTGCATTTCTGAAACATGGAAGGTACAACTTGTGTCCATGGTCCATGGAAGGGATGTTGCTAGGAATTTATAGTACAATAGGTACTTTTGTATTTCAGAAGTAAGAGTGAAGGTTATTGGGGAGGGGTGCACTTGAGGGGCAAGTGGTGTTAACACTTATCATTATTTCATTATTACTTCATTTTTTTCCTGATATCCTCTTGGGACAGTCCATAGGTTAGATTTATTAACTGTTTGAGTACTTCTACTGAAAAGTCTTTAAGCAGGTTTCCTATATATATATATCTCGCACTGATTTTGGCCATAGGGAACCATGTTAATGTGATATAATGGGGAAAAATATGTGAGATCGTGGGGAGACATTGGAAATACTGATCTTTTTTACCCCAAATACTTAAACTATGTCTTTATTATCTAGTTGCAGCTCCATGAAAGAGGACTGAAATTACACCAAACAATTTATAATCAGGTACTTTAATCGCTGTCTGAAAGAGGAGGAGGTTCCATGAAACTGAGAGGGTGGCTCTCTGGTTGTCAGAATTTGAAAACATTGAACTTCAGCTGGCTAACAATGGCAATGTTAATTGTGATGAATATGAATCTAGGGTTCCTGTCGTGGCGCAGCGGAAACGATTCTGACTAGGGACCATGAGGTTGTGGGTTCGATCCCTGGCATTGCTCAGTGGGTTAACGATCCAGCGTTGCAGTGAGCTGTGGTGTAGGTTGCAGACGCAGCAGCCTGGGAACCTCCATATGCCTCAGGTGCTGCCCTAAAAAAAAAAAAAAAAAGTATGAATCCAAAACATATATTCTAAGAAGAGAATGGGGATGTATAGTGAGTAGCGCTAGTAAATGTGAGAAGGACTTTGAGGAGAATTTAAGTAGCGCATTATGAATATAAGCGTACACAAAGGGAAGTGTAGTGTTCAGAGTAAGGAAAGTGGTAGTCTTTCTGGTCTCTGTTTCATTAATTGAAATTGACTTCAAACCTCAAGTCAGTTCTGGGCACCACACTTGAGAAACTAATGTATTTCTGGAGGTAGATGACTAAGACTTTGAGAGCATATGAAAAGATATCACATGATTGTTGTAGCATTGGTAAAGAAAGGCATAGTGCAGTTGCACTATCATTAGGAGAAGCTGACTGAATGCCTAAGAAAAAGGCCTTTCAGTTATTTTTGTTAGGGTAATTGGATGAATCTAGAGACAAGCAATCTAAGTGCATTCTCAGAGACCAGATTTTATTAGTTTTAGAGGAAGGTGATAGGCAGACCCCTATGTCTGATGCGTAAACTAAGTACCTTCTTTTGCAAAATGAAGTAGGATGAGTTCAGAATAGTTGTGTTGGTGTGACCTATAGGAAAACTGTGTGGGGAGCTAAATAATTAAAGGAAATTTATAGAATAAGAACTGAGGAAGAAGAGTTAATCCAGTGATCCAGATGTTCAGTGACATAGGACTATGTCAGTTGGTGAGTTAGGCAGTGCTGTGGGCCTCAAGGGAGTGAGGATGGAATGACTGGAGGATTTGAGGGATGAGGTAGAATTAGATACCATCATGAGTTCAGTTTTGATTATGAAGAGTTTGAAGGGTTGATGTGATACACATGAAGGGAATTCTAGGTCTGGAGCTCAGAAAAAATCAGAGCTGGAGGTGACTGTTTGGAGCCATCAATATCTAGGGGTCTTGGGGATACACAGAGAGAGTAAGAAGGTTGGAAGAGATGAAGGATGGAGCCATGGGTAAGGCTGAACATTTAGGAAAGGAGTCCTACAATGGAACTGAGGAGCAGCTTGATGGAGGAGGAGGAAAAGTATGTCCCCAAAAGGCAGGAGGTATTCCCATAGTCAACAGTGTTAGATGCTGGTGAAAGGTCACTTGTGTTAGGGCTGAAATCTGGCTGTTGGACTCAGCAACAAAGTGGCCATTATTGAGTTTGAAGGGAGTAATGTTGGTAGAGTGTGGGGATGCGGAGGAGCCAGATCATTGAGGCAGTTTAAAGTTTTTATTGCCTATGACTATAAAGAAATTTGTCTGTGATAGGAACGCAGGATGGAAGTTGGTAGAAGGGAGAATAGGATTAAGGAATTTTTTTTTTTTTTTTGGTATTTTAAAGGTAATTGCCAAGTATTTTACATGTTGAAGAGAGAGCTAGTGTTTTGGGAGACATGGTGTTATGATAGAAGCAACAAAGAGGTAAATGGTGGAGGAATTTCCTTGAGGCAGAAAATCAGATTCAAGTGCTGATTCACCCAGCAAATATTAGTGAGTATCTCATGCCGGCTGTGTAATGCTGAGCGTGTTAGCGAGGACCCATGCCCTTTACGTTCTCGTGGGTAAGACAGGCAGTTCACAAATACAGAGACACCATAATTACAGCGTGTGAGTATTGCTGTGAGGTAAGTCAATAGGATGCTATCATAGAGAATCACACAGAGGTCTGTTTTGCAGGATGATAACGGATGGCTGTGTGAGGAAGTGATGAGATCCATAGCACAAGTAGAGGGATGAGGAACTAGAAAAGACCCTCTTCCCTCGGTTATTGAGAAAACAAGAAGTGGGAGAGTACCAGAATAAATGGATTTATAACTGGTGTGGAGTAGTTGATTGGTTTTGTGCCTGAGAACCTTGATTTTTCTCAGCTAAACGGGTCACCTTATGGCCGATAGTTAGGATAGAGGTCCCATGAGAGGGTTAAGCAAAGCTACCTTGGGAAATGGAAGTGGAAAGCAGGGGTGTAAAAAATTTCAGAGTAGGGCTAAATAAGGTTTGAGATCATGAATCACCAGTCCGCTAGGAAGAGTGATCTTCCTTGCCAGTGTTCTGCTGCCCTTGTGAGGAGTAGAGAAAGTCTGAGATTTGTGGAGCAGCTGTAGCAGAAATGCTGAGGGGGTTGTGTATGATGATGCAGGCAGTGCTATCAGGAGACGGAAGCAAAGGAAGGGTAAGGATATGGAGCAAGGAGAAAGTGGTTTATTTGGAGAGAAAGGATGGGATAACTAAAGCAGTGGTTCTCGACCAAGGTGATTTTGCCCCCCAGGGAACGTTTGACAGTGTCTGGAGATATTTTTAACTATTGCAATTGCTGGGGAGAGGGAGAAGGTGCAGTGCCACAGCCATCTAGAGGGTAGAAGCTGAGGATGCTGCTAAACATGTTATATTGCACAGGACAGCCCCTCACAACAAAGTCTAGAATGTCAGTAGTACCAAGGTCGCGAAACCCTGGTTAAACAGATAGGTAGGTTAAGTGGGACTGAAGAGCGGGTGTGATGGGTTAAGTCATGGAGATGGCAGAGCTGGTAGACTAGCATGTTACGGCCAGAGCATGAAATGTAAGATTTTAACATTGTAAAAGCAAAGCTTCTGGGTGGTGTTGACGTCTAAGGTGTTGCCATGACTATGGGTGGAGTAGGGATGTTCCATTTAAGACTAAAGTAAAACAGGAAAATGTAGCCTCTTTTGGCAGCTTAGCATTAAAGTTGTACATTTATAGAGTACTTGAGTTTTTAAATGGCTTGTCAGTCAGAAATTTGTGCTTTGATTTTACAGGTAGGGAAAAATCTCGCCTTTGGTATTTGAGCCTGTGACGGAGGGCAGCACTGTGGCCTCTCAGCAGGCTTTCCTGGGATTGATGCTATTCCGGATGGCTTTTGTGCTGTCTGTCTGTGGTTCTCCTTTCAGACATGGGGTGGGAGGGTACACAGTCAGAACACAGCCAGAGCACCCAACAGAGCCAAGAATTCTTTGTTGGGCAAAAGTTCAAGAAGTTAAAACCACCCATACACCCATATGTATTTTCATTGTCATCCTTATCCAGCCACCTTATCTTCATTTTTTTTTTTTTTTTTTTGGTCTTTTGTCATTTTAGTGCCGCACCTGTGGCATATGGAGGTTCCCAGACTAGGGGTTGAATTGGCGCTGTAGCCGCTGGCCTGTGTCATAGCAGTGCAGGATCTGAGCCATGTCTGTGACCTACACCACAGCTCACGGCAACACCAGATCCTTAAACCACTGAGCGAGGCCAGGGATCGAACCTGCGTCCTCATGGATACTAGTCGGGTTCGTTAACTGCTGAGCCATAGTGGGAACTCCCTTATCTTCATTTTGAAAGTAGTTTGAACATCACCTGGGAGGGGACAGAACTAACAAGTCTTTTGAAATCCTTGTTTGCAGGCCTGTAAATTGCTCTCTGATGACTATGAACAAGTGCGCAGTGCTGCAGTCCAGCTTATCTGGGTTGTCAGTCAGCTCTATCCTGAAAGGTCAGTGTGGGTGTAAGCCAGCTTTTGTTCATTGCTGAGCCATTTTTCTCTCCTCCCACCATGCAAAAAGCTCACCTCCAGAAACGGAATGTTGGTTAGATTTTCGGAAGGCAGTGTGGAATAGGGAGAAAGCACAGGCCCTGAAAATCAGGCTGCCTGGTCCTTGTTTTTCAGCTCTGCCTTGAACTTTCTGTGTCGGATGGGAAAGACCCTCACTGCGTTCCAACCTCCTCATCTGTGGATAAAGAGATTGGGTGGTCTTTCTCAAATGTTTTACCCTCACCTTTGCCCACCCCTTAAAGAAAAGATCTTTAGGGAGTTTCCCTGTGGCTCTCCTGCCAGCGAGACCTGGTGTTGTCACTGCTGTGTCTCTGGTTAAAGCTGTGGTGCAGGTTTGATCCCTGGCCTGGGAACTTCTGCATGCCCTGGGCGTGGCCAAAATAAAGTAAAAAAAAAAAAAAATCATTGAAATGCCAGCTAAAGATAACAGGTTAGTTTGAGAATAATGATTCCTTGTGTAGTGTTTTCCTAATTAAATATATTTTCATGGTAATTATTCTTACAGTGATTATTTGAGGTGGAAAGACTAGTGTTTATTCTGTTTTATAGAACTCCTTTTATAGGAAAAAGGGTGTTTTTTCCTCTTCATTAAACCACCTACTAAAATTGAAAAATCAGAATGTGTTAATAAACTTATAGACACCACTAGCCTTTCTACTAATTAGAAATTGTCTCTTCATTTAGCAACAGATTTGTAAGTATGTTTTATATCAGTTTATTCTGAGACTTATTACATTGACAGCAGTGTGGTTATAGGAGAGAATAAATTTAAGGATATAAAATACTGTTTCTGTTTGTGCCAGTTTTCATTGGTCATTCTCAGTTTATTGAACCTGCAGCTTTAGGCTCATGTTATGTCATTTGTGGTTTCTTTTAATTTAGCATTGTCCCAATTCCTTCCTCTAATGAAGAAATTCGCTTAGTTGATGATGCATTTGGAAAAATTTGTCACATGGTCAGTGATGGCTCTTGGGTGGTTCGGGTTCAAGCGGCCAAGCTATTGGTGAGTTGCGCCTCCTTTGATAAACACATTCCCTGCTACACTTGTTTGTATATTGCTTTACTTATCAATTTCCCTCCCCAGTGTTTGAGATTGTTGAGTATAGAATTGATGTCTTTTATTTTTGTATACCTGTTCCTGGTAACTATAGGCATATAATTGAATGGTTTCTAAATAAATATTTATTTTATGAATGGATGGATAAATAAATGGAAAGGACAGAATAAAAAGGAGTGGAGAGTATTAGTTAAGGCAAAGGATTCTGGAGCCTGGGTTTATAGCCCAGCTTTGCGGTTACATTCTTTGTGACCTTAATCCCGTCAGCTTTTTGTGCCTTCCTTCTGCCTTATATAAAATGAGAAAAATAGTATATACTTCATAGGGTTGTATTGAGGATTAAATGAGTTAATATATGTATAAAGCAGTTAGATAGTGCATGACACATAGCAGCTCTGTATGGGTGTTAGCTGCTGCTGCTAATGGCTTTATTTTTATCCTGATATTTCAAAACCCAAAGGCATCTATACTGTCTAGAATGTTATCTGTTTTTTTTTTTTTTTTGATCTTTTTTGACTTTTAGGGCCACACCAGTGGCATGTGGAGTTTCCCAGGCTAGGAGTTCAATTGGAGCTGTAGCCGCCGGCCTATACCTCAGCCACAGCAACGCAGAATCCTAGCTGCATCTGTGACCTACACCACAGCTCATGGCAACACCAGATCTTTAATGCACTGAGTGAGGCCAAGGATAGAACCCGCATCCTTGCAGTTAGGGTTTGCTAACTGCAGAGCCACAATGGGAGCTCCGAGAATGTTATCTTTATGCATTTAGGTTGGTGCAAACTTTTAAGATAAAAAAGTTGGTTAATTTTCTCTGGATTCCTTCTTTTTACAGGGCTCTATGGAGCAAGTCAGTTCTCATTTCTTGGAGCAGACACTTGACAAGAAGCTGATGTCAGATCTGAGGGTAATTTGAATTATTTGTTATTTAAACTGTGTTTCTATACCAAAATCAGTGTAGCTCTGAATAGTATAAATCAACTATAATAGAAAAAATTAAAATCTTAAAAAAAAAAACAAAATCAGTGTAGCTGCATGCTAAATTGTGGTGCTTTAATTTTAATGCCCATGAATTTGTTAATATAGGGTGACTAGATTCTTTTTTTAAATTTAATTTTTACCTTCTGCCTTACAGTTTAATTTTAAATCTTAGTAACTTGAACCAAATTACAAGTTACTTCACTAAATTTTAAATTATTATAATGAAATACTTTACACAGGTTGTGTTTTACAAAGAAGAGGCAAAAGTAAACTTTCTGTTCATTAAAAACTACAAAGCTCTGGTCTTACAAGATTGTGTAACATCTTAAGACTGCTTTCAGCAGCAGTTCCCATGGAAGAATGACTGCATCCTTTCTCTGAACAACGGGAACTCCCAATACCTTAATTTTTAAATTATGAAAGTGTTAATAAAGCATCATGGAATTTAAAAAACAATCATGGGATCTTTAATAAATAGAAGGAAAAGGGAAGTAATTTGCCCATATTCTCACTACTCTAACACAGTGACTTTGATCATTTTGATGTATTTCTCCAAAGCTCTTTTTACCTATGCATGTTTTAAACATTGAATCAGGAGGTCTTGTTGTGGCTCAGCAATAACAAATCCGACTAGTATCCACAAGGATGTGGGTTCGATTCCTGGCCTTTCTCAGTGAGTTCAGGATCCGGCATTGCCGTGAGCTGTGGTGTCAGCCACAGACTCAGCTCGGATCTGTCATTGCTTTGGCTGTGGAGTAGGCTGGTAGCTGCAGTACCAAATCTACCCTTAGCTTGAGAACTTCCGTATGCTTTGGGTGCAGCCCTAAAAAAGACAAAAAAAGACATCATAGAGGCTGATGTCTAAAGCAGAATTGCAGTTTATTCATTTATGAAGGGAACTGTAACTATCAAGTGGACTCAATGTTTAGTTTAACTGACTGGTATATTCCCCCTTAGGCAATCTGCAGAAAGTGAATTTACTAGAAGGTTACTTGGTGAGGACAGTGTTACTCAAACAGAGACTTCTATGGAGCTGAAAACAATTTCTTTTCTAAGGCTAGTGTATTTTCTATCCAGGATGGTGCCCGAAGAGACACTGCCATTATTTACTTCTCTGGTTCTCCCTTTCCAGTATATTGCTATGGCAAATGTAACCACCTGTCTGATCAATATTCTTGCACTGTTTTTAATAAGATTACTCTCAGCTATGATAGATCTGAGAATGCTGGTCGTACTTTAAGTCGAATTTTCATTTCTCTGCTCTCATCTACTGGGTATATTTTTTTAAAATGTAACTCAAAGGGCAGTGTTTTTTCTATATTCTCATGCTCTTGGGGTATAACTTAACTGTTCCCTGAAGAATCTCTGGCAAATGATAGTTTTTGTTTTTTAGAGGAAGCGTACTGCCCATGAACGTGCCAAGGAGCTTTACAGTTCAGGAGAGTTTTCCAGTGGCAGGAAGTGGGGAGATGATGCTCCCAAGGAAGAAATAGATACAGGAGCTGTGAACTTGATCGAGTCAGGAGCTTGTGGAGCCTTCGTTCATGGATTGGAAGATGAGATGTATGGTAAGTATTACCGCGTAATAATACCAGTGCCCGTTTACTGAGTGACTGCTATAGGTGTGGCATAGTACTGGGTGATATACTCACTTTGTCTCATGTCACCTTTGTAGTCACTCTATGAAGTATCAACTATTTAGATTTTATAAAAGGAAGAGGCTGAGTGAGGTTCATTTGATATGATGCAGTGGTTAAGAACATAGACTTGGGGTTCAGCGCATTTAAGTTCAACTTCTAGCATTTCTATAAAACAAAGTTTATAGTAAACACTTCTGAATTGTGATAATTAAATAAGATTATGTATACATGAAACACTTAGCACAATATATAACCCACTTGGAGTTCCCTTACAGCTCAGCAGGTTAAGGATCTGGTGTTGTCCCTGCTGTGACTCTGGCTACAGCTGTGGTGTAAGTCTGATCCCAGCCCGGGAACTTTTGCAGGCCATAGGCATAACCAAAGTGTGTTTGTGTGTGTGTGTATATGTGTATTATATATATATATATATTTGAGACCCACTTATAGTAAGCACTTAATAGTAAAATTTGGTATTATTATTTTTTTTTTCTTTTTTTTAAGGCTGCACCCATGGCTTATGAAGGTTCCCAGGCTAGGGGTCAAATCAGAGCTTTAGCTGCCAGTCTACACCACAGCAATGCAGGATCTGAGCCGCATCTGCGACCTACACCACAGCTCACTGCAATGCCAGATCTTTAACACGCTCAGCGAGGCCAGGGATCAAACCCATGTCCTCATCGATGTTAGTTGGGTTTGTTAACTGCTGAGCCATGATGGGAACCCCAAAATTTGATATTATTGATACTGATAAAAATTATACCTTGTCACCCAGCTAACAGCAAGATTTAAACCCAGATTAGTCTGACTTTAAAGCCTTTGTATGACTAGTAAAGATTTTTGAAAGATATTTTCACTGGGAATCAAATTGTAGATTAATACTGGTTGGTTGTTCATCCTTTAAAAATCTTGTTCCACAGTTTTTTGCTTTGCATTTTTATTGAGTAATCTGCTGTCATTTTAAATCTTTATGCTTCTGTACATGATATATCTTTTCTCTAGTTGCTTTTAAGATTTTCTCTTTATCATTAGTTTTACATTATTTAGCTATGATGTGTCCTGCTATAATTTTCTTCTTGTTATTTATGTTTGGAGTTTATTGAGCTTCTTGGATCTATGGGTTTGTAATTTTTATAAAATTCGGGAAATCTTTGGCTGTTAACTTCTTTAAGTATTTTTCTTGTCCCATGCTCCTTGAGGGACTCCCAATTATAAATATCTCTGTAGCTTCTTTTTTTTTTTCCTAGTCTTTTTTCTTTTTGCTTTCTTTTTGGATATTTATTACTTTGTCTTGGGTTTCCACAACATGATGCTATTTATCTCACATAGATCACAGACTGTCAGTGTTTTGAGATGATTGACTCCAACCTCCAATTTTCAGTAAAGATGATAGACCTGAGGAGATAATGTTGATTGTCCAAATTTTTTTTTTATCTTCTTGCCTTATCTAGGGCCGCACCCGCGGCACATGGGGGCTCCCAGGCTAGGAGTCCAACAGGAGCTGCAGCCGCCAGCCTTCGCCATAGCCACACCAACGCGGGATCCAAACTGCGCCTGCAACCTACACCACAGCCCACGGCAACGCCAGATCCTTAACCCACTGAGCAAGGCCAGGGATCGAACCCGCAACCTCGTGGTTCCCAGTCAGGTTCGTCAACTACTGAGCCATGACGGGAACTCCTGATTGTACAAATTTTATAGTAAATTTGTATCAGAGAATTAGAAATCAGGTTTTTATTTTATGTTTGTTTTTTTAATTGATTTTTGCTTTTTCCATTATAGCTAATTTACAGTGTTCTGTCAATTTTCTACTACACAGCAAGGTGACCTAGCTACACATACATATATACATTCTTTTTTCTCACATTATTATGCTCCAAGTGACCAGACATAGTTCCCAGTGCTATGCAGCAGGATCGCATTGCTTATCCATTCCAAAGGCAATAGTTTGCATCTATTAACCCCAAATTCCCAATCCCTCCCAGTCCCTCTCCCTCCCTCTTGGCAACCACAAGTCTGTTCTCCATGTCTGAGATTTTCTTTTCTGTGGAAAGGTTCATTTGTGCCATATATTAGATTCCAGATATAAGTGAAATCATATGGTATTTGTCTTTCTCTTTCTGACTTGACTTCACTTAGCATGAGAGTCTCTAGTTCCATTCATGTTGTTGCAAATGGCATCATTTTGTCCTTTATTATGGCTGAGTAGTATTCCATTGTATATATACCAATATCTTCTTTTTTTTTTCTTTTGCCTGTTGTCATTTTAGGGCCGCACCCGCGGCATGTGGAGGTTCCCAGGCTAGGGGTCTAATCGGAGCTGTAGCCACTGGCCTATACTGCAGCCACAGCAACGCAGGATCCGAGCCGCATCTGCGACCTACACCACAGCTCATGGCAACGCCGGATCGTTAACCCACTGAGCAAGACAGGGATCGAACCCGCAACCTCGTGGTTCCTAGTCGGATTCGTTAACCACTGTGCCACGACGGGAACTCCTGTACCAATATCTTCTTAATCCAATAGTCTGTCGATGGATATGTAGGTTGTTTCCATGTCTTGGCTATTGTGAATAGTGCTGCAGTGAACGTGCAGGTGCATGTGTCTTTTTCAAGGGAAGTTTTGTCCCAATATATACCCAGGAGTGGGATCACTGAATCATATGGTAGTTCTATATTTAGTTTTCTAGGGTACCTCCATGCCATTTTCCATAGTGGTCGTACCAATTTACATTCCCACCAACAGTGCAAGAGGGTTCCCTTTTCTCCCCACCCTCTCCAGCATTTGTGGACTTATTGATGATGGCCAGTCTGACTGGTATGAGGTGGTACCTCGTAATAGTTTTGATTTGCATTTCTCTAATAATCAGTGATGTTGAGCATTTTTTCATGTGCTTGTTGGCCATCTGTGTGTCTTCTTTGGAGAAATGTCTGTTCAGGTCTTTTGCCCATTTTTCCACTGGGTTGTTGGTGTTTTTGCTGTTGAGTTGTTTGTATATTTTAGAGATTAAGCCCTTGTCAGTTGCATCTTTGAAACTGTTTTCTCCCATTCTGTAAGTTATCTTTCTGGGTTTTTTTATGGTTTCCTTTGCTGTGCAAAAGCTTATCAATTTGATTAGATCCCATTGGTTTATTTTTGCTTTCATTTCTGTTGCTTTGGGAGACTGACCTGAGAAAACATTTGTAAGGTTGATATCAGAATGTTTTGCCTATGTTCTCTTCTAGGAGTTTGATGGTGTCTTGTCTTATGTTTAAGTCTTTAAGCCATTTTGACTTTATTTTTGTGCATGGTGTGAGGGTGTGTTCCAGTTTCATTGATTTACATGAGGCTTTCCATTAGAAATCAGGTTTTTAAAATGCCTGTATAAAGGAGTTCCTGTTGTGGCTCAGCAGGTTAAGAATCCGACTAGTATTCATGAGGATGCAGGTTTGATCCCTGGCCTCATTCAAAGGGTTAAGAATCCAGTGTTGCTGCAAGCTGCAGTGTTGGTGGCAGATGAATCTCACATCTGGCGTTGCTGTGGCTGTGGCTGGCAGTTGCAGCTCCAATTTGACCCCTGGCCCAGGAACTTCCATAAACCACAGGGGCTCCCTGAAAGAAAAATAAAGTACCTATGAAAATGATACCTCAGAATAGAACTTCTCATAAGGGCAAGAAAATTACTTTTGAAAAACAGTTTTTCTATTAGCAGATAAAAGAATTGGGTTACCTGATTGAGTTTGCTGTATGGTGTTCTGTATATATAGAAATTAGTTGAAGCTTCCTCTGCTTTTTCCTTCTCTATGAACTTGATACATGAATCAAAAATACAGGTAGTATTAATGGAGTTCCCATCATGGTGCATCAGTAATGAACCCGACTAGGAACCATGAGGTTGCAGGTTCAATCCCTGGCCTTGCTCAGTGGGTTAAGGATCTGGCGCTGCCGTGAGCTGTGGTGTAGGTTGCAGACACGGCTCAGATCCTGCATTGCTGTGGCTGTGGTGTAGGCCAGCAGCTATAGCTGCCATTCGACCCCTAGCCTGGGAACCTCCATATGTCACAGGAGGTTAAGAATCAAAACAAAAAATGTATATATGAGATAATAGTATTAGATAATAAGCAAGTCCAATTTTTTTTTTTTTTTTTTTTTTTTTTTTTGCTTTTTAGGGCTACTCCCACGGCATATGGAGGTTCCCAGGCTAGGGTTCAAATTGAAGCTGTAGCCACTGGCCTATGCCACAGTCACAGCAATGCCATGTCCGAGTCATGTCTTCGTCCTACACCACAGCTCACGGCAACACCAGATTCTTAACCCTCTGAGCGAGGCCAGGGATTGAACCCACAACCTCATGGTTCCTAGTCAAATTCGTTTCTGCTGCACCATGACGGGAACTCCCAAGACTGTAATATATATTTTTTTTTTTTTGCCTTTTGTCATTTTATGGCCGCACCCGCGGCATGTGGAGGTTCCCAGGCTAGGGGTCTAATCGGAGCTGTAGCCACTGGCCGCAGCCACAGCAACGCAGGATCTGAGCCGCATCTGCAATGTACACCACAGCTCACGGCAACGCCAGATCGTTAACCCACTGAGCAAGGGCAGGGATCAAACCCGCAACCTCATGGTTCCTAGTCGGATTCGTTAACCACTGTGCCACGACGGGAACTCCTGTAATATATTTTTAACATCCCAAAAGTCCAGTAGAAATTGTTAATTTAGCTACCCGTTGCCAGGCTCCGCATGCAAAATAAAACACATTTCTTTGCTTGGAATTTCATCAAGTTAGGTCATACTGATTACCTCATGTTGATCAGAAATTTCTCTGTGAATCCCTTGATAACGCTTGCAAGAGTTACATATGAGTCAGTGAGGCATAATGGGTAAAGCCCTGGGAAGAAGGGCTAGCAGGTCACACACTGGGTTCATCTTTGGCATGCTTTGTAATTATTAGCAATTTCATGTTTAAATTACATTATTGTAAAGTAGAGCAAATCTTTCCCTTGTTATGAAGGGAGAAATTTATAACTACAAGAAAAATCTGAGTCATCTCTCTTTAATGTGGTAACTCTTTTTTTTGACTGTAGCTATGGCATGTGGAAGTTCCCAGGCCAGGGATCACACTTGAGCTGCAGTTTCGACCTGCACCGTAGCTCCAACAATGCTGATCCTTAACCCATTGGTGCCACAGTAGAACCTCCAGCAACTCTTTAACAAAAAATTTTTTTTTTTTGTCTTTTAGGGCTACACTGGCAGTATATGGAGGTTCCCAGGCTAGGGGTCTAATAGGAGCTGTAGCCTCCATCCAGCCTACACCACAGTCACGGCAATGTGGGATTTGAGCCACGTCTGAGACCTACACCACAACTCACAGCAATGCCAGGTCTTAATCCACTGAGTGAGGCCAGGGATTGAACCAGCATCCTCATGGATGCTAGTGAGGTTCATTAACCACTGAGCCACCAGGGGAGCTCCAAAAAAAAATTTTTTTTTTGTCTTTTCTGGGACTGCACTGGCGGCATATGGAGATTCCCAGGCTAGGGGTCAAATCAGAGCTGTAGCCGCTGGCCAATGCCACAGCAACACGGGATCCGAGCCACGTCTGCAACCACTACAGCTCACGGCTACACCAGATCCTTAACCCACTGAGCAATGCCAGGGATCAAACCTGCAACCTCACGGTTCCTCGTCGGATTCGTTTCTGCTGAGCCACAACAGGATCTCCAGAACTCCATTAATCTTAAAGATTCTTTTTTTTTTTTTTTGGCCTTGCCCATGGCATTTGGAAGTTCCAGGGCCAGGGATCAAACCCACAGCTGCGACCTGAGCCACAACAGCGATAAAACTGGATCCTTAACCCACTGTCCCACCAAGGGAAAAACTTAATAATGTTATTTTAAAATTGCCTTTAGGAGTTCCCTTCATGGCTCAGTGGTTAACGAATCCGACTAAGAACCCTGAGGTTGCGGGTTCGATCCCTGGCCTTGCTTAGTGGGTTAAGAATCCAGCGTTGCCGTGAGCTGTGGTAAAGGTTGCAGACGCGGCTCGGATCCCACGTTGCTGTGGCTGTGGCGAAGGCCGGCGGCTACAGCTCCTGTTACACCCCTAGCCTGGGAACCTCCATATGCCGCGGGTGCGGCTCCACATAAAGGCAAAAAGACAAAAAAAAAAAAGTTGCCTTTGAAAAACGTACTTTACTGTGATTGAAATACTGAGATAATAAGACAACTGAGTTTTTAAGAAATTTAGATAATGGAGATAGACATGTAGCTTGATCACATGTCTGTGGAGTCAGAATCTAAACCTTAGTCCGTATGGTACCTACGTCCTTGATCGTAGGTCCATGTGAAGATGGTAGCAGAATCTGCAGGCATGGAGGAGCTCTCCAGAGAGAGTTTGTAGAGTGAAAAGAGTAGAGAGGGAAAGACAAACCTGAATGAGAAGGAGTCCTTCTTGGCTTTGTCCTGTGGATCTTAACGTGACATGCAGTTTTGTTTGTCCCCTTTTCTGTAGAGGTGCGCATTGCTGCTGTAGAGGCCCTTTGCATGCTGGCCCAATCTTCACCCTCTTTTGCTGAGAAGTGCCTTGATTTCCTGGTTGACATGTTTAATGATGAAATTGAGGAAGTACGTCTACAGTCCATACATACCATGAGAAAAATCTCTAACAATATCACCCTTCGAGAGGATCAGCTTGACACTGTCCTGGCAGTGTTAGAGGTGAGCGATCAGTTTGTTACTCATTTCTTCATCAGTACCTACTGAATGCCACTTTTTTTTTTTTTTTTTTTAAAACAGACATTGGTTCTGCCTTCTCATCATGCAGCTCTCCCAAGGTGGAGAAGACTGACACAGTTTGAATAAAGCTTAGTGTTGCTGTGGTCAGGAAAGGCCTGGATGCCGTGGGAATACAGAGTTGTCTGAGGTAACGTTGGGAAGTTAGGGAAGAAAGAAGAATGCTGAGGTGGACACTTGAAGGAATAGGACTTAGTGAGGCATTTTCTTGTTCTTTTTTTTCTTTTGAAGGATCGTTGACCTAGAATATTCTATTAGATTCAGGTTTTTGAGGCATTTTCTAGGAAGGAGCGGCCCTGATGGTCGTAAGAGGGAAGTGAACCAAACAGAGGGAGCCGTGTGTAAGGATCCACAGGTAGTGAGTATGACATATTCAAGGAATTGGGATCAATTCATGGTGATACGACAGAGCGCTGAGAGAAGGAGGAGGGAAAGGAAGTGGCTATAGATGAGGCGGGAGCTAAATGATGAAGAATTCTTGTCAGCCTTTGATTTGATTTAATTCTTCTGGTGAATCATAGGATGTTACAGCAGGAAGGTATCTTAAGGATCAGTTCATTAAACCTGGAGTTTTACAGGAAAAAAAGTAATTTGTTTGAAGTCATACAGGTACTAAGTGTCTGTGTCTGTACCACGATGTGAACACAGATTTGCCTCCCAGGCTGTACAACTCTTTGTGGTTCTTGAATTATTTATTTATTTTTTGTCTTTTTGCCTTATCTAGGGCCGCACCCGTGGCATGTGGAGGTTCCCAGGCTAGGCGTCTAATAGGAGCTGTAGCTGCTGGCCTTCGCCACAGCCATGCGGGATCCAAGCCGCCTCTGCAACCTATACCACAGCTCACGGCAACGCCGGATCCTTAACCCACTGAGCAAGGCCAGGGATTGAACCCGCAACCTCATGGTTCCTAGCTGGATTCGTTAACCACTGAGCCATAACAGGAACTCCTTGAATTATTTTTCTGAAGTGTCTGGATCTTATTTGTGAGTTCTGAAGTTTTCAGAATATTAATAAATAAGATTTGGCCTTTGGTCCCCCTCCCCTCTTTTTTTCCAGAGATTTTGAAAGGGATAGTAATTTGATGTTTACATATTAGCGCTTGTTAGGGATTTCTGCTACATACCGTAGAAAACAGGCTACGTGCTTAGTTTTGACGTTCTCTGTCATTCTCTCAGTTGCCAGCACTTCTATTAAGATTTTTCCTGAATTATAAATTTTCGTAATTTTTCATCTACCTTTTCCTAGTAAGATAAGTTTGCATTTCATATATTATTCTCTATAGCCTACTCCCTCCTTTCCTTTTTAGTTTTCTTTCCTATCGTACCTCACCTTGAACTTTATGCTGTATTCACTCCTCTAATCATCCTGCTTTTCTTCACCATTTTACCTTCACTGTAATTTTTTCCCCTCTGCCTGCAAAACTGCCAGTTTTCTTCACATATCAGATTTCCACTTATTTCCAGGATCTGCACTAGGTAATATATCTAGGAAAGCCTTCCTTAACTAACTATACCACTGGGTGGGCTAAACAGCACTCTTGTATTTTTGTAACACCCTTAGTATGCTACTGTAGTATTTACCAATATGTGTCCTGTTTATTTAATTCTTTATTCCACAAGACTGTGAACTTCTCAAGGGGCCAGGGGCCGTTGCATCCTTTAATTCTGAATGCTTTGTAGTGAAGGTGCAGTACATGCTCAGTACATGTGAAGTAGCTGAGCTGTGTCCCAGGCTGTAGTTTGACTTACCGAATTGTTCATAGGGCCACTTACGGGTTTATTTGTGAGCACCTTCATATAAAACTCACCAAGAATTTATTTAGATCTAAATTCCTTGATGTGGAGTTCTTTCCATGAAGTTTAGACTTATATAAACTTACTGTCCTTCTCTCCTGCTGCTCATTGCTCTTTATATTTACTCCGGCACCGTACCTCGCTGCTTTGAGATTCAGCTAGCTGACCTTCCAGCCCTATGTGCTTCTTTCCTTCTTTTTTGTTTTCTTGCTTTCTCTACTTTCTTTCTCTCCCTTCCTTTCTTCATTCTTTCCCTCCCTCCTTCCTTCCTCCTTTCCTCTTTCCTTCCCTTCTCTCCCTCCATTCCTCCCTCCTTTTCTTCCTTTCTTTTACATTGAGCTCATAGTAAATCTCCTGGGATGTGTATTCTAAAGATGTAGAGTAAACAAAATGATTTCAGAGGGTGCTGTCTTAAACAGAAGTGACAGAGGAGTGAGAACTTTCACTGTAAAGTAAGTGATCAGTAAAAGGCTTTCTCAGTTGATGCAGAGTCTTTTAAATGAGAAAAGGAAGCCAGCGTGTGAAAGTTGGAGGAAATACCTTCAGGTAGAGGCAACAGCAGATAGAAAGGCTCTAAGGTACCGATGAGCTTTGGTGTTTCCAGGATGGGGTGTGAGAACGCTGGTGCAGGTGGAACATAGACAGTAGAGAAGTGGAAGTGGTGTGAAATGAGGTCTGAGAGGTGGGTAGGGGCAAGCGGAGTGCTTTGGAGGCTATTGTGAGATGTTTGGATTTTATTCCAAATATTATGGAGATACCGTTGGAGACTTTATGCAGAAAGATAACAATTTACCACTTTTTCAGCTCTATGCATCTCATTCTTAAAGTCTTCTTGAAGTTCAGATCAGATAAATTCACCCTTTTCCTCATTCCTTCACTTAAGGCATAATTATTGAATACGAAGCTCATGTGTCTCTAACTGTAGTATTCACATTTTTATCATTTATGGCAGGTTTAGTGTATTTGTCTTATCTCCCTGATGAGATTGTGAGCTCCTTAAGAAGAGTGTACATGTTGTACCCCTTATTGTACTGTTGCAGTTTACTGTGGTGACTCTGCATAGGGAATGCTTGTTAGTAAACACTTCCTAAAACAAATCTGTACAAGTTAACTGTACAGCTGGGAAGTTCTGAAGAATCCCACAAGTCAAAATTGTTTTCTGGAGTTCCCTTTGTGGCTCAACAGTTAACAAACCCAACTAGAATCCATGAGGATGTGGGTTTGATCCCTGGTCTCGCTCAGTGGGTTAAGGATCTGGTGTTTCCGTGAGCTGTGGTGTAGGCTGCTGACGTGGCTTGGATCCTGCGTTGCTGTGGTATAGGCCAGAGGCTGTAGCTGCCATTCGACCCCTAGCCTGGGAACCTCCTTATTTCGTGGGTGTGGCCCTAAAGTAGCCCCCCCAAATTGTTTTCTTATTATTTTGAAAATTGTTTCTCCAGTACATTTGATATAACTGCCTCTTATCTTCCCATAGGAAGATTTGTACATATGGGAAGTATTATATCTTATTTAAACCTGTAACTTATAGAGCCAGACAGATATGAATCAGTCTATCAGTCTTTCTCTTGGGTCCCTTTTTCCCTTTGTTTGTTTTTATTTTTTATTTTTTATTTATGTTTTTTCTAAATGGATTTTATTTCAATTATAGGTGTACATAAATCATCACAAGTCAATTTTACAGATTTTGTCTCCCAAACCCCCAGTGCATCGCCCCACCCCCCAGATTGTCTTATTTGAAAAACCAAGGTTTTCCAAAGTCTGTGAGTCATTGTCTGTTCTGTAAAAAGATTCATTGTGTTTGTTTAGTTTCTACATGTAAGGTAGCATTGGGTGTTGCTGTCTAATTGTCTGACTGGTTTCACTTTGCATGATAATTTCTAAGTCCATCCATGTTGCTATAAATGTTGGTAATTCGTTCCTTTTAATGGCTGAGGAACATTCCATTGTGTGTATGTACCATATCTTCCCTATCCACTCTTCTGTGGATGGGCATTTAGGTTGTTTCCATGACCTGGCTATTGCATAGAGTGCTGCAATGAACACTGGAGTACAGGTGTCTTTCGGGTCATGGAGTCTGCTGGATAGATGCCCAGGAGTGGGATTGCTGGATCAAATGGTAATTCTATTTTGAGTTTTCTGAGGAATCTCCATACTGTTTTCCACAGTGGCTGCACCAATTTGCATTCCCACCAACAGTGTAATAGGGTTCCTTTTTCTGCACACCCTCTCCAGCACTTATTGTTTGTAGTCTTTTTGATGGCCATTCTGGCTGGTGTAAGGTGGTACCTCATAGTGGTTTTGATTTGTATTTCTCTAATGAGGAGTGATGTTGAACATCTTTTCATGTGTTTATTTGCCATCTGCATGTCTTCTCTGGAGAACTGTCTGCCTAGATCCTCTGCCCATTTTTGGATGGGGTTGTTTGTTTCTTTGGTGTTGAGCTGTAGGAGCTGTTTGTAAATTTTGGAGATTAATCCCTTGTCAGTTGAATCATTTGCAGATATTTTCTCCCATCTGTGGGTTGTCTTTTCGTTTTGTTTAGGGTTTCCTTAGCTGTGCAGAAACTTTGAAGTTTAATTAAGTCCCATTTGTTTATTTCTCTCTTTATTGTCCTTACTCTGACACATGGATCTGAGAAGATGTTGCTATCATTTATGTCAGAGAGTGTTTGGCCTATGTTTTCCTCTAAGAGTTTTATAGTATCAGGTCTTA
>PVHT020000037.1:4269854-4435422 GCA_004024745.2 Catagonus wagneri
TGAATTTCTATTTTATTGATTTCCTCTCTGACCTTAATGATTTCTTTCCTTCTGCTGACTTTAGGGTGTTTTTGTTCTTCTTTTTCTAATTCATTTAGGTGATGGGTTAGGTTATCGATTTGAGATTTTTCTTCTTTTTTGAGGAAGGCCTGCAATGCTATGAACTTCCCTCTAAGCACTGCTTTTGCGGCATCCCATATATTTGGGGTTGTTGTGTCTTCATTCTCATTTGTTTCAAGGTATTTTTGTATTTCTTTCTTGATTTCCTCATTAACCCATTCGTTTTTTAGAAGCATGTTGTTTAGTCGCCATGTAGTATGTTTTCTCTCATTTCCTTTCCTGTGGTTGATTTCTAGTTTCATGCCCTTGTGGTCAGAGAAGATACTTGAGAAAATTTCTATATTCTTAAATTTGTTGAGGTTAGCTCTATGCCCCAGTATGTGGTCTATCCTTGAGAATGTTCCATGTGCACTTGAGAAGAATGTATATTCTGATTTTTTTGGATGTAATGCCCTGAAAATGTCAGTTAGGTCTAATTTTTCTATTGTGTCATTTAGGATCTGTATGAGGTAATATTTAATCCCATTTTTAGGTGAGAAATATATCTGCTCAAGGTAACACATCAGTTCTTTTCTGATTTTAGAACTTCATCCAGTGTATTGATTAGAATGCTTTTGTGTACAAGTAACAGAAAATCTGATTAAAAGTGGCTTTAGGAGTTCCTCTTGTAGCTTAGTGGGTTAAGAACCCGACCAGCATCCATGGTGATGTGGGTTCGATCCCTGGCCTTACTCAGTGGGTTAAGGATCCAAAGTTTCCTCAAGTTGCGGCGTAGGTTGCAGATTTGGCTTGAATCCCATGTTGCTGTGGCTGTGGTGTAGGTCCCTAGCCTGGGAACTTCCATATTGCTGCTGGTTTGGCCCTTAAAAAAAAAAAAAGTGGCTTTAACAATAAAGTCTAATTTAGAAGTCAGAAAGTTTATTTCAGGATTGGTCATTCAGTAGCTCAGGGTTAGTACTCTGGTTGATTTCTCTGCAGTTTGCTTGGCTTTCTCTTCATAGTTGCAAGATGGCTGCCGCATAAGACTGTATCTTCAGACAGAAAGAGAAGGGCAATCCCTCTCACGCCCTTCTTTTTTATTTGGTTAGGAGAAGGTTCCTGAGATGCTCCCAGCAGACTTCCTCTCTTGTTCCGTTGACCAGAACTGTGTTACTTGACCACCTCAAACCAGTCGCTGGAAAATGGGAATGGGCTGCTAGGATGGGTTTACACCAGTTGTGGTTGAGCGCTAGGCCTGGGCCTACTTTCTTTGAACACTTTGCTACCTACCTGATACCTGAGTAAAATTAGGGTTCTCTTGTTAAGGGCGCTGGGGGAAAGGGCTGTTAAATAACCTATAGTAATATCTGTCATGCCAGCTCTTTTATCTTCGTAATAGCCAAGTTTTTAGATGAATTAACTACGTCCCAGAATAATTGAATGACTTATCTGCAGTCATAGAGGTCACAGAAGTGGATGACTGAGAATTTGTGATTCTGAATTAAGTTTTCTGATTCCAGTTCCCAGTACTTTTTTTTTTTTAAGGGCCGCACCTGTGGCATGTGGAAGTTCCCAGGCTAGTGTTTGACCCGGAGCTACAGCTGCCAGCCTACACCACAGCCACAGCAATGCCAGATCTGGCCGCATCTGTGACCTACGCTGCAGCTCACAGCAATGCCAGGTCCTTAATGCACTGAGCAAGGCCAGGGATCGAACCTGTGTCCTCAGGGATATTGGGCTCCTTACCTCTGAGCCACAGCAAGAACTTCCTCCAATTCCCAGCACGTTTTAGAGCACTTACTAACGAGGACTCTCTTTTTGTTTCAGATGCTTGAAGTTCCTGGGAAGTCGGCATCCAACTCTGGTGCTCCCCCTGGTGCCAGAGCTCCTGAGCACACACCCGTATTTCGACACAGCTGAGCCGGACATGGATGACCCAGCCTGTATCCTCTGTGCAGAATCCCCTGACCTAGCAGGGAACTTGGTCATCTTTTTCTGCAGTGCAGCTCGGGTGGTCTGAGGAGTTTGGTTTTTTTGTTTGGTTTTGTTTTTCTGCCTCACTTCTTTTAGGTAAGAGTGTATCCTGAAGGAGCCCGGTGGTTATTAGTTTTCATTCTTATTTTCACAGTAATTTAACTTTGCCATTTAATACTACTACTAAATTTTATTGAGCACGTACTGTATTCTAATACTGTTCAAATGCTTTGTATATTTTATCACTGATTTATCAAACAACCCTAGAAGGAGGTATTATTTCCAGCTTACAGATGAGGAAACTGAAGCCCAGAGAGACTAAATAACTCTCCAGGTAGTAAATCTGGGCTTCAAAGCCAGACATCTTTGCCTTTAAAGCTTGTAGACTTTTCCCTGTGTCTCATTCCATGTTTTGCTTTATCTGCGGCCTGAAGGAGGGGCTGCATGATTACTCTGCCTCTTCTACAAGTTTAGGGGAGTTGTGGTAGCTTGGGCAGCATGCCATGCAGTTGGGTTGTTTCCAGTAATGGGAATACATTTACATCAGTCCATCACACTCTCCAGTGATTCTTTGCACTCTATAACAGATCGTTGGTGAGGTTTAGAGGGGTATTTATTGAGATACAGGGATCAGCCAAGTAACTGGCTATTGTGAGATGACCATTGTATTCTTTTTTTGGGGGGGCGCACCCTCAGCATATGGAGGTTCCCAGGCTAGATGTCTAACCAGAGCTGTTGCTGCCGGCCTACTCCAGAGCCACAGCAACAGGGATCCGAGCCACATCTGCGACCTACACCACAGATCATGGGAACGCCAGATCCTTAACCCACTGAGCAAGGCCAGGGATCAGACCCACAACCTCATGGTTCCTAGTTGGCTTCGTTTCCGCTGCGCCATGTATTCTAATTCTGTTTTTTTGTTTGTTTGCTTGTTTTTGTCTTTTTAAGGCTGGACCCATGGCATATGGAGATTCCCAGGCTAGGGGTCGAATCAGAGCTTTAGCTGCTGGCCTGCACCACAGCCACAGCAACACCATATCTGAACCACATCTGTGCCCTACACCACAACTCACTGCAATGCCAGATCCTTAACCCACTGAGCAAGGGGAGGGATTAAACCTACGTCCTCATGGATGCTAGTCACATTTGTTTCTGCTGAGCTACAATGGGAACTCCTGATTCTGTTTTTTTCTTTTTATAGTGCATTTGCAGAATTTTTAAAAGATCTTTGTAATTGACATGCTGACCAATGCGTGAATTCTGTATTTACCTCTGAAAAAGGCACATCCCGGATGACCTTCCTCTAAAAATGCAGTACTGTGATTATTTGAAATTTGGCTCCTCAGAGAAGGACTCTTGGGATAGTTGCTTTTACACATCACCCAGGACATATTAGAGTGGCCTGAAAAAGATAAAAGTAAATATTTTTGGAAACATATTATGTTAATGTATGTTTCTGGGTAGTTGGAAGATCATGGTTTTTTTTTTTTTTTTGGTCTTTTTGCCTTTTCTAGGGCCGCTCCCGCGGCATATGGAGGTTCCCAGGCTAGGGGTCTAACAGGAGCTGTAGCTGCCGGCCTTCGCCACAGCCACAGCAACGCGGGATCCAAGCTGCGTCTGCGACCTACACCACAGCTCACGGCAATGCTGGATCCTTAACCCACTGAGCAAGGCCAGGGATCGAACCCGCAACCTCGTGGTTCTTAGTCAGATTCGTTAACCACTGAGCCACAACGGGAACTCCCTGGAAGATCATGGTATTTAAGAAATATGTCACTAACAGAGACTGACCCCAAATGTAGCTTCAATATTAATTACAGTTTTTTTTCCCCCCCGACATAAAAGAGATCTTGAGATAAGCAGTCTGGTGTCGTATAGCAGCTGTGCATTATTCTTGGTGATCCAGGCCACTTCTGCTTTTCTCTTCTGCCATTTTCAGTTGTCTAGAATTTTTTTTTTTTTTGGTCTTTTTAGGGCCACACCTGTGGCATATGGCAGTTCCCGGGCCCTTGGCATGCAGAAATTCCTAGGCCACAGATCGAACCCAAGGCACAATAGTGACAACATCATGTTCTTCACCGCGTGGCCACCAGGGAACTCCTACAGTTAATATTTTGATGTGTTTCCTTCTCTCTTTTTAAAAGCTTGGGTTTGGAATTTTGTGGGGTTTTTTTTTTTTCCTTTTTCATCTGTACCTGTGGCATATGGAAGTTCCCAGGCCAGGGATCGAATCCGAGCTATAGCCGTGACCTCTGCCACAGGTGTAGAAATGCTGGATCGTTAACCTACTATGCCACAGTGGGAGCTCTTGTTATTTTTGAATTTTTAAATTTTTTTTCTTTTTATGGCCGTACCTGTGGCATATGGAAGTTCCCAGGCTAGAGGTCAAATTGGAGCTGTGGCTGCTGGCCTGCACCACAGCTCACAGCAATGCCAGATCTGAACTGAGTCTGAGATCTACACCACAGCTCATGGCAGTTCTGAATCCTTAAACCACTTAGCAAGGCCAGGGATTGAACCCGCATCCTCCTGGATACCATTTGGGTTCTTAACCCACTGAGCCACAACGGGAACTCCTGTTATTTTATTTTTTTAACATTTCATTTTATCAAGGAAATATTTGTTGATAGATAGTTGCTGTCATATTCTCTATATATAGAGCCTGCTTTTTTCACTTATGGCAAAATGCTTATGATATAATATTGAAAGTCTTCTATGGGAGTTCTCCTGTAGCTTAGTGGGTTAAGGATCCAGTGCTGTCAGGGCAGCAGCCAGGGTCACTTCTGTGGCACAGATTTGATACCTGGCCCAGAAACTTCCACATGCCATGGGTGTGATAAAAAAAAAGGCTGTTACAAATACAATTTTTAATGATTGTATAATACTCCATTGAGTAGATGAAACAGAAGTTGTGTAATCATTCTCCTGGCTTTGGACATTTAGGTTGTTTGTGATTATTTGCTATTACAAATGATTCTGTGGTGTTTGATTTTGAGATATGGATTTACTCTACATTCATAAGACTCTTACTGTCTGGTATCAAACTGTTATCCAAAGGGATTGTGTCAGTGTGTACTTATCAAAAGTTTCTGTTTGATAAAATTTGTATTCTCAGCAACAGGCATTATTTTGAAAAACCTTTCTGAGGTCCTGTTGTGGCTCAGTGGGTTAAGGACCCGACATTGTCTTTGTGAGGATGCAGGTTCGATTCCTGGCCTAGCTCCGTGGGTTAAGAATCTGACTGGGATCTAGTGTTGTCACGGCTGTGGCACAGCCTTTAGCTGCAGCTCAGATTTGACCCCTAGTCCTGGAACGTCCATATACTTCAGGTGGGGCCATTAAACAACAACAGCAACAAACCTTTCTTTGGTAATTTGACAAGGAATTGGGATAATTTGGAGTGGGATAATGTATCTCGAATTTGCGTTTCTTTGTTAGAAAACTGTAGTTATTTAATTGGAATTTGGGAGGGTGCGAATTAGAGGCACCAAATTCTGACCAGGCTCAATTTTATATCTCCAAGTTTACTTAACCCACTTATCTATCAGACATTGCAGTTTTGGTTCTTATTTTCAATGCTGCTAAAACCTGTCCAACAATGCCTGCGTTGTTCTCAGATCATACCTTTAGGCACTATGCTTACCTCCGAGACAGTCTTTCTCATCTTGTTCCTGCCTTGAGGGTATGTTGAAAACATCTTTTGTCCTTTTTTTTTGTTTTTTGTTTTTTTTTCTTTTTTTTTAGTCCTTTGTGGTTGTTAAATAGCAGAAAGCAAACTGTATAGTGTCTGAAAACATCTGCATTCATTCTCTTCCTTGGGCTCTCTCCCATTGTTTTGTACTTTCGCTTTTCTGTATCTTTTCCCTTTTTTTTTTTTTTAGGGCCACACGTGCAGCATGTGGAGGTTCCCAGGCTAGGGTTTGAATCAGAGCTTCAGCTGCTGGCATACACCACAGCAAGGCCAGATCGGAGCCTCGTCTGCGACCTACACCACAGCACAATGCATTGCACGATTCTTAACCCACTGAGTGGGGCCAAGGATCCAACCCGAATCCTCGTGGTTTGTTACCACTGAGCCACAACTGGAACTCCTTCCTTACCTTTTAAGGTAATTCATTTTTAATATCTCTGGGTTATTATGTTATGTTAGGCAAAGAGAAGGAATCTGGAGCAATATATTTCAAATAAAAGTTTAGATCATTTTATATTTAATTACATAGAGCTATGATTCTCAGATTTATTTCTTAATAATAATATTTATTTATTTAGGCTGTGCCCATGGCATTCCGAAGTTCCTGGTCCAGGGCTTGAACCCGAGCCACAGCACTGACAATACTGAATTCTTAACTGCTAGACCATCAGGGAACTCCAAAATTTATATATATATATATATATATTTATAAATATGTATATGGCTCTTTTAGGGCTGAACCCGCGGCATATGGGAGTTCCCAGGTGTAGGTCGCAGACATACCTCAGATCCCACGTTTCTGTGGCTGTGGCCAGCAACTGCAGCTCTCGTTAGACCCCTAGCCTCTGATTAGACCCCTAGCCTGGTTTCTTTCATGTCACCAAAAGCTGAGCCACTAAATTGGATGGTGCTAAAACCCCATTGTGTTTGCTTAGTTACCAGGTAGAAAACTTGTGTCATCAGCTCTTTCTCCCAATATCACGCCTCATGAGGACCCATCACATCAGTTCCTGCAGCAGAGTCTTGAAAGGGTGTACAGTCTTCAGCACCTGGACCCTCAAGGATCGCAGGAGCTGCTAGAGTTCACTATCAGGTGAGGTAATTGATCATCCATTTCCTTGGTAGAGTTACCATTGTTGTCATGCTAGGCGTGACCCTTTTGATTGCCACTGTTGATTCTAGGCTAGTTTTTATCACTATTGACCTACACTCATATGTGATTTTTATGATGTTTTTATTTGGATTAGATTGTGGTTTAAGCGTGTTCATGACCAGATAGATGATTAGTACAAAACTCGAACGAGTTACAAAGAAGTTTTTTCAGTTTTTCTTACCTTATGTATTGTTTAGGATGGGTTATAGAAAATACCAAGTAACAGTGGCTTAAACAGAAGGAAAGATTAATTCTTTTTCTCAGGCATATAGAGCTGAGATGGCTGTTGACCTAGACTCTTGTTTCTCCATCTTCTGCATAAAGTAGCCTTTGCCTGATCAGTGCTTAGTTAACACTTGGTGACTCTGTTACTAAGGAAGAAGGGAAGAATATTCAGAACAATCAGCAGATTCTGACAGACCCTGTTAGAATGTCCCCAGTGATCTGAAAAGAAATGAAACTCTTTTGCCCTTAGCAAAGGCAGTTATCTATCTGCTTTTGTAAATAAGGTTTGATTGAAACGCAGCCACACTCATTCATTTAGCTACTGTCTGTGACTGCTTTCACACCGCAGTGACAGACTTGAGTAGTTACCACAGAAACTGTGTGGACTGCAAAGCCTAAAATATTTACATCTGACCCTTTACAGGAAAAGTTTTCTGACCCTGAAGCGATGCCTCAATCCTGGTTTCTTCCTCATCTGCTCCCTCACCAAGGTGATTAATTTTAGAGGCCACTACTGAAGTTATTGGTACTAACTCCAGGAAAATAAGCCCCACCAACTCAGCCCCACCCAAATAAACATTGAAGTTTTGTCCTTGTTAGTTTCCTATCCATTTGGCACTAAGCAAGTTTAAAAAGCACAAAAGCAAGCCAGCTTGGCCGTTAGCTACAGTGCTGGCTATTAGTTGGCGCTTGTGAGCACCCTGGTTTGAGGCACCCTCATCATCTGGGTTCTGTGAGGTGATAGTCTTGCTGTACTCTCTGCTGATCAGGCACTGTTCTGGTGCTGTGGTTGGTCCTGGGCACTATGTTTCTAGTCAAGTGCATTCTGAGAAAGGTGGCCAGGATGGTAAAAGATCCAGAAAGGGAAAGCACACGGTACAGTAGCAATTGATGACTTACTATGTTTTACAATCATCATTGCAGCTGGATGTTGTTAACCATTTCACAGAAGAAATAGAAATTTGGGGACGTGGAGCAATTTGCCGGAAAGTAGCAGACCCGGGATTTAAATCTAGCTTCCTTAGGCTCTAAAATTGATGTTCTGTGATAGGCAGCAGTGAAGAGGATTTGTGTATCACTGGAGATCAGGTCAGATGACCCTTGAGGTTCTTGAGAATTTATGTTCTCTGGGAATTCCTCCTACGGTGCAGCAGGTTAAGAATCTGAGATTGTCTTCATAGACAGGAATCAAACCCCGCATTAGTGAATATTTGTTAGAAACTCTGGTTTTGATGGCTTAACCAGAAATGGAGTCTTTTAAGATTTTTATAGATGGCATTTTCTTTTGGTCATACCTTACCTTCAGTTGGATGGATTTGATGTTTTATAAGGCTCTGCTATCCCTGATGATAACAAGGGCTGGTGTGTATTAAGTGTGCACCATGTACCCACTCTTACATGTGTTTTATGTATGTAATTTCACTGAACTTGAAAACAATCCCATGAGAATTATCCGGTTTTTACAGTGAGTGAGGGAGCCTGAGTTCATTCACTTGTTTCATGGTTTTGCAACACCCATTGGATGCCAATCATTTTGCTTGGCAGAAAGGACACAGTGGTAAATTAGACATAGTCTACTACAAGGTATCTTACAGCCTGGTTGGGGAAATAGCTAGGGAAACAGAATGCAATACTGTGCTTTCCACCCAAGATAATAAGTATATTCTAGAAGAAAAGAAGGTGGCACTCAGCCCTTCCTTTCATGGTTTAAGCAGTGACCAGAAGAATAAATAGAAATTAAGTTAAGATGGCAAAAGACTATCAAAGACAAGGAATAGCAAAGTTCTGAACTGGAACATAGGTCTTTCTATCCTTCCATTTGGTCACACTGTTCTGTTCCTGTTTATAAACAGTTTATATGACATGAACCATCTAGTATGGTGAGATTTAAAATCCACAGATGTGTTTCAAATCAAAGAGAAAATTAAAACATACCTAGAGACAAATGAAAGTGAAAATATGAAAACCCGTAACCTAAGGGATGCAGCAAAAGCAGTTCTAAGAGGGAAGTTTATAGCCATACAAGCCTACCTCAGGAAATAAGAAAAATATCAAATAAACAACCTAATCTTATACCTAAAGCAGCTAGAGCAAGAATAATGAACAAAACCCAAAGTTAGTAGAAGGAAAGAGATCATAAAGATCAGAGCATAAATAAATGAAAAGTATACTAAAAAATAAAATAGACAAGATCAATGAAACTAAAAGCTAGTTCTTTGAAAGGATAAACAAAACTGATAGACCTTTAGCAAAAAAAGAGGGCCCAAATCAATGAAATCAGAAATAAAGAAGTTATTCCTGCTTTATAGCACTGGGAACTGTATCTAGACACTCATGATGGAGCATAATAATGTGAGAAAAAGAACGTATATATGTATGTGTGACTGGGTCACCTCGCTGTACAGTAGAAAATTGGCATAACACTGTAAACCGGCTATAACGGAAAAAAATAAAAATCATTAAAAATATAAAGAAATAAAGAAGTTACAACTTCCAACACAGGAGAAATACAAAGGACTATAGGAGACTACTGTGACAACCTAGAAGAAATAGACAAATTCTTAGGAAGATACAATCTCCCAAGACTGAACCAGGAAGAAATAGAAAATATAAACAGTAATTAAGAGTACTGAAATTGAATCACTAATTTATAAATTCCCAGCAAACAAAAGCCCAAAGCCAGATGGCTTCATGGTGAAATCTACCAGACACTTAGAGAAGGGTTAACACTTATCCTTCTGAAACTATTCCAAAAAATTGCAGAGGAAAAAACACTTCAGAACTCATTCTGTGAGCCCACCATCACTCCGATACCAAAACTAAAGATAATCACAGAAAAGAAAATTATAGGCCAGTATCACTGATGAACATAGATGCAGAAATCCCCAACAAATACTAGCAAATTAAATGGAACAGTGTATTAAAAGGATCATATGGAGTTCCCGTTGTGGCTCAGCAGAAATGAATCTGACTAGCATCCATGAAGACGCAGGTTTGATTCCCTGGCCTCGCTCAGTGGGTTAAGGATCTGGTGTTGCCGTGAGCTGTGGTGTAGGTCATGGACATGGCTCAGACTCCACATTGCTGTGGCTGCAGTGTAGACCAGCAGCTGTAGCTCTGATTAGACTCCTAGCCTAGGAACTTCCATATGCTGCATTTGCAGCACTAAAAAGACCAAAAAAAAAAAAAAAAAAAAAAGGGATCATACACCATGATCACGTGGGATTGGGATTTATCCCAGGGATGCAAGAATTTTTAGTATCCATAGATCGATCAATGATATACCACATTAACAAACTGAAGAATGAAAACCATCTGATCATCTCAGTAAATGCAGAAAGAACTTTTAATAAAAGTCAATATCCATTTATGATTAAAAACTCTCACGAAAGTAGGCATAGAGGGAACCTACTTCAACATAATAAAGATACCTGTGACAAACCCATAGCTAACATAGTATTTCCTCTGAGATCAGGAATAAAACAAGAATGCTCACTCTTGGGAGTTCCCATTGTGGTGCAGTGGAGACGAATCTGACTAGTATCCATGAGGATGCCCGTTTGATCCCTGGCCTCGCTAACTGGGTTAAGGGTCCAGTGTTGCCACAAGCTGTGTATGGTGTAGGTCCCGGACGCAGCTCAGATCTGGCATTGCTGTGGCTGTGGTGTAGGCCAGCAGCTGTAGCTCTGATTTGACCCCTACCCTAGGAACTTCCATATGCCTCAGATGTGGCCCTAAAAAAGCAAAAAAAAAAAAAAAAAGAATGGTCACACTTGTCACTTTCATTCAATATAGTTTTGAAAGCCCTAGCCACAGCAGTCAGAGAAAAAAAAGGATTCCAAACTGGAAAGGAAGAAGTAAAACTGTCACTGTTTGCAGATGACATGATACTGCACATAGAAAGTCTTACAGATGCTACCAGAATACTGTTAGAGCTCATCAATGAATTCAGTAAAGTTACAGGATACAAAATTAATAGACATAAATTGTTTGTATTTCTATAAACTAACAACGAAATATCAGAAAGATACACTAAGGAAACAATCTCATTTATCATAACATCAAAAGGAATAAAATACCTAGGAATAAGCCTACCTAAGGAAGCAAAAGACCTGTACTTTGATGCTATAAGTTGCTGATGAAAGAAATTGAAGACACAAACATATGGAAAGATACATCCTGTTGGATTGGAAGAATCAATATTGTCAAAATTATCATACTACCCAAGGCAGTCTACATATTCAGTGCAATCCCTGTAAAATTACCAGTGGCATTTTTCACGAAACGAACCAAAACTTAAAATACTTATGGAAACACAAAAGACCCTGAATAGCCAAAATAATCCTGAGAAAGAAGAACTGAGTTGGAGGGATCATTCTCCCTGGCCTCAGACGATACTACGAAGCTATAGGAATCAAAACAGCATGGTACTGTCACAAAAATAGGATTGTAGGTCAGTGTAACAGGATGGAAAGCCTAGAAACAAATCCATGCATTTATGGTCAATTAATTTATGACAAAGGAGGCACAAATACGTAGTAGAGAAAAGACAGTTTCTTCAGCAAGTGGTGCTGGGAAAACTGGACAGCTGCGTAAAAAAGTGGAATTAGAACATTCTCTAACACCATATACAAAGATAAATTCAAAGTGGATTAGAGATCTAAATGTAATACCAAATATTCTAGAACTCCTAGAGGAAAACGTAAACAGAATGCTCTTTTACATAAATAGCAGCAACTTCTTTTTGGATCCATCTCCTAGAGTAATGGAAACAAAATATAAACAAATGGGACTTAATTAAACTTAAAAGCTTTTGCACAGCAAAGGAAACCGTAAAGGTAAACATGCTTTCCACATATCTTAATAATCCTCACAGCAGTCCTGTGAACTCTATAGTACCCTCTATTCCCAGATGAAGGAGTTGGGGCCCAGGATCATATACTAGGAAGTAATAAAACTAAGGCACGAAACAAATCTTTGGGTTAATCTTTTAAACTGTTATTCATTTACTTACTAAAATTGAAGTATAGTTGATTTTCAGATTATTTCCCAGTGTATTTAATTAGAAGCTATTGAATATAGGTCCCTGTTATTACAATAGGACCTTGTTTATTTTATACATAGTAGTTTGAATTTGCTAAACCTAAAATCCTAATTAATCCCCCTCTCCTTTCCTCTCTGGTAAGGGTGAGTTTGTTTTCTATGTCTGAGAGTCTGTTTCTGTTTTGCAAATAAGTTCATTTGTATCCTTTTTTAGATTCCACATATAAGTGATATCATATGATGTTTGTCTTTCAGTGTCTAGCTTCATCTAATATAATTTCTGTGTCCATCCATGTTGCTGCAAATGGCATTGTTTCCTTCTTTTTTCTGACTAATATTCCATTGTATGTATGTACCACATCTTCATTAACCGTTCCTCTATTGATGGACCTTTAGGTTGCTTCCATATCTTGGCTATTGTTGGACTTCCTGTGTGGCTCACAACATATCTTGTCTGTTGTAAATATATATAGTCAACACTGGGGTGCACGTATCTTTTCAAATTAGAGTTTTTATCTTTTTCAGATATAGTTCTCTTTTTAGTCTTTTAAGGAACTTCCATACCATTTTCCGTACTGGGTAGACCACTTTTCATTCCCACCAGCAGTGGGAGGAGTTCTCATTTCTCCACACCCTAGCCAGCATTTATTGTTTGTAGACCTTTTTTTTTTTTTTTTTTTTGCTTTTTAGGGCTGCACCTATGACATAGGGAATTTCCCAGGCTAGGGGTCGAATCAAAGCAACAGCTGCAAGCCTATGCCACAGCCATGGCAATGTGGGATCCGAGCCATGTCTGTGACCTACTCCATAGCTCATGGCAATGCTGGATCCTTAACCCACTGAGTCGGGCCAGGGATCAAACCCACATTCTCATGGATACTAGTTGGATTTGTTTCCGCTGTGCCACAATGGGAATTCCTTTTCTTTCTTTCCCTCTTTTTTCCTTTCTCTCTTTCTTCCTTCCTTCCTTTCCTTCTTTCTTCCTTCCTTCCTTCCTCCCTTCCTCCCTCCCTCCCTCTTTCTTCCTTCCTTCCCTCCTTCCTTCCCTTCCCTTTCCTTCCTTCCTTCCTTCCCTCCCTCCCTCCTTCCTTCCCTTTCCTTCCTTCCTTCCTTCCTTCCTTCCTTCCTTCCTTCCTTCCTTCCTTCCTTCCTTCCTTCCTTCCTTTTTCTCTTTTTAGGACCATACCTGTGGCATATGGAGGTTCCCAGGCTAGGGGTCAAATCAGAGCTACACCTGCTGGCCTATACCACAGTCACAGCAATGCAGAATCCGAGCAGCAATGCCTGATCCTAACCCACTGAGGGAGCCAAGGGATCGAACCTGTGTCCTCACAGATACTAGTTGGGTTGGTTAACTGCTGAGCCACGATAGGAACTCCAGCATGACTTTTACATGCACTGGGAAACCAAAAAATTTGTATGCCTCACCCTGTTGTAGTATTTCCTTTTTTGTGGTGGTCTGGAATCACACCCACCATTTTCCTAAGTGTACCTGTCATTGCAGTCCATGTTGTGAGGTTTACATGAACTCGTATAAGGAAACACCTGGCACACTAGTACAGTGCACATAGAAGGTGCCCTTTGTACCTTTTTCATTAAAGAGTCTCCTGATGGATCTAAACCACATCCTCATGGCTTCCTAAGGGATCAAAGGCAGCCCTCATGGCTTCCTGAGGATTGTGGGCATGTAAGAGGTATAGAGAAAAAACGCTGGGACACAGTATTTTGCTGTGCAGCTAGCAAGTTTCTGTCTTTGTACAGTAGTTCAGGTTTCTTATGGCTAGGTGGATTGCATCTTGCTCTGTGCAGTTGACAACAGTTATTATATTTCTAGGGTGGTAAAATGACTTAACACCTGGGGACAGTCAGCTAGTGTATAGTCAGCTGGTCTGTGTTCTCTATAATGTAGCAGAAGGCAGAATCTTTCTGGAGATTAGATGGTTTAGGGGTAGAATGATTCAGGGCTGTCTTTTGTAAGACAGACATCAGTGGTGGGAAAGGGAGAGACCATCTGGCCACCAAAGTAGCATTTTACACATGTGATTAGCTAGTACCAGGTCTTGCCTTTTATTATACTGGGTTTCCACACATGAGCAAACTCCAGGATCAGCTCAGATTGCTAAAACTCAGGAAAGACTGGTATATAAGCCACAGATCCCGATTTCTTTGGTCACTTTTGGAATAATTCTCTTTTTGTCCCTTTCCAAGGCATTTTCTTTCTGGTGTCAAGGTCCTCTGGAGGTAGCATTAGCTACTGAGAAACTTACCTGAGATTAGAGGGAGGAGCTTTAGTCCGGTGGATAATTTTGTACAGGTGCTGTGAAACCTGATGTTTTATGCCAGCCCTGAAACAGTTAACTTCCTTCATGAGCCATATCTTTAGGTTTCCCACAGTTATTGTTTCTAAATAAAAATTTGGTGCTACCATTAAAAAACAAGGCAGCTTTCTACCAATTCTGTGAAAGATGAATTGTTTGTTCTCGCACACATGCACACACACACTCTTCTCTCTCACCCAAAAAAAGAAGAAAGATAAGGAAAACTTTACCTTTTGTAGATGTAGAGGACATTTCCTGAAGAATTTAAAAGAAGCTGGTAATGCTGGTTTCCTCTGGAAAAGGTGTCCTGGTTAGCAGCCCACAGCTATAGGAAAGTGGATTAATTTAATGAATATCTTTTAGTATCTTGAATTCTTTTTTTTTTTTTTTTTGTCTTTTTGCTTTTATCTAGAGCCGCACGTGCGGCATATGGAGGTTCCCAGGCTAGGGGATAACAGGAGCTGTAGCTGCCAGCCTTCACCACACCTTCACCACAGCCACAGCAACACAGGATCCGAGCCGCGTCTGCAACCTGCTGGATCCTTAACCCACTGAGCGAGGCCAGGAATCGAATCCGCAACCTCATGGTTCTTAGTCACATTTGTTAACCACTGAGCCACGAAGGGAACGCCAGTATCTTTTGAGTTCTATCAGTTTAGTATCTTTGAGTTCTATACATACTAGCTAAGTATGTATCATCTATTTGAGAAATTAAACATTTCAAATCACTAATCCCACCCCCCAGTATAGCAGGCCTATGCCATAATCACAGCAATGCCAGATCTGAGCTGCGTCTGCCACCTACACCACAGCTCTTGGCAACGCTGGATCCTTAACCCTCTGAGCTAGGCAGGGATTGAACACATATACTCACAAATACTAGTCAGGTTCTTATCCTGCTGAGCCACAACAGGAACTCCCAGCACAACTATTTTATCTGTGTTTGCCTTTTTCTATTTTCTTGCCACAGACAGTTAGGTTTTATATGGTTGCAATCACATTGTCTATATCTGTATCCAGTTAAGATACTTTAGTTGCAAGTATTAGAAAAGCTCTTATCTCAAAGTAGCTTATAAGGGCTATTTATCTCTTCATATGAAAAAAGTCATTTCTGGAGTTCCCTTTGTGGCTCCGTGGTTAACAAATCTGAGTAAGAACCATGAGGTTGTGGGTTCGATCCCTGGCCTCGCTCAGTGGGTTAAGGATCCAGCGTTGCTGTCAGCTGTGGTGTAGGTTGCAGACGCGGCTCGGATCCCACATTGCTGTGGCTGTGGCGAAGGCTGGTGGCTACAGCTCCTGTTAGACCCCTAGCCTGGGAACCTCCATATGCCGCGGGTGTGGCCCTACATAAAGGCAAAAAGACAAAAAAAAAGGAAAAAAGGCATTTCTAAATATCGTTCCTGTCATGGCACAGTTGTTGACGAATCTGACCATGAACCATGAGGTTGCAGTTTCAATCACTGGCCTTGCTCAGGTGGGTTAACGATCCAGCGTTGCCGTGAGCTGTGGTGTAGGTCACAGACTCAACGTGAATCTGGCATTGCTGTGACTGTGGCCTAGGCCAGCAGCTACAGCTCCGATTCAACCCCTAGCCTGGGAACCTCCATATGCCACAAGTGTGGCCCTAAAAAGCAAAAAAAAAAAAAAAAAAAAAATGCTTCTCAGAATAAATCTGCAGATTGCAGTGTTTGACCATATGTATGACTTTTATAATGTAGAACGATTTTATTTTCTAGAAGAATAGTATCAACTTAAACTGCTCTCAAAGTGTAAGTGAACCGATTTTATTATAACCACTTCAGCACTAGGTGCTACATTTAAAACATTTAGACCGTTTTACTGGGTATAAAATGGTAAAATGCTTTTGACATGATCTTTAATTGGTGTCATTATCCTTATTCTGTGTTTGGCTTGGGGTTTTATTTACTACAGGGATCTGCAAAGACTTGGAGAACTTCAGTCTGAACTGGCAGGGGTAGCTGACTTCTCTGCTACCTACCTTAGGTGTCAGCTTCTTCTCATCAAGGTTGGTTTGGATCCATTTTGTTCATGAGTGTGATGCTAAGAGTACACTTTAATGGATTCAGGAGTGTTTGAGGCCGTAAGTGGAAAAATATATCGTCCTATGCAACTGCTTAGCAATGGAGAAATTATGTACTCTACAATATAATTGTGTTTATCTCTAATTAAATAATTAACTCAAAGGAATTTTAATTTTTAATTTGGGTAAATTCTTTTTTTTATTTTTGGCCTTCTCTAGGGCCACACTCGTGGCATATGGAGGTTCCCAGGCTAGGGTTCTAATTGGAGCTGTACCCGCTGGCCTACGCCACAGCCACAGCTACGTGGGATCCGAGCCATGTCTGCGACCTACACCACAGCTCATGGCAATGCCGGATCCTTAACCCACTGAGCAAGGCCAGGGATCGAACCCGCAACCTCATGGTTCCTAGTCAGATTTGTTAACCAATGAGCCACAACGGGAACTCCGAGTAAATTCTTTATCAATATATAATTAGAACAGATTGGATAACCACTTTGATTAGACTATCAAGGATTTTAACTGTTTTTAAATAATTTGATTAGCAATGATCTTATATAAACTTTTATATTATTATTTTTTAATGCTGATTTTCACTTGATTAAAGCCAAATTAGCCAAAAGTTGATTTTATTGCTCTTAAAAGGGCCAACTTGCTGGCATTTCATACTTGGTATAGTCGGATTATGTGTATATAGACACACAAAATTGGTACCCAAGAAGCTGTTTCAGTTCACTGAGCTGAAAATCTATTAAACTAGCTCAATAGCTCTCAGCCTCTGCAACAGAGTTCTGCTGTAAATTTAGACTTAGAATTTAAGAGAACCCTTCTCACTGATAAAACTTTATCTTGGCTTTATTTCTAAATGTTGTTAGTCTTCAAAGTTACTAATATTTGGCTAAAGTCAGAATAAATGGAAGAGTCAAATTATTTGCCACTAAGATATGTGAGCTTAGGGTTGTGCAGGTGTGTGTATGCTTGTGAAGGTGGGTGTGTACACTGAAGTAGGTTGCGATTTAAACAGCTCTTATTCAGCTAGATAGATTCTTTGAAATGTATATGCCTGTGTAACCACCCCCACATTTAAGATAGAGAATATTTCCATTACCCCTCAAAGTTCCTGCATGTCCCTTTGCCAAGTTGTTTGGCCTTTCCTAGCTTCAGTGAAACAGGTCTAATAATGACTACCCAGGTAAGGACTGGTAGCAAGCAGTGTGTGTGGAAACCCTTGGTCTAGTGTCTCGTTCATTGTGAGTGAAATGTCAATGCTGGTCTTCTTTCTGCTTCCTTGGCTTGCTATCTTCTACATAGGAATACAAGAAGGCTTCTGAAAAGAATCCACTTTTTTCTTAGTAGGAAAATAGATTACTCCTAAAAAGAGTATAGAACTATGTTTTTTACTCAACATCATGGAGTGGAAGGGTAGGTAAGGGACTCCGACTTAAAACCCAAGGGAGGCGAGTATTTGATAATAGGGCCAGAGCTAACTAAATTCTGGTGTATTTACTCAACATCGTATTCTGTAGCAGAAATGATATTTATGAAGAATTATATGTAACGTGATAAAATAAGACTGTCGTCTATCAAAAAAGCACACCAAATAAATTCTGCTTTCTGGCTACATTTATTTATTAAAAACATGCATATGAGAAATGACTGGAGGAGTTCCCGTTGTGGCACAGTGGTTAATGAATCCAACTAGGAACCATGAGGTTGTGGGTTTGATCCCTCAGTGGGTTAAGGATCTGGCTCAGTTGGTTAAGAATCTGGCGTTGCTGTGAGCTGTGGTGTAGGTCGCAGATGTGGCTCGGATCTGGCGTTGCAGTGGCTGTGGCGTGGGCCGGCAGCTACAGCTTCAATTCGACCCCTAGCCTGGGAACCTCCATATGCCGCAGGTGCGGCCCTAAAAAGCACACACACACACACACAAAAAGAAATGACTGGAAGGAAGTATTCAAAAATAGCAACTCTGGGAGTTCCCGTCATGGCGTAGTGGTTAACGTATCCAGCTAGGAACCATGAGGTTGTGGGTTTGATCGCTGGCCTCACTCAGTGAGTTAAGGTTCCGGCGTTGCCGTGAGCTGTGGTGTATGTCGCAGACATGGCTTGGATCTGGCGTTGCTGTTGCTGTGGCTGTGGCGTAGGCTGACAGCTGCTTGACCTCTAACCTGGGAACTTCCATGTGCTGCTGGTGAGGCCCTAAAAAGCCAAAAAAAAGGAAGAAGAATTAGAAGGAGGAGGATTGTGGAAATAAGAGAGGTTTAGATGAAATGGCCGTATTAATGGATATGAGAGGAGAGAGATGGAAGGTAAAATCCATGGCTTGAATTGATAGTTTTGAAAGTAGAGATAATTGAGAGATGGAAGAATCTAGAAAAGCTTCTTGATTTCTTGTTTGAGTACGTTGGTAAGGTGATGGGGCTATTCAAAGGATAGTGAGCATGGAGCAAAGAAAAAATAACTAAGGCAAGGAAGTAGGATCTAGGTAGTCAGGGTGTAGGCCAGTGAGTGGCTCTGGGATCAAGGAGGTCCCAGAGCCTCAGAAGCCTGGCTTCCCTGAAATTCTCGTGAGACCTTCAAGGCCCTAGGGAGGTGTTTGTGGTTTCTGTACTCTGCTTGCAAGCTGTGGTCTGGGACAGAGGGGCTTCGGGTGAAGAATTGAATGGGAAGGAGTTCATTTGGGCAAACCATTGGTCTTCTCTCTGTGCAGAATAGGTAGGGCTTATTGGGTTAAAATAAGATTGAGAGCAAGTCCTGATCACGGTCAATTTTCAAAGCAAAACAAATACTTAAGTCTCAAGTGATATGGCAGTCTTTTTGACCTCTGTGTTCTGTCTTCTCCTCACTTGTTAGGCCTTGCAGGAGAAGCTGTGGAATGTGGCCGCCCCTTTGTATTTGAAGCAGAGTGATTTGGCCTCAGCAGCAGCAAAGCAGGTAAGCTTATTGAGACCTTCACCTCAGATAGAACTCTGTCCTGGAATTGCATTATCTAAGTTAGAGGCCTTCACAGGCTCTGCTGTGGCCTCCCCATTTCAATCTGTGACAGAAGTCAGTGATACAAAGAGCAGTGTAATTAGGGGACACAGCCATGGCTTTTGAGTCAGGGAACTTGGGTTCTATTCCTCTGTCTGCCTCCAATTTCCTGGGTGATACTGAGCAGGTTACTTAACCTTTCTGATTTCCAAGATTCTTTTGTGAATATTCTAGAAGGGATATTATTAGGTTATATTTCAGAGATATGAAAATCAAATACTGTTTGAATCTTTCGTCTTCGAGTGTAGCTGAATTCATTATTAGGTTATTTATATTTTTAGCCTGTAACAACTCTTTTTTAAACCATCTCTTGAATATTAAAAGATCTTTATGTTTCTCCTTAGTTCATTAAATAGCACTTCTGTTTGTTTTCATTAAGTGGCAATTAACTTTATGTACCTTAAGTTTATTTCTTTCTAATTTTGAGCAGTTTCTCTTTATTCTTGGATATTGGGATTTGGTGAACTCTTCTGGGTTATGATTTCCCAGTTGTGAGTCCGTATATGCCTAATTATGACCCAGTAGGAAGATAGTGATGATGATCGTGATTGTTAAATTACAATTCACTAATGATTTCAAGTCTGTTTTACTTAACCCTCATAGTAATCCCATTAGGTAGGAATAAGTTTAAGTCCATTTGACAGATGAAGCAATTAATCCTCAGCAAAATTATTTTCATAGAGCTATATGCAGTAAGCCTAAGCTCAGATCCTCTGATACCCAGACTCTGTTTTCTTTTCCGTACTCTGCTTCATCTCTGATCTAATCTAGACTCCCTCACAGACCTGAGATGTGGCTTATTGTAGGGGAGTAGAACATAATGACTGTAGCCCCAGATGGCCCACGTTGGGAGGGATGGGACCAGGGAGCAGTATTTTGGAAGAAAGAGAGGAAGGAACTGCCATTGCTATGTGGCAGTTACTTTCCGTGCCTCATTTAATCCTTTAAATTTTGTGATGTTGCGGTGTTTCTTCCGCATTTACAGATAGGGAAATTGAGGCACCATGTAATTATGTAATTTATCTTAATGTCACTTTTTGGAGAACCTGGAGTCATTTCTCTGACTCCCGAGCCTGCAAAGGGAGGCAAGCACAGAAGGTAAAGAGAAGCATTATTTGGAGAGGAGTAGCTGGCTTGAACAGAAGACAGCAAGAGCTTAACATGCACTGGGCTTGAGTTGAGGTCACTGACATTGTTTTCTGCACCGATTCCCTCCCTGAAATCCCTCTGACAGACCAACCCCTAGAACAGTCTGGATGACTAACAGGTGGTTAATGATTCCTTATGCTAAATTCTGAAGGATTTGCTGGGGATTTCATTTCCATACATAGCATATATTCATTTGCTGCCACAGCAGTGAATTTGCTTTAGAGTTACAGTGCTTTACAATTTTATCAGTGGTTAAACATTCATATCTTTGAATCATTAACTAAGATATTACCAGATGGAAGTTTGTTTTTTTAATTGACAAAATAATTTATTCTCTCTTCATAAGACATATCATTACTAATTTCTCTCCACATATATATTAATTTCTCTCAAGTTATACTAGTTTCTCTCAACATAGGCACTTAAAAATCTCAGTTCAGAATTAAAGCATAGGCATTAAAAAACAAAAACCCAAAAACTGGGAGTTCCTGTCGTGGGTCAGTGGTAACGAACCCGACTAATGTCCACGAGGGCGTGGGTTCGATTCCTGTGGGTTAAAGGATCTGGTGTTGCCGTGAGCTGTGGTGTAGGTCGCAGACGTGGCTCGAATCTGGCGTTGCTGTGACTGTGGTGTAGGCCAACAGCTGCAGCTCTGATTCAACCCCTAGCCTGGGCTCCTCCATATTCCATGAGTGAGGCCCTAAAAAGACAGAAAACAACCAAAAGCAACAATGCTCTGGAGTTCCCTCATGGCTCAGCAGCTTAAGGATCTGGTGTCATCACTGCTGTGGCTGTGGTTACAGCTTTGGCATGGGGTCAGTTCCTGGTCTGGGAACTTCCACATGCTGCAGGTGCAGCAAACAAAAACAAAAAACCTCTGTTCACATCTGGTTGCACTTAGAATTCTGTATGCTCTCGAGTAAGACTGTTGTATTTTCACTGATTATTGCTTACCTTGTCCTTATAGATCATGGAAGAGACCTACAAAATGGAGTTCATGTATAGTGGTGTGGAGAGCAAGCAGGTGGTGATTATCCATCATATGAGGCTGCAGGCCAAAGCCTTGCAGCTTATTGTAATAGCACGGACTACTCGAGGGTAAGATGTGTGGTTGGCCCAAAGGGGTGGCCCAGTCTTTTTAAAGACACTTCCAAATGGATTCAGAGATCTCACCAAGGTTAATGATGCATGAGATGATATTCAGAAAGATTACCTCAGGGATGTGCAAGCCATTAATTTTTTCGTTCAGATATTCCAAGTTCCATGCTTGGATCAGATCAGACCCCTGGAAGAACCCTCCAGTGGCTCTTTACTGCTTACCACACGCATGGATCTCCATCTGGCAGCAAGGCGTTCTGTATGGTTCTTGATGGGTTTCTTTAAGACTTTAAACTGACTAAATGTGTAGATTATAAATGTTTAGGAGTTCCCATTGTGGCTCAGCAGAAACAAACCCAACTAATATCCATGGGGATGTGGGTTCAGTCTCTGGCCTTGCTTAGTGAGGTCGCAGATGCCGCTCAGATCTGGTGTGACTGTGTCTGTGGTGTAGGCTGGCAACTGTAGCTCTGATTTGACTCCTAGCCTGGGAACTTCAACCATGTGCCGTGGGTGTGGCCCTAAAAAAACTATGTTTAGTAGTTTCCTCATGTCTCAGCAGGTTAAGGATCTAGTCCATCACTGCTGTGGTGCAGGTTCTATCCCTGGCCCTGGAATTTTTGCGTGCCTCGAGTGCAGTCAAAAAATAAGAGATAAGAGTTCCCATCATGGCACAGTGATTAATGAATCCAACTAGGAACCCTGAGGTTGCGGGTTTGATCCCTGGTCTCGCTCAGTGGGTTAAGGATCTGGCATTGCCATGAGCTCTGGTGTAGGTCGCAGATCTGGCATTGCCGTGAGCTGTGTTGCTGTGGCTCTGGTGTAGGCCAACAGCTGTAGCTCTCATTAGATCCCTAGCCTGGGAATCTCCACATGCCGCAAGTGTGGCCCTAAAAAAAAGCAAAAAAAAAAAAAGATATAAATGTGTAGTAGCATAAATAGAATCATAATATATTTGACACTTCTGCCTCATTTTCATTTTATCCAACAATTATTCATATCTGCATATAATTATATAAAGATTCTAATATATTTAATCTTGTACTATATTATATTTTTTCCATTTGTATACACTCCTGCTTTTTTTTCCCCTTGATTTTTCCTGGATTGATTGTTTCTTCTTAAAGAGGTTTGAAAGTTCTGTACCCTATTTTGAACCTATTCAAGAGAGGCAGTAGTAGAACATAATGGTTGAGAGGGCTGTGGTGCCTCATTGCTTAGATCCGTATCTTGACTCCGCCATTTGCAAACTAAGTGACCTTGGACAAGTTACTTAAGACTTCAGTTTGTTTCCTATAAGTGCCTCGGTTTGTTTCTCATAAATTAAACTGGGAAAATAACAATAGTAGTTGCCCCTCCTTCGTAGTGTTATTGCAAGGTTTATTGAATTATCTTATGTAAAGCTTTAAAATATTCCCTGAGTATCAAACACTTGATAAATGTTATTAGCTCATTTTAGTTGTGTAAATAGTATATTTACTCTTATATTTTTAATAAACCGATTGACCTTATGTTTGTCAGCATTAAAAATAGAATTTATGACACCTCTTTCAAGATTCCATCTAATCAGAATGAAAGTTTTACTGTACTTTTACTTGATTGTTTCATACTGTTAAATAATTTGGAATTTAGTTTCAGATATTTTTAAATTGATGTACGGTTGATTTGCATTAGTTTCAGGAGTAGGCATATTGATTAAGTATTTTTACAGATTATACTCCATTAAAAGTTATTACAGGATAATGGTTATAATTCCCTGTGCTATTCAAGATATTGATTATGGGTTTTTTTGTTTGTTGTTTTTTGGATTTTTTTTTTTTTTTTGTATTTTTAGAGTCTCACCTGTGACATATGGAAGCTCCCAAGCTAGGGGTTGAAACAGAACACCGCAGCCACAGCAAAATGGGATTCTTTTTTTTTTTTTTTTTTCTCTTTTTGCCTTTTATGTAGAGCTGCACCCGCGGCATATGGAGGTTCCCAGGCTAGGGGTCTAACAGGAGCTCTAGCTGCTGGCCTTCGCCACAGTCACAGCAACGCGGGATCCGAGCCGCTTCTGCAACCTTCACCACAGCTCATGGCAACGCCGGATCCTTAACCCACTGAGCAAGGCCAGGGATCAAGCCCGCAACCTCAGGGTTCTTAGTCGGTTTCGTTAACCACTGAGCCACGAATGGAACTCCCAAAATGGGATCCTTAACCCACTAAGCGAGGCCAGATATCGAGTCCTATTGCTATGAGTTGGATTTGTTACCGCTGAACTACAATAGGAACTCCTGGATTGTGGTTTTTAATGTATCTCTTATTTTAAGAAGCTTTTCTTAAAATATGCATTAATCTTTATAATTACATTATCACAGTTATTTAGCTCCAACTTGCCCACCACTGTTCTTTTTGTACCACAGTTGTCTTTTAAAATTCCTTGTTCTGGGATTTCCCGTTGTGGGACAGCAGAAATGAATCCGACTAGGACCATGAGGTTGTGGGTTCAATTCCCTGGCCTCGCTCAGTGGGTTGGGGATCCGGCGTTGCTGTGGTGTAGGTCGCAGACGCAGCTCATATCCAGTGTTGCTGTGGCCGTGGTGTAGGCCAGCAGCTGTAGCTCCAATTGGAGCTCTAGCCTGGGAAACTCCATATGCCAAAGGTGTGGCCCTAAAAAGCAAAAAAAAAAAAAAAATCCTTGTTCTAATTCACTATTAATCCGACTGGAACATATTCACTACTTACTGTTTTTCAGAATAGGTATGTAAGAAGTATACTTATTTCCGTATCTAAACTGCCTTTCTGGAGTTGCCATCGTGGCACAGCAGAAACGAATCTGACTAGGAACCTTGAGGTGGCAGGTTCAATCCCTGGCCTCGCTCAGTGGTTTAAGGATCCAGTGCTGCCATGAGCTGTGGTGCGGCTTGGATCTGGCATATCTATGACTGTAGCGTAGGCCAGCAGCTGTAGCTCTGATTGGACCCCTAGTCTGGGAACCTCCATATGCTGCAAGTGTGGCCCTAAAAAGCAAAATAAATAAATAAATAAAATAAAATAAGACTGCCTTTCTTATGTTTTCATACATGTATAAGTAAATTTTTTTCAGAACTCTAAATATTTCTATGTTGCTTGATTTTAGTATGTATGTATGTGTTTATTTATTTTGTCTTTTTGCCTTATCTAGGGCCGCACCCGCAGCATATGGAGGTTCCCAGGCTAGGGGTCTAACAGGAGCTGTAGCTACCGGCCTTTGCCACAGCCACGGCAACGCGGGATCCGAGCCGCATCTGCAACCTACACCACAGCTCACAGCAACGCCGGATCCTTAACCCACTGAGCAAGGTCAGGGATCGAACCCGCAACCTCATGGTTCCTCCACTGAGCCATGATGGGAACTCCTAATTTTAGTATTTAATGTTATGGTTAGGATGTTTGATGTTAGTCTGGTTCTCTTTCCCTTGTATGTGGCTTATTTTTCATGGCCCAAAGCTGTAAATTTTTCTTTTTCTTTATAGAATTCAGAAATTTCACCAGAGTATGTCTAGGTGTAGGTTTCCTTTCATTATTCTTACTGACCTTTAGTGAGATTTTGAAGTCTCAGCTCTATTTTATCTCAGGGATTTTTTTTTCCCCTCCATTATTTCTTTAATTTACTCCTTCCATCCATTACAGTCTCTTATACTGGATATTGTATCTTCTGGATTTTCCCTATATCTTTTATGTAAGTTCGGTTTCTTTTTCTACTTTATATCCTAAGTAAATTTCTCACTATACTCTTTTTAAAAATTTACGGTTTCAGTTTTCATCATTTTTCATTTTTCTTTTTTTTTTTTGTCGTTTTGCGTTATCTAAGGCCGCACCTGAGGCATATGGAGGTTCCCAGGCTAGGGGTTTAACAGGAGCTATAGCTGCCGGCCTTCGCCACAACCACAGCAACGCGGGATCCGAGCCGTGTCTGCAACCTACACCATAGCTCACGGTTCATTAACCACTGAAACACAAAGGGAACTCCCATGAAACATTATTTTTAATTGTAATAAATTAATCTCAGTGAGATTTAAGAGGAGACTTGAAAGGATAAAGCACTGCTACTAAAAAGGTACAAGAAAGCACACTTGAAGGGAGTTCCCGTTGTGGCTCAGCAGTTAACGAACCCGACTAGCATACATGAGGACAAGGGTTTGATCCCTGGCTTTGCTCAGTGGGTTAAGGATCTGGCATCTCCGTGAACTGTGGTGTAGGTTGCAAATGTGGCTTGGTTCCCACGTTGCTGTGGCTGTGGCTGTGGCGGGCGGTTATGGCTCCAACAAAGAAAAAAAGGAGTCCCCGTCATAGCTCAGTGGTTAACGAATCTGACTAGGAACCATGAGGTTGCGGGTTCGATCCCTTGCCTTGCTCAGTGGGTTAAGGATCCGTCGTTGCTGTGAGCTATGGTGTAGGTCGCAGACACGGCTCAGATCCGAAAGACTTGTGGCTGTGGTGTAGGCTGGCGGCTGTAGCTCCAATTGAACCCCTAGCCTGGGAACTTCCATATGCCATGGGTGTGGCCCTAAAAAGAAAAAAAATAAAAATAAAAATAATGTCTTCTGTGCTTTCTTGCCTTGACTTTATCTCGTTGAGGCCTGCTTAGCCTCCTTTGCAGCTCCTGATTGTCCTTCTAACATCTAGTAATTTTCCATTGTCTTTGCATCCTTATAAATGAAAGTCTAGACTAGTTTAAATTGGTAATTGTATAAGCTTCCTTGAGAGTTGTAAGTCAGTGTTCGGTTTCCCTTAGCAGACTTAGTTTTTACATTGAAAGTGGGGGTTCTACTTCACATACTGTGTAGGTGCGATTACCTGTTTTGGGGGTTGGGAAGAGTTTCCAAATCTTTTTGTATTTTACTGCTTGGAAATTCTCGCAGCTGCTTCTGTATAAGTGGACCAAAAAAGGTACTGCTTGGCCAAACTGCTTTCATTTCAGCCTCTGCTCAGGTGAAGTTCTCCCTTCTGGCCTTTCTATCCTTGGTCTTTGGTTGGTTAACCTTACCATCAAATTTCAGTTCCACTTCTGATAATTTGTCAGAGGTAAGAAAGTTCCAAGTGCTGTATGGGTTTTTAGGAAAATAAATTATTGTTGCTTATAAATTTCCATATGCTATTTATCATTTATCCATTCAACAAATATTTATTGAATAGCTGCTTATGTAGGGAAATACATGATGAAGAAAACAAAGTCTCTACACTCATGGAGCTTACAGTTTAGTAGAAACACCCAGCTAGGTTATTAGGAGCTTTGATACCATTCTGTTGCCCCCTTTTTTTTTTGGTCTTTTTTAGGGCCACATCTGCAGCATTTGGAAGTTCCCAGGCTAGGGGTCGAATTGGAGCTCTAGCTGCCAGCCTGTACCACAGCCACAGCAACACAGCACAAGCCGCATCTGTAACCTACACCACAGCTCACTGCAATGCCAGAGCCTTAACCCACTGAACAAGGGCAGGGATCGAACCCACTTCCTCATGAATACTAGTCAGGGTTCATTACCACTGAGCTATAATGGGCATGCCCATTCTCTAACTACTTTTTGGTCATTGATTACTATTTCTTCAATTTAATTTAATTTTTATTTTATATTGGAGTATAGTAGATTTACAATGTTGTGTTAGTTTCAGGTGTATAGCAAAATGATTCAGTTACACATGTACACATATCCTTTCTCTTTCAGATTCTTTTCACGTATAGATTATTACAGAATATTGAGTAGAGTTCCCTGTGCTATAAAGTAGGTTCTTGTTGATTATTTTATATAGAATAGTGTATATATGTTAATCCTCAAATTCTGGTTTATCCCTTCTACCTTTCCCCTTGGGTTACTGTAAATTTGTTTTTGAAATCTGAGTTTGCTTCTGTTTTGTAAATGAGTTCATTGGTATCATTTTTTTTAGATTCTACTTACCAGTGATATTATATGATATTTGTCTTTGACTTATTTCACTCAGTATGATATTCTTTAAGTCCATGTTGCTGCAAATAGCATTATTTCATTCTTTTTCATGACTGAATAGTATTCCATTGTATATATGTACCTCATCTTCTTTGTCCATTCCTCTGTCAGTGGATATTTAGGGTGCCTCTATATCTTGGCTATTATTGTAAGTAGTACTGCTGTAAACATTGGCATGCATCAGTCTTTTCAAATTTGAATTTTTATGTTTTCTGGATATATGCCCAGGAGTAGGATTGCTGGATCATATGGTAGTTCTATTTTTAGTCTTTTGAGAAACTGTCATACTGTTTTCCATAATGGTTGTGCCAATCTACATTCCCACCAACAGTGTAGGAGGAGTTCCCTTGTCTCTATACCCTCTCTATTATTATTTGTAGACTTTTTGATGATGACCATTCTGACCAGTATGATGTGATGCCTCATTGTAGTTTTGATTTACGTTTCTCTAATAATTAGTGATGTTGAGCATCTTTTTGGAGATTGCTTTTTGGACATCTATATGTCTTCTTTGGAGAAATGTCTGTTTAGATCTTCTGCTTATTTTATTTTATTTTTTTGTCTTTTGTCTTTTTTTTAGGGCCGCACTTCAGGCATATGGAGGTTCCCAGGCTAGAGGTCAAATTGGAGCTGTTAGCCACCAGCCTATGCCACAACCACAGTAGAGCAGGATCCAAGTTGCGTCTGCTACCTGCACCACAGCTCACAGCAATGCTGGATCCTTAACCCACTGGGCAAGGCCAGGGATCCAACCCGCATCCTCCTGGTTGCTAGTTGGATTTGATAAGCGCTGAGCCACAACAGGAACTGCTGTTTTTTTAAATTTATTTATTTTATATTGAGCTGCATGAACTGCTTGTATATTTTGGAGATTAATCCCTTGTTGGTCACCTCATTTACAAATATTTTCTCTCATCTCACACTTTTTTTTTTTTTTTTTTTGTCCTTTGAAGGGCGCACCCGCGGCATATGGAGGTTCCCAGGCTAGGGGTCTAATCAGATCTACGGCTGCTGGCCTACGCCACAGCCAGAGCGACGTGGGATCCGAGCCACATCTGCAGGCTACACCACAGCTCATGGCATCGCCTAATCCTTGACCCACTGAGTGAGGCCAGGGATCGAACCCACAACCTCATGATTCCTAGTTGGATTTTTTTCCACAGTGCCACGATGCGAACTCCCTCACATGTTTTTATATAAGGAAAGAGTATTTGGTTTTTTTTTCCACTGAACTTTATTCCTTCAGTTAACAGTATATTAATGAAAATAAATGGAATATTTCATGCAAAAATTATAAGAAATAAAATGCACAAAAGTCAAAGGAAAAATACTGTTGTGTGAGTAGTAAATTACATTGGCCTGGCATGTCGCCTGTAATATTTAGATGTGTGGTTAGGTTTTTATAGAAATGGAATACTCTAAATACTGTGATGCCAAAGAAGCCAAGATAGAGAGGAAAGAATATAGTCTGTGTTTGTGTGCAAAGTGATAACAAAACCTTTCCCCCTTTTTCATGAAAATTTGACCTTTGGTTTCCAGATCTGTTCCCAGGAAACATGATAGCAGCAACTCTATTGCTAGGTAACAACACTACTATGATAAAAAATCACAGCTGAGAAAATGACATGTAGACTAGAAGGAACTATCAGTGAAGTGTAAATGCCTCATGCAGACACCATAGTTTGGGACTTCATTGAATGCAGTGATTCTTATAACTGAGCATATCCCCGTGGGGACCCTGGAAGGTTATGCCTTTCAGTTACTTCAAGAGATATTAGTGCCTGTGGAGCATGAGGCTTCTAAGTGAATATGATTTCCACATTCACCTGATGTAGATATCATTTCCTTGAACCTGAGCTGTCGGTGGCAAGGTCAAACTCCCACACAGCTGGGCGGACTGCTGAATGGGCTGCTGCAAGGACTCCTGCAGAAGAGGAAAGTGACCGTGCACTGCCTGTCAGCTGTGCTTCTGTCAATCCTTACTGAATCTGGTGCCAGGTGGCCTGTGATAGGCTTTTATTTTGAAAATTCATTAAGCCTTACGGCCACTGCAGTTAAAATACTGCAGATAAAATATTGTGTCTTGGGATCCTGGCAAATATTTCCCTCTTTCTGTTAGAGATAATTTTTATAGTGTAATATGCTCATTGTTTTTTCACGTGCGTTCAGGTTTCTGGGACTTTGGTCTTAACTCCTCAGTTCTCAAATTTCACAACAAATTACATGGTTATTTATTTATTTATTTGTTTGTTTCTACAGAGTTGACCCGTTGTTTGGGATGTGTGAAAAATTCCTACAGGAAGTGGATTTTTTTCAGAGGTAAGTATTTCATCACCTAGCTTATTAAATCTTTGTTATGCAGAGAATAGTACTTACAGGGAAGCAGGAGTGATCACTAGCAGCCAAGCTATTATTATGCATGCAGTATGACCTAATTTGTATACAGGTGACCCTCAGTGTCCATGGGTTCTACATTCACGGACACGGAGTGCCCCACTCTATTCTTCCGTTTTATATAAGGGACTTGAGCATCCATGGATTTTGGTGTCTACAAGGGTCCTGGATCCAGTTCCTCACAGATTCCGAAAGACAACTGTATTTTCTCTCTCTCTCTCTCTCTTTTTTTTTTCTGTTTGTCTTTTGTCATTTTAGGGCCGCACCTGCAGCATATGGAAGTTCCCAGGCTAGGAGTTGAATCGGAGCTACAGCCATCCTACACCACAACCACAGCAGCGCAGGATCTGAGCTGCATCTGTGACCTACACCACAGCTCAGAGCAACCCCGGATCCTTAAGGCCAGGGATCAAACCTGTGTCCTCATGGATACTGGTCGGGTTCATTTACCACTGAGCCACAATGGGAACTCGAGTTAACTGTATTTTCTTTACTGGTATATAAACTTCTTCCATTTTTTTTTTGTCTTTTGTCTTTTTTAGGGCCACACCCATGGCATATGGAGGTTCCCAGGCTAGGGGTCTAATCAGAGCTATAGCTGCCAGCCTACACCACAGCCACACAAGATCCAAGCTGTGTCTGCAACCTACACCACAGCTCACAGCAATGCCGGGTCCTTAACCATCTGAGCAAGGCCAGGGATCAAACCTGCAACCTCATCATTCCTAGTCGGATTCGTTTCTGCTGCGCCATGACGGGAACTCCTATAAACTTCTTAAGTTAGCTAAACATACAGCAGAATAATAAAAACATCGGGATTATTTTGATTCAGCACTCACCTGGGCCAGAAAAAAACAAATAAAAACTCAAAATCTTTTGAAAAAATCACGGCCTATTTTTTTCACTACAGTTCTCAAACTTGCATATTCTCTGTGATCTACAAAAAAATTGTACCATAATTTTACAGGTAGCTTTTATTTTGTGGCCTAGATATGTTTTCTCAGGATTCTTAATGAAGTAAATTGGCTAAAACAGATGCAGTCAATGAGTGGAAGGCTTGGTGCAGCCGTAGGAGTCAAAAGTAGTTGTCAGACTTATGGTGTGCTGGTGATATAATTCTGGAAATAAGGCATTTATAGGATTGTATAATCTAATGTTGTTATTAAGTCCAATATTTCATTCTTCCACTTCTTGTTCATACTGCCATGAACTTTACCAAACCTGATTGTACAGGTTTGTATGACTATACTTTTCAGGTTTTTTTTCATTTGAGTGATGAATAACTTCCTGTAATAGGGCTGGGTTGCAATACTACCCTTCACCAATAGGGGCTGCTCTCTAACAAATGATACCATCCAGCTTGACTCTAAGATCCTGACTTAAATTTCAGAAAGGTCCATGTCTTTTGGGTACCCCCCCCAGCGCACTTTTTAGGGCCACACCCACAGCATATGGAGGTTCCCAGGCTAGGGGTCGAATTGGAGCTGTAGCCGTTGGCTGACGCCACAGCCATGCAGGATCCAAGCCGCATCTATGACCTATACTACAGCTCACGGCAACGCCTCATTCTTAACTCACTGAGCAAGGCCAGAGATCGGTCTCTGGTTTAAAATTTTTTTTAATTGAAGTATAGTTGGTTTACAATGTTGTATAAGTTTCTGGTATACAGCAAACTAATTTGATTATACATGGTTTTAGTTACTTAAAGATGGAGAGTCTGTTTTTGCACAATTGAGATGAAGAGATTTCTTAGAAAGGTGATAGCTCTGATTTGCCACGGTTCTCATTTGTTGTTTAGAGCTGCACATTCTTTCTTTTGAACTGTATTGAAGTGTAGCTGATTTACAATGTTGTGTTAATTTCCACTGTATAGCAAAGTGACTATAGTGATATCACTCCCTCAGTGAAATATTTTTCAGCTGTCTCCTTAAACAAAACAGAATACAGAATCAATCAGAGCCAGGAGTAAGTCACTTAATTTTTTTTAAGCCTTAGTGCAGCATTATCCTCTCTGAGTATCACTGATTATAAGCTCCATTAAGACAACTATTTTCTTTCTTTTTTTTGGCCTTTTTTTGCTTTTTTTTTTTTTTGAGCTGCACCCGTGGTATATGGAGGTTCCCAGGCTGGGGGTCGAATCGGAGCTACAGCTGCTAGCCTACGCCACAGCCACAGCAATGCCAGATCCGAGCTGCATCTGCAACCTATACCACAGCTCATGGCTATGACGTATCGTTAACCCACAGAGCAAGGCCAGGGATCGAACCCGCAACCTCATGGTTCCTAGTCAAATTCATTAACCACTGTGCCACGACGGGAACTCCTTTTTTTGGTCTTTTTAAGGCCACACCCATGGCACATGGAAGTTCCTAGGCTAGGATTTGAATCGGAGTTGCAGCTGCCTGCCTATGCCACAGCCACAGCAACACCAGATCCGAGCTGCGTCTGTGACCCATACAACAGTTCGTGGGAATGCTGGATCCTTAACCCACTGAGTGAGGCCAGGGATTGAACCTGTGTCTTCATGGGTACTAGTCAGATTCGTATCTGCTGAGCCACGATGGGAACTCCAAGACAGCTGTTTTCTTCTCTTTTGCTGTTATGTCCCCAGTGCTTGGTAAGTCCTAAAGATATATTTGTTAAATTAATGAATCTGTAGTATGAAAATAGTAATTCTAATGATACACAGGTTTGCTGGGGGGATTAAATAAGATAGTGAAAAACACTTAAGAAGATGCCTGGTGCATATAGATATTTAGTAAACAAGGCTGTCTTGGGATAGATCATGATGGAAGATGATATAAGAAAGGGAATGTGTATGTATGTGTATGACTGGGTCACTTTGTCGTACAGTGGAAATTGGCACAACATTGTAAATTAACTATACTTCAATAAAAGTAAATAAGTTAGGGTGTTCTCATTTTGGCTCAGCAGTAACGAATCTGACTAGTATCCATGAGGACAAAGGTTCAATCCCTGGCCCTGCTCAGTGGGTTAAGGATCGAGCATTCCCGTGAACTGCAGTGTAGGTCACAGAGACAACTTGGATCTAGTGTTGCTGTGACTGTGGCGTAGGCAGGCAGCTGCAACTCTGATTCAACCCTTAGCCTGGGAACTTGCATATGCCACAGGTGTGGCTTTTAAAAATTAAAAATAAAAATAATTAATAAGCAAGACTGTTATGATCATGTCACTACAGCATAACTATCTAGGTCCATGGCTTTTCTCAGGAGCCATGAACTCCTCTAGTTCATCATTTTTCCTCCCTCAAGCCTTGGCAGATGTTTGGGGCTCTCTCTATGGTGAATGACTGTCACAGTTGCTTCTGTTTGTTCCTTCAGGTGTTTCATCGCTGATTTGCCCCACTTGCAGGACAGCTTTGTGGACAAACTTCTTGACCTCATGCCCCGACTCATGACATCCAAACCTGCAGAAGTGGTCAAAATTCTACAGACCATGCTGCGACAGAGTACTTTTCTACACCTCCCCCTACCAGAGCAGGTCAGCATCTGTGTCCTGACCCTTCAGGTTAAGTCCGTCCAAAGAGTCAAAACTGCTCCCTTTGGTGATCCTCTTTGACCCGTGGAGCCGCTGGATTAAGGCCTTTCCTTGGATTGGCTACCATATATCCACCCATTAGATAAGCAGACAGAAAGGCAGGGATCTTGCTTTGTTGCCGAGGGATAACTTGGCTTTAGAATCATATTTTCTTCTTGCTTTCAGATCCACAAAGCCTCAGCCACCATTATTGAGCCGGCGGGTGAGTCAGACAACCCTTTGCGATTTACATCCGGGTTGGTGGTGGCCCTGGATGTCGACGCAACCCTGGAGCACGTGCAGGACCCTCAGAGCACGGTGAAGGTCCAGGTCTGTCAGGTTTTGGTCCCCCTGGGGTTCTAAACTGACTTTATTTTGAAACTTAACTTTAGCACCCATTCAGTCTCTACATGAGAGACAGAAAGTGGGGAGAGAGAAGAGATGGGTTTTTCAGAAATGAGCCTGGGCATGAATCGCAGCTCTGTTGCTGAGTATGGATTGGATCAAGTTAAATTTGGAACCTCAGATTCTATTCCTGACACATAGGAATAGTTGACATTGAAATGAGATTATGTATGTAAAGTCCCTGGTACCCAATAAGGGTTCAGTAAATGACAGGGCATCTTCTATTCTTGTAATGTGAGCTAAGACTTGGTATTTTCAGGGCTACAAGCAAACTATAATACATGCGTTCCTTTCAGACTGTGGGTGAGTCAGCTTGGTGAGTAAAATTTATGGGTAGGAAAAAGCAGCCACTTAGAAGCATTCCCAGGTTAGATAAAAGTACTAGAGACACATGAGAAGTGCCATAAATAATCAAATTAATAGTCTTCAATCAGTTTAATAGTTAAACCCCACAAAGAGTCCTACCCACTTGCCCATCCATCTGTCCATCCATCCTTTCATCCATGTGGTAATGCTTACTCTGCTGCACATACCAAGTTCTATGCAAATATGTCAGAATTCCTGTCCTTAGGAAGCTTAGTTTCAGTGAGAGACAGACAGATGGAATGGAAGTTGTGAAACAGAAGTTCAGTCATCAGTTCAGACCCGCACAGGATAAGTTAAGAATATTATGGCTTCTGGGAGTTTCTGTCATGGTTCAGTGGTTAACGAACCCAACTAGGATCCATGAGAATGTGGGGTTGATCCCTGGTCTCGCCCAGTGGGTCAAGGATCTGGCGTTGCCGTGAGCTGTGGTGTACGTCGCAGATGTAGCTCAGATCTGGCATAGCTCTGGCTGTGGCATAGGCTGGCAGCTCTAGCTCCAATGATTGGACTCCCAGCCTGGGAATCTCCATATGCTGAGGGTGTGGCCCTAAAAAGCAAAAAAAAAAAAAAAAAAAAATTATGGCTTCTTATTTGATACCTGATTATTCGCACAGTATAGATCTAATTTTGGGATCCCACCTGCCACACTGCCTCCTGAAATGAGACACAGTTGTTGAAATGACCTATTCTCAAGACTGAGAGACTGGTTCAGTGAAATAATGGACCAATCTACTGACTCAGCTTCTGGGTTGTGAAGCTTCTTAGCTTCTTCTGGATTGTGAAATTTCAAAGGCAGGAATAAAGGGGAATGGAATACACCACTCCCAAAGTAACCCTCTTTGGCCTAAGGATTATTTGGGGATGATTATTTTTGAGACGGGTTAACATAGAACCTCTGAGAATAGCATAGAAGTTCCTCTTTAGTGAGGGAAATTGGCATTTATAAGGGGAATCTGCATTTGTAAGGTGTCTTCCTCTTAGAACCTGGAAGGGAAGCACGATTAAATCTCTAGAAACTTGTATCAATGGAGAGGTTACCAACTTAAGTTTGCATAACAGTCTTACCCTTGCCTACCTTATAACCTCTCATAACAGATTCCCTTCCTCTTCAACATCTTTTGTCTTTAGCTGCAGATGGTATTTAAGGTGATGGCTTGGGCAATTTCAGGGAGTTACTCAGTTTCCCTGGGTCTCTCCCATGTATATAGGAGACTTATTTGTTATTAAACTTATCTTTGTTTTTCTCCAGTTAATCTGTCTTTCATTATAGTGGGGTCTTAGCCAAGAATCTAGAAGGGTAGAAGGGAAATTATTTTTTCCTCCCCCACAGGGTTATTTCCAGTTTTTGTCTGCTTTAAAAAAATTCTGCAACATTAGATAGATAGATAGGTAGATAGATAGATAGATAGATAGGCAGGCAGATATACATACACACAGTCACGGATTCGTATATGTGCATGCATGGATGAAGTCTGAAAGGATGATTAGAAGTAAAGTATAAGGGGATTTCCTGCAGTGGGTTAAGAATCTGACAGCATAGGAGTTCATGTTGTGGTACAGCGGAAACGAATCCAACTAGGAACCATGAGATTGCAGGTTTGATCCCTGGCCTTGCTCACTTGCCGTGAGCTGTGGTTTAGGTCACATATACGGCTCGGATCTGGGTTGCTGTGGCTGTGGCATAGGCTGGCAGCTGTAGCTTCGATTAGACCCCTAGCCTGGGAACCTCCATATACCACGGGTGCGGGCCCAAAAAGCAAAGAAAAAAAAAAAGAATAGATGCAAACTATTACAGTTAGAGTGGATAAGCAATGAGGTCCTGCTGTATAGCACAGGGGACTATATCCAATCACTTGTGATAGAACATGATAGAAGATAATATGAGAAAAAAAAAGTATATATATGTATAACTGGGTCACTTTGCTGTACAGCAGAAATTGACAGAACGTAGTAAACCAACTATATTTAGAAAAAAAAAATAGAATCTGACTGCAGTGGAGTAGCCGAGGTCGCAGCTGGCTTGGATTCAATCCCTGATACAGGAGCTTGCAAATGCTGCACGTGTGGCCATTTAAAAAAAAAAAAAGAGTAAAGGATAAAGGTTTAAAGAGGTATTCCAGGCAGAAGGAGTATGAATAAAAGGGATGTAAGCACTAGCAGTAAGTACAGAAAAATAGCTTGGAGCAGACAGAGACGGCTTCCTGGAAGAAAGTAAGGATGAATCAGGCCCTGAAGATGGTAATATTTGCCTACAGTGACAGGAGAGGAAAAAACCTCTGGCTTCCCAGCAGAAATTATAATCATGAGACCTACAGAGAACTAATTCTGAGCTGGCTGTGAAGTTGTGCTGCAGTTTTTTTGTCTCCCCTACCCCCCAAAAATTAGCAGTTCTCCACCCTAGCTGCACTTTGTAATTATTTAGAAAGTGTTGAGGGAGTTCCCTTTGTGGCCCGGCGGGTTACGAATCTCGCTAGATTCCATGAGGATGCGGGTTCTATCCCTGGCCTTGTTCAGTGGGTTAAGGATCCGGTGTTGCTGTGACTTGTCATGTAGGTCGCAGACATGACTTGGATCCTGAGTTGCTGTGGCTGTGGCCTAGGCTGGCAGCTGTAGTTCCGATTAGACCCCTAGCCTGGGAAGCTCCATATGCTGCAGGTGTGGCCCTAAAAAGAAAAAAAAAAGTGTTGAAAAGTACTGATACACTGGCCTCAGTTAATCAGAATACAGAGAGTAGGGCTCATGACTACTAGCTTTTTTTTTTTTTTTTTTGGGCAGGTGGACTGCAACATGCCTCCCCAGAGTTTCATAGCTGAAAGACCTGTGTGGTTCCCTACTTGATCCTTATCAGTGTGTTCCTGTAGCCCAGGTCCTTTATGTTCTCAGGATATGCTTCATTTCTTCATTTGACTCATTTGTACACTGTGCAGTGTAATAGGGACTATTCACAGATGCCTGTGAGGCTCCCCTGGGTGCTGGAGGAGAGCTTTTCAGCAGTTTGCCAGATTTGAAGAACTGGCCAGAGATTTGAGCAGCTCCTTCGTTGAGCTGTCTTTATTGAAAGAGATAAACAGCTTCCTAACTGCTTATGATCTAGTGGAGAGTTTAGAATTATTCTTAATGCTTGGTAGGTGGTGATGGATGCTGGGCCTGATGATATGATTCAGAGCTAGGGAAGGAGAGTCAGCCTGATGGGGGTGGCTGCCAAGGCTTTTCACATTGTGATTATCCGTGTACTTAATCGAGGCACTTTATTCCTGTTGCTCATTCACCGTGAATTCAGGCAACATTGACCGTAAGCTGCTCTGTACTGGGGAGGGGGTAGAGGGGTGTCGGCAGTGTCTTCCCTTCCTGGAGCAGTTTCTTATGAAGCCTAGAATGTCTGCTTTTCCTCCTGTTCTGGGGTTCACAGCAGAAGTCATCAGCAATTTTGTTTAAAAGCTCATGGCTCTTCTGCCTCTCTCTCTCATTTCTGTCACCTCTTAGGTCTTATATCCAGATGGCCAGGCTCAGATCATCCACCCTAAGCCAGCAGACTTCCGAAATCCAGGCCCAGGACGGCACCGGCTTATCACTCAGGTGTACCTCTCCCACACTGCTTGGACAGGTATGGAGTCAGTGGGCCAAGGCATTTTTTGTTTTGTTTTGATTTGTTTTTGTTTTTTATCTTTTGTCGTTTTGGGGCTGCACCCGCAGCATGTGGAGGTTCCCAGGCTAGCGGTCCAATCGGAGCTGTAGCTGCCAGCCTACTCTAGAGCCACAACAATGCCAGATTCGAGCCGCGTCTGCGACCTACACCACAGCTCACGGCAACGCCGGATCGTTAACCCACTGAGCGATGCCAGAGATCCAACCCGCAACCTCATGGTTCCTAGTCGGATTTGTTAACCACTGCGCCATGGCGGGAACTCCCTGTTTTTTGAAGTTTGAAAATATGATTGAACCGGGCCTGCTGAGGGTTGAACTTGATTTCTTGAGGAGCTTAAAAGCTGACTGGGCACATTAGACTAACTGGCTGCATTGCTTTGATTGCACAAGGCACAAGATTTCTTTTAGAAGATAAAAAAGGAGATTATGGAGCTCCTGCTGTGTCACAGTGGGATCAGAAGTGTCTCTGCAGCACCAGGATGTAGGTTTGATCCCCGGCTCTACACAGTGGGTTAAAGGACCTGGTGTTGCCATAGCTGCATTATAGATTGCAACTGTGGCTCGGATCTGATCCCTGGCCCTGGAGTTCCATAGGCCACAAGGCAGCCAAAAAAGGTAAAAAAGGAGATTACAATAGAAAGGAGTCTCAAAAGAAAGAAAGAAAAAGAGAAAGGGCAAGGGGGCGGGGAGAGGGAAAAAAAAAGGAAAAGAGTCTCATAGAAAGGACCCCTGGGCTGGATATTGGCAAACAATTTTCTTATCCTAACTGCCACTGACTTGCTACATAACCCTGAACAAGCCGTACTCCCTTCTACTCTTTCCTCATTTTCAAAATGAAGATAATCGTTCTCAGTCTACTATTTAGGTCTGAGAACTACTCTATCTAACAGCTAAACAGTTTTATGTTTCTTAGCAAAAATTTAAAATCACTGTTTTTGTTTGTGAACAGTTCAGTTCTTTCCTCCAAAACAATTAAAATGACAACTGTTAGTGCCTTCCCTTCCCATGTGGGCTGGTTTATGGGGTGATGCAAAGTAATGTGATCTGTTCCTGCTTTACACTCCCCATGCAGTGACTGAGTAGAACCTTGATAATTTGAGAAAAGCCAGGGAGGTTCCTTAAGGAGTTCCTGTTGTGGCTCGGCAGTAACCAACCTGACTAGTATATAAAAGGACACGGGTTCAATCCCTGGCCTCGCTCAGTGGGTTAAGGATCCAGTGTTGCCATGAGCTGTGGTATAGATTGCAGATGCAGCTCAGATCCCGGGTTGCTGTGGCTGTGGTATAGGCCAGCAGCTGTAGCTCCGATTTGACCCCTAGTCTGGGAACTTTCATATGCCATCGGTACAACCCTAAAAAGCCAAAAAAAATTCATGGAGGTTACTTAAATATTTTTCTTTAATTCATAAAGAATAAAATGAGAGAATACAGGTTCAGTGACTGTACATTTCAAGCCTCTAACGCTGCTTTAAAACTTTGAAAAGAGGCTTAGTCGCTCAGTCTGCAGAACCAAAAATGTAGGAGAGAATTAACCTCAGTGATGTTGCCCAAATCACTGAAGGTGATGCAGAACCATGGTTGTTACTTGAGAAGATGTTTAATACCACCAAATTTGGTTTATTTTAGAAATAGGTGGATGCCTTCTGGAACTTTCTTTCGCTGTGTTTTTGCCCTGTACCTGGAGATTTGTAATTCACCCAGGGTAACCTCCTCTGAGAGGTTGCTATGTAATCACAATTACAAATCTCTATTTTAATTCTGTGCTCAGCACTTACTGGTGCCAGATGTTTTCTCATTTGTTGACTGACTTTCCAATTAGAATGTAGGTTCCATGTGAGCAGGCAACTCGCTTTCCCTCTGTGTATGCAGTACATCTGTCTCCTGTGTCCCTAGTGCCTGACGTGTAGTAGGTACTCAACAAATAATGAAAGTCTAATATAAAATTTAAAATTTGCAATTAAAATTTATTAAATTCCTAGGAAACTTTGGGGTGGGAGTTAGTATTCTGCTGTTCGTTTTATAGGTGCATAGCTGGAGGCCTAGGTTGATGATGAGTGGTGGCGCTGAGGCTGGCGTTCAGATGTCCTGACTCCCAAATCTCTTGTATTTTCACTCTCCCATCCTCCCATCGGACCTGGGACACCAGAGTGACACGTGTTCTCATTCTGAATGTGCCCACACCTTTTCCCTCCTAATCCAGTGAATGGGGCTGGTGTGGAGGGAGCTTCTCCACCTAGTCCCTCAGCTCCCTGCCAAGGGCCTGTCCTCTGGGAGAGGGGACGCTGCCGGGTCAGAAGCTTTGAGATGCATAGATGGGTTTCCAGATTCTGCCTTGCTTGTGATCCTGGGAAAGTTATCTTACCTCTCTGTCTCACTTTATCTTTAAGATGGGAGTAATAATGTATCTTATAAAGCTGTAGTCTTCCAGGTGTGACAAGTTGGTTGCCTGATTTATCCTAGATGACTTTTTGTCTCTTTCTCCCAACGTCTCCTCAGTCTTATTTTCTCTTCCTGCTCCTTTCCTTTGTTGGCAGAGGCTTGAATTACCATTTTTCTCATATGCTGGTAGAGGAAGGCATAACAACCAGGTCAGATTTAGTCCTCTGACCTTACCAAGGTCTGGCTTCTGAAAGTGCTGTGAGAGCCAGGGCTAGGTTGTGGTTGCTGGGTTGGCAGTAGCCATCTGGGACAAGAGAGGAGAGTGTGGTGGGAGAGCTGAAACTGGAGCCTGGTACCAGAGAGCAGTGGTAGTTTCATCACAGATACACTCAAGGCTGATACGAGGCCCTGTATTAAATGGTGATGCTAAGGCAGCTCGCTGGGCTTGGCTAGGTTGCTCTGGCTGCCTGCCAGCCTCTTGCTTCCTAAAGGACATCTGTCTAGTCTCTGTTCTGATCCTTAGGGAAAAGTCTAGAAGTGACTGGGAAGATGTCTGAGGAAACATTGAGAAGTCTTGGGACCTCTGCCTCTGTTTATTTAGGCCTCGTTCCTACCCTCTAAACTCTTAAGCCTTGGGCACATCCTGCACCTTTCAGGAAATTAAAGAGATTACCCAGTCACAGGAAATCAAGGAAGACACCCAAGCTCGTGGTGTTCTTGTTCTATTCATTTGCCCTTAAGTTTTTCTGAAATCTTCTCCCCCTTCTTTATTGAAACCGTGTGGTTGACAGAAAGATTAGTTGCTTCATCTGATGAACTGAGCTCAAATTCTGTCAGTGGTGTGGATTTGGGCAGTCACTCAGAGCCACTCAGAGCCTCTCAGAGCCTTGGGACTTTGTTGGGATCGTGACAGTCTTTGTTTTGTGGTGAGGCACAGTAAGCACTCTTGAGGTTGTGGGCTCGGCACATTGCAGGTGTTCTCTTCCAAGGCCTTCCTGGGCACCCTCCTCAGTACTTCTTACAGAGTGGAGTGTACACTGTGCTCCATTGCAGCTGTCTCTGCCTCCTCAACCAAATAGTCAGCAGTTTGAGGGAGGTCTTGTGTGTTTTTGCTGGAGCCTGCCACCTGCAGACACCAGATCAGTAATATAATGTCATGTCATAAAATCGTGTCACTGAAACATGTTCACTAGTGAGTTTTCTGTCAGAACTATTTGCTAATGAAAGACTCCTTTTACACTAATACAGTAGAGTCCACTGTGCTTGCAGCCCCCAGGCCTGAGATCGCCTGTGCAGAAAGAGCATGATTATCTGGGCAGAAGAATCAGCCGCATGCATGTACCTTGTGGCTCTCTGTCTGGAGGCTGGAAGGCCTCCGTGGAAGAAGGGTTTTTAGCTTGCTCTTTGACGGTATCAGCAGCCATGGCTCTGAACTACTGGGAGCCCAGGAGACCCTAGGAGGAGGTGGCCATGGCAGAAAAGCAGCAGCACATATGCAGGCTTAGGAACAGACTCACAGGATTTCAGGCTGGCAAAGTGTTTTTGTTTGCTGAGGCGGGGAAGAATGCAATGCAGACAGATGAAGAAATGGTCTCGAAACCCTACTCCTTCCATTTTTAACGTTGCTTTTACTTGACACTTCATCTTAATTCTTAGGCGTTGCCCAGTCATAGAGGATATTTTTTTTGTCTTTCTTTCTAGAACCATGCCAGGTGGAAGTGAGGCTGCTGCTGGCCTACAACTCTGGTTCACGCATTCCAAAATCCCCCTGGATTGAGGGTGGTGAGATGTCACCCCAGGTGGAAACGAGCATCGAAGGCACCATCCCCTTCAGCAAACCTGTAAAAGTTTACATAATGCCCAAACCCGCAAGGCGCTAAGTGCCACACAGTCTTTACAGCCATGGCATAGAAGGCCCTTCCTGGGATCAGAGTGAACTGGGAGCCTGGAGCATTTCACCCGGAAATGGTGTGAGGAGGAACATGTGACCCATAGCATCTCCCTGGTACCAAACATTGGCTACATTAATAAGGAAGCCAAAGCAAAAACAACAGGAAGAAAACAGAAACCTCCAAGTCTGTCCCGTCCCACCTCCCACCTCCCCAACCCTGACCCCAATAAAGTTGAGAAAACAACAAGCTCTTCTAGTCCCTGGTCCTTAAAGAAATTTGTGTGGCTATAAATTCCGTAAATATACCACGTGCCGTCTTTCTTCAGGTGTGAAACACAAAGATCCAATTTTGTAGCCACTTCCGAAGAGCTGGTTATTGAAGCCATAACCTTATTTCTTGAAGTAATAGTCAGTTTGCCAGGACCGAGTCCAGAGCAGCTCCCACAGCTGTACTTTTTCACCATCGGCGGTTCCTGAATGGCCTCAGACATTAGCTGTCTTGCTGAGAGTCTCGTTTCCTAACTCAGGCAGAGCTGGGCCAAGGACTGAACAAACAGCTAAAGAGTAATCATTGTCATCCCTCAGGGAAATTCCTGATCTTGCCCTTTGAACCAAAATGTTAGAGAAGGGCTATTACGGTAAAGGGGGTCTGGTGTAAGAAAGAAGGCATTTCCCACTACATCTCTGATGAGTCCAGTGTTCCAGTTGCATGTGAGTTAAAGGAGCAGCTTGGGGATAAGAATAGTAAATGTTCCGGAGATGTGAACCATGTGAGGGCCTGTGCTTCATCCTGTACCTGTCATTTAATCCTTGCAACAGCCAAGTAGACCAAAAGGTTAAGTCAGTGGCAGGAAAAGTGTACGGTGAGTGGTAAAGAAGTATATAGAAAATAACCTTCAGATCTCTCCACCTCAGTGTTCTCCGTAAAACAGAGACAATTACACCTTAAGAGTTGTTGAATGGGTTTAATTAAATAGTGCTTGGTTGAATCTGAATCTGTGACCAGTCTTGATCATTTAGCACTTGAAATGCTGATACATAACAAGATCATACAGTTAGTCAGAGGTCCTGGTGGAATTTGAGTTCAAGCATGTTTGACTTTCGGTTTAATACACTTGATATGTGCCCAGCCCTTTATATCAATTAATTCATTTAATCCTCAAAACTACCCTCTCCAGTAAGTATGAATGGATACTATTATATTTGTTTTACAAATTAGGCAATTAAGATTCAAAGAATTAAAGTAAACTGGGGTTATGGGAGAAGAGGGATCCAGTTTCTGAAATAACACCATTTTCCACTATGTCTCAGATAATTCCAGTGTTGGAGTTGCCTTGCTGGCCTAGGTCACATAGCCAGTAAATGACAGAACTGGGATTTTGAACCCAGGTGATCTTGGACCAGGAGGTCGTAGAGGGACTGAGGGAAGAAGATCACCGCCAGGGAATTTGCTTTTCTGGTGCTCTCGCCTGTTTAGTACATCTCGAGGATGCGCCATCGGCGGACTCTCGTGTCAACAAGATGCCCTAAAGAAAATTGCCTGCCTTGGAGATAAAACGAAGCTTAAAGCCAGGCGGAATCATACCATGGCCCTGACATAAGCACCGCATGATGATAACTGGGATGGAGCCCAGAGGGAAACAGCAAGGTCCATGGCTGCTAACCGAGCCCTTCGTGCCGTAGCTATAGAAAGCCTTTCAGGGGAAGAATATGCTGAATCCTTTTCAGATACACTGCTCCTTTATTTCATTTTATTTTATTTTATTTTATTTTAATTTAGTCTTTTTAGGGTCATGCCTGTGGCATAGGAAGTTCCCCGGCTCTGGTTCAAATCGGAGTCATAGCTGCCAGCCTGCACCACAGACACAGCAATGTGGGATCCGAGCCGCATCTGTGACCTACAGCGCAGCTCATGGCAACACCAGATCCTTAACCCACTGAGCGAGGCCAGGTATCGAACCCGCATCCTCATGGATACTAGTCAGGTTCGTTACCACTGAGCTACAACGAGAACTCCCACTGCTCCTTTTATTAAAAAAACAAAAACAAAAAACCCTCTGGGGTCTTCTTCATTTTCCAGGTGAGGAATATCTCTCTCATAAAGGGCAAAATCAGGATTTGCTCCTATGTCTTAAAATGCAAAATGTGGTATTTTCCCACCCAAGATGGATACAGGAAGCAGCAGATTTTGCCTTTGTATCAGGATGAGTTTTTAAAAACTGTGTTAAGAATTGAACGGACTGCATTAGGAGATAAATTCTCCATGCTGGTTGTGTTCAAGCTCCTGACAACTTTATTGTAAAGGAATTAAAGTATCATATGAGGTTTGGACTAAAACTTTTAAATTCCTTTTACCCTGAAATATGAGAATCTTGATTTTTCTGCATCTGGTTTATATGACAAAATGACCTTATATTATAAAGACATGGAAGGGAGCATAAAGATTTCTCCGGTGTGGCACCCTCATTTACTAGTGTGCAGGCTCACAGAGACTGACATAGTGGAAGCCGAGTCTGGAACCCAGGCCTCTTAATTCTTAGTCTGATACGGTTTTCATGACAGGAATCTGTCATTTTGTCTTTTTCGGTTGTTTACCATGTACTTCATTAAAGCCAGAAACCGTGACACTCTGGACTCTGTCCTTAGTCCTCATATAAAACCCTTCAGATTTTGCTTCTTAAGTGCTTCCGGACTCAGTTCCCTTCTCATTATGCCCACTGTTTCTGTCTGGATGCAGCCTTCATCATCTCTCCTAAAGTGTGGATTTAGCTTCCTAAATCTTGCCCCAAATTTTGCCCCCTTCAGTCTGCCCTTCACACAACTGCCAGAGTAATCTTTCTAAAATGCTGATCTGATCACACCATTCCCCTCCTTAAACCTTTTTAAGTGGGTCACTTCTGTCCTTAGGATAAAATCTCAACTCCTATCCTTGTATTCCCATTGTGGTGGAGCCGAAACGAATCCGACTAGTATCCATGAGGATGCGGGTTCAGGTCCCTGGCCTCGGCTCAGTGGGTTGAGGATCTGATGTTGCTATGGTGAGCCGTGGGGTAGGTCACAAATGAGGCTCAGATTTGTGAGCCGCGTAACTGTGGCTCTGGCATAGACTGGCACCTGTAGCTCCAATTCAACCCAGCCTGGGAACTTCCATATGCTGCACTGCATCCCTAAAAAAGCCAAAAAATAAAAAACTAAACTCTATCCTTGAAGATTCTTCATGCCTCTGATGTCCTCTCCAGCCTCATAAAATCCGTGTCCCAAACAGTCTCTCCACGTCTCCAGCTGTAGCGGATTATCTGTAGTTATTTCCCGTTCTCACCTTGCCCTCTATTGCCTCACACCTTTGCACTCGCTAAACTCTGGAATATGCTCTTCAGATTGTTTTCTGTTGTTCCCTTCTTTTCATTTTTCAGGACTGAGCCTCATTCTGGGACCTGTCTGTGTCTCCTGCGGCTGTGGTACATTGCCTCTGTGTACCTACAGCCTCCGTCACTTTCTTCAAGCATAGTATCTATTGAAGGTTCACAAATGCAAACCCTGAAGCAGGTAGGCAGAGAAAAAAGGGTGGGTCAAGTGGCTTTGTCAATCTAATGAATGCATCCTAGGTAATTTTCATGAACGTATTTTTCAAAATTATGAAAAGTGATAATCCTTGTGCAAGTTAAAAAGGGGGGGGGTCAAATGGCCTGGAGGAAGGCAGAGACTAAAGAATCAGCACATCCTCTGTCAGAAGGCGATTGCTACTCAGCTCCACACTCTACCTATGAGACAGGTGATGTCAGATTTTCTGATTCTTATAGAAAAGCCAGAAATCTGTATTTTCTTTTTCTTTTTTTGTCTTTTTAGGGCTGCACCAGTGGCATATGGAGGTTCCCAGGCTAGGGGTCGAATAGGAGCTGTAGCTACTGGCCTACGCCACAGCCACAGCAACGCAGAATCCTTAACCCACTGAGCAATGCCAGGGATCAAACCTTTAACCTCATAGATGCTGGTCAGATTCATTTCGACTGAGCCATGATGAGAACTCCCAGAAATCTATTTTCATGTAAAGAATACCCACTTAAAAATTTTTGGTAACTAAAGTAAATGTTAAAATTACTCTAAAACATGGGGAGTTCCCGTCATGGCTCAGTGGTTAACAAATCCGACTAGGAACCATGAGGTTGCGAGTTCGATCCCTGGCCTTGCTCAGTGGGTTAAGGATCCAGCATTCCCGTGAGCTGTGGTGTAGGTTGCAGATGCGGCTCGGATCCTGCGTTGCTGTGGCTCAGGCTACAGCTCCGATTCGACCCCCAGCCTGGGAACCTTCATATGCTGTGAGTGTGGCTCTAGAAAAGGTAAAAAGACAAAATATATATATATATATTACTCTGAAACAATCAAAACCTGTCTGTGGGTAGGTTTGTGCCAGTTGGCAACTTTTGCATCATCACTGTATGTTTGTTTACATGTCTGTTTCTTCCACCCAGTCTGTGAATAGCTGGACAGTAAGAATGTCGGTGTTATGTCTCCAGCACAACACCTGGCACGTACCAGGCAAGGAAAGAATGAATGAGTCCATGGATCCAGAGCAAGTTTAGCAGTACCGTGGCATGCTTGAAGAAAGCCAGCCCTGAGAGTCAAGTTTCTGAAAGGCCTTTATCCTTGGCTTGGGCATGATTGACCTCAGCAAACAGAATTGTGGAGAAGGTACACACCTTGCACTTGGCCGACTTCTCTTAGGAACTGCTCAAGCTGGAAGAAATTAAGTGTGGGCATAGTGAGGGCTGTGCGCACAACTTACAAACTGAATCAAAGGGGTTAATGAATAAGACGTGGCCAAGTATATTATGGCAAAAAGAGCTTCTCTCCAGGCTCTGCACATTTCTAGTACTAACCATGCAGAACAGATCTAGAGGTAGGGGCTGTTTTTATTAGCAAGTTCTATGCAAAGTGTAATGACCTCACTGCCAGATACTTCTGTCTCTATAAAGTTTGTACTAAGTTCTCTTTAATGTGGAGACAGTGCACTTAGGAACACTGATTATACCCATGCAACGCCCACTGGACCTGTCTCTTCTTATATTTGACAGAAATTTTTTTGATTCCATCAGTAGAAAAACCTGTCTGAATTTTATCAGACAACCCTCCTAGCTGTGTGTCTGGCTTTATGAGCCGAAGGAACTGAGATATAGAGAGATCCTGTCATCTGACAAATGGCTGGTTGCAGAAAGGGCACTGAGCAGGACCCGCTCAGACCTCTCGGTGTAGTGTCAAGTTTGTGAGGATCTCTCTCCCACGGTCCTAAGGAGGTGATGGAAGGAGATCAAGGCAGAGCACGGGGTTCTAATCCTACCTTCGCCACAGTCCTGCTGGGTAGTCTTGGAAAGATCACTTTCCCTTCCAGTGCTCTTCGCTCTTCTTTTCTTGCCGGGCCACATCCTACATTGCTGTTCAATTTATGGATTGACTACCCTTCGGGCAGATGCCCAGTGGGGCCAATCAGGTGATAGGATCAGGTGGAACAAAGATTAGCTTTCTGAGCTGTGGCTTCAACAAAGGCTGTGGTGAAGCATTTTTATTTACTTATGGCCATGATAGACACCATTTACCACAGTAAATGGCTAGTTCCCAAATGTTTGGTGAATAAATGAACCTCTTCTCATTCTTTTTTTAATATATATTTCACTATAATTTTTCCATTATAGCTGGTTTACAGTTTTCTGTCAATTTTTTAACTGTATAGTGTGGTGACCTGGTTGCACATACATATATAGATTCGTCACAAGTGATTAGACATTGTACAGCAGGATCTCCTTGCTTTTCCATCCCAAAGGCAATAGTCTATAGCTGTTAACCCCAGACCCGCCGACCATCCCACTCCCTCCCCCACCCTCTTGGCAACCACAAGTCTGTTCTCCAAGTCCATGATTTTCTTTTCTGTGGAAAGGTTCATTTGTGCAGTATATTAGATTCCAGATATAAGTGCTATCATATGATATTTGTCTTCCTCCTTCTGACTCACTTCACTCAGTATGAGGGTCTCTAATTCCATCCATGTTGCTGCAGATGGCATAATTTTATTCTTTTTTATGGCTGAGCAGCTCTTCTCATTCTTGAAGACTTGTGTTATGTCCTTAGTGATGTCTCCCCTAATTTTCCTCCCTTTTATAAGTTAGTCCACCCCTTGTGCCACCACCGGACCTTGTAACTATAATAATGTTAACACAGCGTATCATTACTCTCTTGTTTGTTTGTCTCTCTCACACATAACTCCTGCATGCAGGAACTATAACTTATTCATCCCTATACCCCCGGGTCCAGCAATAACTAGTCTTAACAATATTAATAAGACATTCTCAGTAAATGAGATTGAAAGAGAATTACTGAATGAGTGCGATAATAGAGAAGATAATTCCTTTGGGCTCCAATATTCTATGAATCCATGAAATATAAGCTGCTATATTAAGAACGAGTTAGCTTTATACTGCAACCCCCTTATAAAATGACAGTAGTTTCAATTTATTGAGTCCTCACTACATGCCAGGCAGAGTGCTAAGACATTCTATGAATAACCCAATTTAATACCTATGATAACACCAGGTACTGATACTATCTCTAACAGATGAGAACAGTGAAACTCTGAGAGGTTAAATAAAGGCCAACCAGTGAATGGCAGAAAGCCACAGTTCACAGTCAAGGCTATAAGACACCAAAGCCCATACTCATCACTCTAAAGATGGAGAAAGGTAACTATTATAGTTCTATCAGTCTATTCTAAGGCTTCACAAAGAGCATCTGCTATTTATTAAAACAAAGAGTATCTATGCTGGTAGGGGCCATTTAAAGGCATCTGGTCCAGTCCCATCATTTTACAGTGAGGGAATCTGAGGCCCAGAGAGAACTGTCTGGCAAGGCTCAGGTATAGTTAGTAGAATGCCTGCCTAGAACCCTTAGTAGAATGCCTGCCTAGAACCCAAGTATCAAAGCATAGCTGCTTTTACCGTGCTCAGTTCATTCAGGGCTCTGTTCATTTGTCATTGCACAAAGAAACTTTCCCTGACCACATATAGCCCCCATCACTTTTTCTTGCTTTACTGTACTTCATAACATTAAATTTATATTTAGTATTTGTTTATTTTGCACACTAGAATATACGCTTCATGACTTTTATTGCCATTTCTCTGGAGCCTACAGCCCTATCTGGCATATAAGGTACTTAAAAAAATTGGTTGAGGGAGTTCCCGTCGTGGTACAGAGGTTAACGAATCCAACTAGGAACCATGAGGTTGCGGGTTTGATCCCTGGTCTTGCCCAGTGGGTTGATGATCTGGCGTTGTTGTGAGCTGTGGTGTAGGTTGCAGACGTGGCTCAGATCTGGCGTTGCTGTGGCTGTGGTGTAGGCCAGCGGCTACAGCTCCGATTCGACCTCTAGCCTGGGAACCTTATATGCCACGGGTGCAGCCCTAAAAAAGCCGAAAAAAAAAAAAAAATTGGTTGACTTGATGGCTCAAGGTTCCAAAGCACCAATTGCAATGTGATCTTAATGCAAGGAAACTTTTCTTTGGCCTTCAAAGCAGAAGGCTTTCCTCATTTTTGTCTTTATTTTCGCTTAATTCTGGCCTAACATTTACCACAATGTTAAAGTTTGGTAAACATCTGTCTCCTCTGATTTTCAACCATTTCCTCCAGGAAAGGGACCTTGCCTAAGACATCTGTGCATCCCAAAGCCTAGCACAGGACCTGGCACGAGTAGCTGTTCCAAAATGCGTGGGGAGGCTGGAGCGGATAGTGGTAGGAGTGATAGTCATAGGCATCTTTGCTTAGTAATTTATTCTCTTAAGACTCCATCAGCAGGTGGAATGGAAGACCCCTCCCACCCTGAGGCCTTGGGTAACCAAGGCATTATACTCCTTCACTGCCTGCTCTGTCTGGAGGACCCGAACATCAATGCCTTTTTTCTTGAGGTACTCCACAGTTGATGGGGGTACCTGGGAAGAAGGAAAAAGATGAGTAAGTCAGGGGAAAGGCTCCCAGGGCTTTCCTTCCTACCACGAGGCAGGTATATTCTACAGAATTGGACAGTGACAACTGTTACTCCTCAGTCACCTGGCATGTCACCTATCCAAAATTTGGCAGTGAGCCCCAAGGAGTCAAAACGGATTCTAAGAAGTTAACAAGTATCATGAAATATGTGCAAACAGCTCAGGTGAAATAGAAACTGGAAAGAGCATACATGGATTTTGGAGGCAAACAGTATTGAATTTAAGTCCTTCCTAACAGTGTGACTTGGGGTAAGTGAATTAAATTCTGAGCCTTTGTTCCCATGTCTGTAAATAGGGATAATGATAACTAGCTCACAGGGCTGGTGTAAGAACTAATTTAGCTAATGGATGTAAAGTGTCTAGCATGTAAGTGTTAAATATTTTGAATCTGTCCAACCTGAGTCTAAATTCTAACTTTGCCATGTACTAAGCAAGAAACACTGAAAGTCTCTCAACCTCCATCTCCTCCCCTATAAAATGGGATATTATACAATCACAGGGTTGGTGTGAGGATGACGTTAACGAATGTACGTACACTGCAGCTCAAATGCCTTCTCAGAAAGGCCTTTCTTGACCACCCCATTTAGAGTAGCCCCTCATAAGGCACCATTTCTTTTCTCTCCTCTCTCTTCTTCTTTCTTTCTTTCCCTTTTTCTTTTTTAAGGGCTGCACCCGTGGCTTATGGAGGTTCCCAGGCCAGGGGTCTAGTTGGAGCTACAGCTGCCGGCCTTCGCCACAGCCACAGCAACGCCAGATCCGAGCTGCGTCTGCAACTTACACCACAATTCATGGCAATGCTGATCCTTAACCTACTGAGTGAGGCCAGGGATTGAACCTGTGTACTCATGGATGCTAGACAGATGTGTTTCCACTGAGCCACAATGACGGGAACTCCCTTAACAGTACATATTATGATCTGAAATTGTGTATTTTTTATTATCCATGAGAGTCATAAACCTTGTTTGTCTTGTTTATCTTGTTGTCTCTGGTGCCTAGAATAATGTGTGACCCATAGAAAGTGCTCGATAAATATTTGCAAATGAATTTATATAAGAGATTCTCAGGAGTTCCTGTTGTGGCTCAGTGGTTAACGAATCCGACTAGGAACCATGAGGTTGTGGGTTTGATTCCTGACCTCCCTCAGTGGTTAAGGGTTTGGCGTTGCCATGAGCTGTGGGGTAGGTTGCAGACGTGGCTTAGATTCTGCGTTGCTGTGGCTGTGGTGTAGGCTGGTGGCTACAGCTCCAATGAGACCCCTCCATATGCCATGAGTGTGGCCCTAGAAAAGGCAAAAAGACAAAAAAAAAAAAAAAAAAAAGATTCAATAGCACTAGCATTATTAGATATTTTCTCATCTCTGGCTTGTCCTGAAGATTATTTTAAATAGATTTTAATCAGAACTCTGCCCCATCAGAAGGAACTGTGAATGACATGATTTTTTAAAATGCCCTATATTACTTTTGTACATATTTGAACAATTTTATAACAATAGTAGCCTTACAGATAGGAATTATTTTAATGTAGAAAAAAACTAGGTTAAGGTAAAAAATACAAATAAGTAAAGGGCACCTTCATCAGTAGGGAACTGGGTTTTAGGATATCTGTATAAAAGAAAGAATGAGGTAGGTCTCTATGTACTTATGTGAAAGGTGGTTCGTAACGCAATAATGTGAGTAAATAAGAAGTTACAGAACATTATGTATAGTGTGATTCTAGTTATGTAAAAACATGGGCATTAGTATGTGTAAGTGTGTATATATTTGCAAATGCATAGAGAGAATTAGAGCAGTTAATACACCAGATGTGGAGAATGGGAAGGGAAATCGTTCACCTTTTTAAATCTACATTTCTGCACTGACTCTTGCAGTAAGCATGTATTATTTTCTATAAGTACAATAAAAATAAACTTTTTTTCTGTAAGGGGAAAAAAAGCCTAACTTGAACGTGCCCCAAGAAAAGAAAAATGTGAAAAGTACTATAAAAATGTACTATAAAAGTCTAGAGAGTCAAATAGTGATAGCTATAAAATTTAGGAAATTCAAGGAATTGAGGAATTTTGGAAAAATCGCTGAAAGTACACAGGCCTGCAGCCAACTTAGAAACTGGAGAGTCCAACCCTGGTCAGGAAGAGGATTGCGCAGCCACTGCTGTATCCTAGGCCATCCGCTGGCTATATCACTGGATGCGTGATATGGAGGTGAACTGCCAAGAAGAACGTGTCTGTAGGCTAAAGAGTCGAGAGATCACCCAGTGTCCTTAGGAATGCTGTACTCAGCAGTACTTACCTTCAAGGCCTCACTCATCCCTTGGCCAATCACAAGGATCTGCACGCCCTTCTCAACCACTTCCTCCACATCTGCAGGCTGCACACCAGGAGAATGCTGGACATAAAAAGAGAAAGTATACCAGCTACCTGCTCTTTTAATCTTTTTATGCAGTCAGTATTGTTGTGAGATTCATTCATTCACTGAAGAAATGTTTACTGAGGTTTACTTGGTGCCAAGCATTATTCTGGGCCCTGGGAATAACTGGGAATAACTGCTGCCCTTATGAAGCTCTAAGTCTAATGAAAAACATAGAATACTAAAAAAGAAAATTTAATAGTTTTTATAAGTGCTACAAAGAAGTAATTTCAGGGTGCAGTGAAAACACAGAGAAAGAGCGCCTAATTCAGACCTGCAGAGTTAGGGCAAGCAGTCAGGGAAGGCATTGCAGTGGAGGTGACTTTTAAATAGGAATTTAGGTTAAAGGAAATCCAAGGGAACAGGGCATACCAAGTACAGCGAATAGTGTGAACTACAAGTAGTTCCATATGACTGGAGTGTAAGTGGCAGGTGAGAGAGTGGAAGAAGATAAAGCAGAAGAAAGCACCCGTACACCATGCCAAAATTTAGAAATTGCCACACTGTTTTCTTTTTCAGGCCCCTTTCCTAATTAACTCTAAGAAAACTTTGGTGTTTTAAAACCCGCCTATCAGTCCGTGTAGTCTTCTCAGATTCTCCCAGGGATACTTAAGGTAAGGTATTTAATAAACACTAATCCAGCATTAAAGGATGGTGGCTTCTGAACTGCTTCCACGTCAGCACAGGGCATACAGGAGTTTGGCAAGTACCAGTCCAACTACTGGGCTGCTTCTGTTAATGTCTGCAAGGATGACATTTAGCATGGAAGCTCAGAGAGACAAAACCTTCCTTCCCTGATTTGTCCATCTCTTTTCTTCAGTCCACAAACAGTTACTTAGTGCCTGTTCTACACTGGGCCCTATACTGGAAGCACTGGAAATACTGAGATGAACTAAATAGTCTTTGAAGAAGTTTTAGTCAAGTAACATTGATGAACATGTGGAAATAGTTACACAGGTGAGATAAAATAGAAAGTTGAGGATCCCAGATGAGGGAGCAAGTAAATATGAGTGGGAAAACGTCATGGAAGACATGCTGTTTTATTATCTTTTTCGTCATGCCTGCAGCATGTAGACGTTCCTGGGCCAGGGATTAAAACCTGCGCCCCAGCAGCACTGAAGCCGTGCAGTGACGCTGTATCCTTAACCCACTGCCATACAGAAGGACTCTAAGTTATGTTATTTTAACTGTGTCTTGAAGTATGAGTAAGAGTATGCCTTGAGGCAAATTAAAAAAATTAAAAATAGAGTTGCCATTATCATCCAGCAGTGCCACTTTTGGTCATATATCCAGAAAAAAGTATAACTCAAAAAGATACATGCAGCCCTGCGTTCATAGCAGCACTATTTACAATAGCCAAGATATGGAAACACTCTAAATGTCCAGTGAGAGATGAATGGATAAAAATGTGCTGTGTATAAATATATGTGTGTGTATATATACGTTATCATCATATATATATGTATATGATATATATATGATGGAATACTACTTAGTCATAAAAAAGAATGAAATGCCATTTGCAGCAACATAGATGGACCAAGAGATTATCATACTATATGAAATCGGAAAGAGAAAAACAAATACCATATGATATCACTTACATGTGGAATCTAAAATATAACACAAATGGACCTATCTGTGAAATAGAAAAAGACTCACAGACATGTAGAACAGTCTTGGGGGAGTGAAAGACCTGGAGTTTAGGATTAGCAGATGCAAACTATAGTATATAGGATGGATAAACAACAAGGCCCTACTACATAGAACAGGGAACTATTAAACATCCTGGGATAAACCATAATGGAAGAGAAGATTTTATATATATATTAGCAATCAGATTCTTTATTTCTAAAGTAATTTAGGTTCATATATTTTTAAAAGGCGAAACAAAGAATGGGTTATTTTTTCATTTGATTACAATAATTGGTTCTTAAAACAATTGGTTCTTTACAAGGATTGAATTAGATGCTCTTTTTATTTCTACGGCTCTGTGGTCAATCCTAGAATCACCCTGAGCTGAAAGGTTTTGACATAAGAACTTACTTTTATTTTTTTTTTCTGACCAAGGTAAATATTTAATAGAATTACAGATAGGTGTTGGAGAGCTTCACCTGCCTCAAGTAAATGCATTTTTCTGAAATAATGAGTGATTTGTTCATTTAACAAAGAATAGCATCTACTTTGAGGAGCAGCATGATCCTTAGACTGTAAGAGCTCACATTCTAGTACAAGGAAATAAGGCCACTGCTCAAAGTGAAAGGCCATATAGGAGTACAAAACCATACTCTTCTGGAGATTCAGAGACTAGGGTCAGCCTTAGCCCCTCTGAGTTGCTGGATCAGTGGGACTCAAGTGACAAATCTGTCTGCTGCATGCTATACTGCAGGCTTAGGGTGTCACATACAGAGCAATGAAAGATAACTGCAACAGCCTGTGGGTCCAGGCCTCGGTGGTGTTCACTCACAGCCCTGTGCAGAGGCCTGTGATGGGAGCATCAGCCTGCCATTGTGGCATTTTCAACCTGCCACCAGCTCCTTCTCTGCTTCTTCCAATGCCTCAGGGCAAAGCACTAAGGATTGCTTCTCTTAGTGAGTGTCTGATCCTGCTCCTCTTCTTTAAAAGGCTTTCCATCACATGTCAGTGTGAGGTTATAAAAGCTTATTGTTTTCTCTTGGAGGAAAGCTATTGATTGTGGAAGAATGTCCAGCTAAATACCCATTACGCTGCTAACAACAAGTTGTTATCCTATATGGCTAGGACGTTTCCCCCAATTTAATCTTAAATTTGAAAAGAAAACATTCCTAAATTATACTTTCAAAGAAGCATTTCCTTTAGCTGAACTGAAATGACCATAAATGTTACTAGCAATGTTGTTCTCTGGCTGTGTTGCTGATAAAAGCAGATTCTGCAAGTGAAGGTTAAAGGATCTCTGGAATCTGTCCTCTGTGGACACTGCCTGAGTCACACCTCACTATCACTTGCTTGAGTTAATAGCCTCTAAGTGATCTTTCTGCCTCCACCAGGGCAGAGGCCAGTTTTTTTTGCCATAGGGTGCTCTGGTAGTCTGCTAAAATTTATGGCCCCCTTCTTAGAATAATTTTAAAGTGTATGTGTGTGTATACATATATATATGTATGTATGTACCTTTTTTTTTTTTTGTAAGCCTGCACCTGTGGCATATGGGAGTTCCCGGTTAAATTCAGGGATTAACCCTTTTGGTGATAGAGTAAACTCCCTAGTATCTATTCTACCCCAAATGATTTGTCTAACCAATCATGGTTTTAGTTCAGGATGAGGTCTGTGGCTTAGTTAGGGTAAAGGCCAAGTTCCTGTTATAAAAATCCCCAGATCCAGTGTCTTAAAGAAGATAGAAATGTATTTCTCTCTCTTTCTCCTATACATTTGTGTGGCCAGTCTATGCTAGGAGTGAGGGGATAGCAGGGGACCCAAATTTTTCCCGCTGTGTTGCTCTTTGATCTTCTATAGCATTTGAATGGTAGGAACTGATAGTCGCCATGCCTGAGTTCTAATTATGAAAGGAAGGGAAAAGAAGAATAGTTCATGCCTATTGTTTTATGGCCCAAATTCAAATATATTATTTCTTTTGTTCATATTCCACTCAATTGTATATTGCTGATAGCATAGTTACATAGCCATACCTACCTTGCAAGGGAGAACAGAAAATGCAGCCACTAGCTGGGCAGCCATATGCACCAGAAAAGAGGCAGAATGGGAGTTCCCGTCGTGGCTCAGTGGTTAACGAATCCGACTAAGAACCATGAGGTTGTGGGTTCGATCCCTGGCCTTGCTCAGTGGGTTAAGGATCCTGCGTTGCCGTGAGCTGTGGTGTAGGTTGCAGACGCGGCTCGGATCCCACGTTGCTGTGGCTGGGGCGAAGGCCAGCGGCTACAGCTCCTGTTAGACCCCTAGCCTGGGAATCTCCATATGCTGTGGGTGCAGCTCTAGATAAAGGCAAAAAGACAAAAAAAAAAGAAAAGAAAAGGGGCAGAATGGATTTTGAAAGAACAACTGGCAGTCTGTCACTATGAGATGTTAGGATGTCTAATAAAGGACTTTTGGAAAAGATTTCCACTCTCCAAACTAATTAAAAAAACCATGATACGAGACTATACATGTTTTTAATATTTTTGTAATTTTATGTATATAAAATCTGTTGCATTTGCAATCTGGGATATTTTAAATTACTCACTTCAGGAATTCCCGCTGTGGCACAGGGGGTTGAGAATCTGACTGCAGTGGCTAGGGTCACTGTGGAGATACAGGTTCCATCCCAGGTCCAGTGCATTGGGTTAAAGGATCTGGCACAGCCCCAGCTGTGGTTTAGGTCACAGCTTTGGCTCGGATTCAGTCCCTGGCCCGGGAACTTCCGCATACTGTGGATGTAGCCATTAAATTAGCGAAAAGAAGAAAAGAATCAAGTCAGAGATCACACCTTATGAAATACTCCTCTGACTCACCCAGGCAGTGTTCTCCCTTTGTATTTCTTTTGGTTCACATACTACAGCACTTATTACAGTTGTCTCTTTACTTAATTTCCCCATAAAGCTCCCTGAAGGCAAAGACAGTTAATTTATCTTTTTTTTTTTTTTTTTTTTTTGTCCATGGAAACATGTGGAAGTTCCCAGGCCAGAGATCAAACCTGCACACAGCAGCAACCCAAGCTGCTGCAGTGACAGTGCCGGATCTTTAACCTGCTGTGCCATAAGATAACTCCAAAGACAGGTCAGTTATCTTTAAGACAATCCCTGGCACCCAGCAAGCAATCTAAGGTTGCATGAACAACACAGGTTTGAATTGTATGGGTCCACTTATATGGGGATTTTTTTCAAAAGTAACTACTACAGTACTATGTGATCCATGTTTGGTTGAATCCTTGGCTGCAAAATCGAAGATATAGAAGAACTGCATAGTCATAGGACTACAAGCTATAAGTGGATTTTCAACTGCAAGGAGGGTGAGTACTTCAACTTCCACATTGTTCAAAGGTCAGTTCTATACTTTAAAATGTTGAAAGATGATGGTGCACGCTAAATTCATTTTTGGATGTCAGAATGCCTGAACTTCAAAAAAGGATTATGAAAGACTGAAAAATCGCTAAAGTCTTTTCATTCTTGGAAGTTCTCCTCTTCTGTTTTTCCGCAGTGACTTAAAGAAAGCAATAGGGAATACTATCTGTTTTTCTAATAAATTTAATCATTTCCATATTCCAACACACTCCTCATAAACCGTTGATAATACTGAAACATAGTACAAACTCTATAAAAGGGGAATTTGGCATATCTAAAAGATATTTTACAGTTACACTTTATTTTATTTTATTTTTTGCCTTTTGTCATTTTATGGCCACACCCACGGCATGTGGAGGTTCCCAGGCTAGGGGTCTAACAGGAGCTGTAGCCACTGGTCTGCGCCGCAGCCACAGCAACGCAGGATCCGAGCCGCGTCTGCAACCTACACCACAGCTCACGGCAACGCCGGATCGTTAACCCACTGAGCAAGGGCAGGGTTTGAACCCGCAACTTCATGGTTCCCAGTCGGATTCGTTAACCACTGCGCCACGATGGGAACTCCTACAGTTACACTTTAACTAGCTATTCTCATTCTAAGACTTTACCCTGAAGATACCCCTCCAATAATACAAAAAAAAAATAACATATAAAGTTATTCATTATAGCATTATTCATAATAGGAAGATACTGGAAGCAATCTAAATGCCTATCCATAGGATACATTGAATAAGTAAGTACATCCATATAGTGGATTGCTCTGCAGCTGTATAAAATAAAAAGGAATATCTCTATGGACAGATACCTTTTTTTTTTTTTTTTTGTCTTTCATCTTTTGTTGTTTTAGGGCCACACCTGTGGCATGTGGAGGTTCCCAGGTTAGGGGTCTAATCAGAGTTACAACTGCTGGCCTATGCCACAGCAAGGTGGGATCTGAGCTGCGTCTGCAACCTACACCACAGCTCATGGCAATGCTGGATCCTTAACCCATTGAGCAAGGCCACGGATCGAACCCGCATCCTCATGGATCCTAGTTGGTTCGTTAACTGCTGAGCCATGAAGGTAACTCCTTTTTTTTTTTTTTATGCGATCTTCTATGTAAATAATAGGGGAATATAAGAAAAAATATGGTAATTCCTGTTGTGGCTCAGCAGGTTAAGAACCCGACATAGTGTCCGTGAGGATGCAGGTTCCATCCCTGGCCTCACTCAGTAGGTTAAGGACCTGGCATAGCTTCACAGAAGGCTTGGATCTGGTGTTGCCTTGGATGTGGCATAGGCTGGAGCTGTAGCTCTAATTCAACCCCTAGCCAGGGGACTTTCATATGCCTCAGGTGTGGCCATTAAAAAAAATATGTATGTATGTATGTTTACGGATGTGTGCAAGTGTTTGTGTATTTATTTTTACAAAAATTACAAAAATACAAAGAAAACGGATGAACCAAAAAACCAATAAAATCAATAGAAATAGTGAAATAGGTATGCGATAGAAGAGTTAGGGAAAAAAGATTTTTCTAAATGTAGCTTGTTCAGACTTCTAAATTATGTAAATGTTTTATATATTCAAAAAATTAAATCACCAAAGACACAAAAGGGGGGGACACTTAAAACTGTATGCCAACAGAGACAAAGGAACCCACATGTATATATATTAAGTTGATAAAGAAAAGATGATTGAAGCAAACTTTCTAAAGTGTTCTGATTGTATGCCTAACTGGGATATGTTCTAAGTATAAAATATCTATAGAGTTTCAAGTTTCGATATCTATAGATTTGATATTTTATAAAATATCAACATAGTGTTTTACAATTTTTTTGTTTTTTTAGGTCCACACCTGCAGCATATGGAGGTTCCCAGGCTGGGGCCAAATCAGAGCTGTAGCCACTGGTCTGTGCCACAGCCATAGCAACGCAGGATCTGAGCAGTGTCTGTGACCCACACCACAGCTCATGGCAATGCCGGATCCTTGACCTGCTGAGTAAGGCCAGGAATTGAACGTGCAACCTCATGGTTTCCAGTCGGATTCGTTTCTGCTGTGGCACGACAGGAACTCCCTATTTGTGCTATTTTTGATGATAGTCATTCTGACAGGTGTGAGGTGATATCTCATCATGGAGTTTTGTTTGTTTTTTTGTTTTTGGCCAGGCCTGAGGCATGTGGTAGCTCCTGGGCCAGGGATCAAACCCATGCTACAGCAGTGACCCAAGCCACTGCAGTAACAACACTTGATCCCCAGCCAGCTCTGCTACAAGAGAACTTCTCATTGTGTTTTTAACATGCATTTTCTCAGATGATTAACCATGTTGAGCATATTTTTATGTGCCTGTTGGCCATGTGTGTGTCTTCTTTGGAAAAATGTCAGTTCAGTTCTTCTGCTCATTTTTTATTTGGGTTGTTTCATTTTTGTTTTTGTTTTGATGTTGCATTGTATGAGCTGTTTATATAAACTCCTTATTCGTCATATCATTTCCAAATATTATCTCTTGTTCAGTAGGCTATGCTTTGGTTTGGTCCATGGTTTCCTTTGCTAAGCAAAAGCTTTCAAGTTTAATTAGGTCCCATTTGTTTATTTTTCATTTTATTTCCTTTAAGAGACAGATCAAAAAAGTATTGCTACAATTTATGTCAAAGAGTGTTCTATTTTTTCTTCTGGGAGTTTTATGGTATCTGGTCTTATATTTTGGTCTTCAATCCATTTTGAGTTTGAATTTTATTTTGTGATTTTTTTTTTTTTTTTTTTGCCTTTTGTCATTTTATGGCCGCGGGTTTATGGCCGCACCCGCGGCATGTGGAGGTTCCCAGGCTAGGGGTCTAATCGGAGCTGTGGCCACTGGCCTGCGCCACAGCCACAGCAACGCAGGATCCGAGCCGCGTCTGCAACCTACACCACAGTTCACAGCAACGCCGGATCGTTAACCCACTGAGCAAGGGCAGGGATCGAACCCGCAACCTCATGGTTCCTAGTCGGATTCGTTAACCACTGCGCCACGACGGGAACTCCCTATTTTGTGATTTTGATGTTAGTAGTATTGCTATAGTGATTTTTGTGTATAGGACAGAACAGATAAGTAATTACATTGATGGTCTTGCGAACTAGTTTTCTTACGGTGGGAGAAATAGGCACAGATATGGAATTGTGGAATAATAGAAAGAATCTTGTGATGTTGGATTAAATCAGAGGTATCATTTTGATCTCAGTACACAAACACACATACACACACACACACACACACACACATTTTTTGGCTCTGTATACTGAAAGGGTTTGGATGTAGTGACATCTCAGTAGCAGTGGTATCTAGAAACCGTAAAAATCCTGGAAGAAAACAGAGGCAATATGTTTGACATGCTTTGAGATTAGTCTCAGCCATAAATTTTTAGATGTCTCCTCAGGCAAAGGAAACAGAACCAGCAATAAATAAATGTAGCTACATCAAACTAAAAAACTTTTGCACAGTGAAGGAAGCTAACAACAACACCAGCATACTGATGTAACTAGACTTACTGTGATCATTTCATAATGTATAAAATAACAAATTATTGTGTCATGCACCTGGAACTTGCATAGTATAATATAGGTCAGTTATACCTCAGTCAATAAATCTGTCAGTAAAGAAACGTGACAACAAAATGCGATGCATGAGCCCTGAAGGGATTTTGGTTTGGAATGGAAAGCCAGCTATAAAATACATTATTTTATTTATTTATTTATTTTGTTTTTAGGGCCACACCTGCGGCATATGGAAGCTCCTGGGCTAGGAGTCTAATCGGAGCTGCAGCTGCTAGCCTACACTACAGCCACAGAAACACAGGATCCGAGCCTCATCTGCAACCTATGCCACAGTGCATGGCAACGCCAGATCCTTAACCCACTGAGTGAGGCCAGGGATTGAATCCTCATCCTTATGGATATTAGTTGGGCTCCTTACTGCTGAGCCACACCAGAGCTCCATATTATTTTATTGAAACAATGGAGTTAATGTTATTTTATCAATGTTGAAGTTCTTGTGTTAACATTATGAATGTGATGGCAGAATGCTTTTTTTTTCTTTTTTTCCTTTTCAGCTATACCAGTGGCATGAGGAAGTTCCTGGGCCAAGGAATGAACCCATGCCACAGCGGCAATCCAAGCCACTGAAGTGACAATGCTGGATCCTTAACCCTGTGAGCCACAAGAGAACTCCAAAATGCCTTCCTTTTATTAGGTACATGCTGAAGTGTTTGGAGTTAAATGTCATGATGTTAGTACTTTCAAACAATTCAGCAAATATAGTTACTCATAGAAAGAGAAAACCACAAAGAGACAAATCAAATGTGGCAGAATATTAACAACTGGTGAATCTAGGCTGATGGTACACAAATGTTTATTGCTTTTTTTCCAGTTTGTTATATAGGTTCAAATATTTTACAATGAAAAAATCAGGGAGGGGGAGAGGTCAACATAGGCTTTCCATGTCAACCAGGTATAGAAAGTAAATGGGAAAACAGAAGCAAAACAAACACAAAATCAGAAAGGGTTAGGAACTGCGCATCTCATTTATCTTTCCTTAGGTATCAGTTTCTTGAGCACAAGAACCTTTAGTCTGGTCAAATGGACAAGACTCTGAGAATTATGTTGCAGTTCATACCCATCACCTGTATTATATGTAAAAATAAAATCACAAAGCCAGCGACAGTTATGGTGGGCGTTTGGGGGAACATGTGAAGACAAACTGTATACTAGATAGTATTATTGTATCAAGGATAATATTTTTACTTGTGATAATGATATCATGGCTAGGTAGGAGAATTTAGCATTTCTTAGGAGAGAAATGCTAAAATATCTACCATTTATGCTAAAAATCTGGGGGAAAAGTGTATGTGTGCGTGTGTGCGTGTGTGTTTGAAGAGAGAAAATAAACATGGCAAAGTATCGACAACTTGAGGATTTTGAGAAACAGTGTATGGGCATTTATCATAATATTCATATAACTATTGTAGGTTTGACATTGTTTAAAAATACAAGGTATGGTGAAGTTTCCAAATTTCCTTTGGTTCTCTTTGGGTGCCTGCTAATTGGTTTGGCTTTCATTTAAACTTACACTTCAGGAGTTCCTGTCGTGGCTCAGTGATTAACGAATCCGACTAGGAACCATGAGGTTGCGGGTTCGATCCCTGGCATCGCTCAGTGGGTTAAGGATCCGGCGTTGCTGTGAGCTGTGGTGTAGGCCGCAGATGCGGCTCAGATCCCGCGTTGCTGTGGCTGTGGCATAGGCCGGCGGCTATAGCTCCGATTAGACCCCCAGCCTGGGAAACTCCATATGCTGGGAGTGCAGCCCTAGAAAAGGCAAAAAGTTAGAAAAAAAAAGTTACTTTTACTTGGAACATGGTCATTATAGCTTAGGAGTTTGAAAATCACTTGGTCAGCCTTATGCAGTGTCAACCATACACTTAATAGCTTACCTCAGTTCCTGTTTCTCTCCAATCCCAAGCCCGACTTCCCCCTGGCCACACTTTGCAGTCCTTATAGATTTTAGTAGAGCCTTGTACTTTCATTTGCCCCCATGAGAGGGAAGCAATTTCAGGGGAAGACATAAGGAATTTAACCGAACTCTGAAATTAAAAGAAAGATAAGTTAATCAATTTTAAAGTAAGGTTAAAACATCTCCAAAATACAGAAGCTATGCTTTATACAAAACGTGTTTCAAAATATAATACTACATACAGAACACAGTAAGTCCTGGTACTCTATGAATTAAGAAGCATCTTTCTTATTTATGTGGTTGTCCCTTCTCCAGAGGTCTAAAAAGTGAAATATTATTCTTGGGATCTTGAATTACCCAATCATAGACATTAGATGCTACAATTACTTCTCAGACTCTGGAGGGAATTCTTAGGATATATTTTGGCAGATAAAAGGTGGAGATTTACTTCATATGATGGAGTGAGGAAGTTGACAAATCCTCTCCCAAAAAGCAGGACAGAACTGTAAAAATAACCATTTTTTATGAAGGTACATTACAAACTAAAAAATGCTCATGTATGAAAACCACTGAATTTCAGATAAGAACAGTAAGATGTTTGCTGTTCTTGCCTGGGATTACACTCATGCCCCCACGTCAACTCTGTTGGTAGAGGTTCAACTGGGTTGAGACAGGGCATGAAAACCACTATGCTGCCCTGGCTGGAGGAGACTCACTTGATTTAGAGCACTGCCGTTAAACTGGTGGTGATCTCAGTGGCAAGTAAATATGGATGGCAGGTGGCACTGCTTCTTTAATACTGTGAGCCTGTTTGGGGCAAGCAGTGGATTGTCAGAGCAGACAGGGATTTAAAGGGAATTCCCAAGATGTCATATGGCTGTAGGGAGCTCGCTGGATAACCTTCCTACATATCCATAGTGGAACAAAGGCTGTAAGCACATGCATCAAAGACAGGAGTAGGCCTAAGTCATGCAAGTGTCTGGGCCAGTGGCGCCTACAGATCCAAAGTGAAGAGGTGAGAGGGCTCTAGAGGACTAGAAGAATGGAAGAGTCAGATGAGAGATGAAAACAGCCTGAACATTGAATGTACTCCCCAGCTCACACACTGATCCATCAGTAGAGAGGGTAAGTCTTACTGGCTTGAGGTGTTTGAATACAATCTTTCATTAATCTTTGCCTAGACACTAAGCTACATAGGTCTAGAGACGACTCCCCAGAAACCAAGCTTAAAAATGAAAATAAGGGAGTTCCTGTTGTGGCTCAGTAGTAACAAACTAGATTAGGATTCATGAGGACATGGGTTTGATCCCTGGCCCTGCTCAGTGGGTTAAAGCTCCCTTGTTGCTGTGAGCTGTGGTGTAGGTCACAGATGCGGCTCAGATCCCGTGTTGCTGTGCCTGTAGCGTATACTGTCAGCTGCAGTTCTGATTCTGCCCCTAGCCTGGGAACTTTCATATGCTGCAGATGCGGCCCTAAAAAGCAATAAATAAATAGATAAATATAAACACAAATAAAAAAAGAACTAAGGGAAACCATTTATAATTAATCAAAATTATGAGAGGGGAGGAGCAATTTAGGGGGATGAGATTAAGAGATAAAAGTTGTTGTGTACAAAATAGATAAGCTGTTAAGGATATATTGTATGGAACCTGGAATTATACTATTAATCTTGTAATAATTTTTTTTTTTTTTTTTGGCAGCACCTGCAGTATAGGAAAGTTCCTGGGCTAGGGATTGAACCTACAGCAATAACCAGAGCCACAGCAGTGACAACCCTGGATTCTTAACCCACTGAGCAAGGCCAGGGATTAAACCCACACTGCTGCAAAAACAACTTCAGATCCTTAACCCACTGTACCACATCAGGAGGCCCTTTAATAACCTTTTTTTCTTTTCCGTCCTCTTTTGGCCAAGCCACGGCATATGGAGTTCCTGGGCCTGGGAACAGATTTGAGCCATTGTATTGACCTAAGTGACAGCTGCAGCAACACTGGGTCCTTAACCTACTGTGCTGGGCCAGGGATCAAACCTGCACCCCAGCACTCCCAAGACGGTGCCAATCCCATTGTGCCACAGCAGAAACTACCCTTTAATAACTTTTAATGGCGTGTAATCTGTAAAAGACTGAATCACCATGCTGTATTCCTAAAACTAATATTGTAAGTCAACAGTACTTCAATTAAAAAATTATGATGACAGGAGCTTCCAGTGTGGCAGCATCTTGGAAGCCACAGGTACGGCTGTAAAAGGAAAAAACAAATTTCTTATTTATAAATAAAGACAAGTATAAACAATTTAATGATTATTTAAAGGGTTCATCACAGAACTAGCAATACATCCATTATAGGGTTTATTTTTTAAGCTACCCCTTTTCTAACTACATAAATTGCCATTAGATCCTTTTATTTTTTCTTTTTGCTGCAGCACCTGTGGCATGTGGAAATTTCTGGGCTAGGGGTCGAATCGAAGCTGTAGCTGCAGGCCTGCTCCACAGCCACAGCAATGCTGGATCTGAGCTATGTCTGAGACCTACACTGAAGCTTGTGGCAACGCTGGATCCTTAACCCACAGAGGGAGGCCAGGGATTGAACCTGTGTCATCATAGACACTATGTCGGGTTCTTAACCTGCTGAGCCATGCAAAGCCACAACGGGAACTCTGTGATTGGATTCTGGTAACCCACAAATTCTCTTGGCCCAAGACAAGAAGAGATGATGGTATTGTGGGTGCTTATCATTATTTTCTTTCCAAGAACAGGCTTGGTGAAGGTGTGAACTAAACCTTGCTTTGTAGTAAAACAACTCTTTATCTTTTGGGTGTATATAATTTTGATGCCCAAGGACTTTGTTCTAATGTCAGTCTTCATTAGAAAAGGCAGAAATGCTAACCTTATTTATCAGTGCCTCCTTTGAATAACAGTGTCAGCACTGAGAAAAAGCTGAAAGCAAAGTGATAGAAAGGAAACACAATGATACAATGGAATTAGAAAGGAAACAAAATGACACAATGAAATCTTTCCTTTGGTTTGAAGGTTCTTTCCACAAAATTCATTCATAAAGATATGATTTTATTTAATACTTTATACATGACCTTTAATTTCAACTCAAGTTATGATCTTATGACAATTTTTGTATCTTCCTTCAAAACTGCTGTTTTAAGATGTATTCTGGGTCAGATTTTTCTTAAACTGGGGTCTTCAGGACCCTAGGTCTAGAGATGTAACTTGACAGTTTGAGAATTCTATCAACATGTTTTAGTTTAGTTTTTCTTTCTTTTTGGCTGTGCCTGTAGCATGTGAAAATTCCCAGACCAGGGATCGAACCCCGTACCACAGCAGTGACCCGCAGCACACAGCCATGAAAATGCTGAATCTTTAACCACTAGGCCTTGAGGGCACTCCTACTTTTTCTTTTTAATTGAGGTATAGTTGATATACACTAAGTTTCAGGTGTACAGCAAAGTGATCCACAAATTTAAAGGTTACAGTGAAATTCCCGCTTTGGTGCAGTGGTGTTGTCTCTGTGGCGACACCAGTTCTATCCCAAGCTGACACTGTGGGTTAAGATCTGGTGTTGCTATTGGATAAGCAATGAGATCCTGCTGTATAGCACTGGGAACTATGTCTAGTCACTTATGATGGAGCATGATAATGTGAGGAAAGAAAATGTATACACGTATGTGTAACTGGGTCACCTGGCTGAATAGCAGAAAATTGACAGAATACTGTGAACCAGCTATAATGGAAAAAATAAAAATCATTATAAATGAAAAAAAAAAAAAAAGATCTGGTGTTGCTATAGTTGTGGCATAGACGAAGTGGTGGCTCAGATTTGATCCCTGGCCTGGGAACTTCCATATGCTGCAGGTGCAGCCAGAAAAAAAATAAAAAGAAAGGTTAAACTACATTTATAGTTATTATAAAATACTGGCTATATTCCCTGTATTGTACAATATATGTTTTAGTTCTGTATTTCATTTCAGTGTTGCTTAAAATGATATTCTACCACATATTAAAACTATTTTGCTATTGTAATTTATCACTGTAGACATTTTCCCAAAGTAAGACTTTTTTTCTTTTACTTTTTACTTTTTTCCTTGTGGCAAATTTTTTTTTTTTTTTGCTGCGCCTGTGGTATGTGGCAGTTCCCAGGCCAGGGACTGAACCCTGCCACAGCAGTGACAGCAGCAGGTCCTTTAACTGCCAGGCCACTAGGGAACTCATTTTATTTAAAAAATTTTTATTTTTATGCTTTCTTTAGGGCTACATCTGTGGCATATAATAGTTCCTGGGCTAGAAATAAAAGTAATAAATTTATTCACTTCATTTGGGTTGAATTGGAGCTACAGCTGATGGCCTATACCACAGGCCTCAGGAACTCGGGATCTGAACCTTGTCTGCGACCTACACCACATCAACGCCGCATCTTTAATCTTCTGAGAAAGGCCAGGGATCAAACCAGCATCCTCATGTTGGGTTCATTACCATTGAGCCACAGTGGGAACTTCTGGAACTCCTCATTTTAATCATTTCATAAGTGTATAGTTCAATGGCATTAGTACATTCACACTGATGTGTAGAGTTTTAATTTCATCAATACGTCTTTAACTGGAATTTTCAAGGGTATTTGTAAAGTTCAGAAGAACATTTTTTCCTTTAAAAAGTATTTGTTTATTAGAAATCAGTAATCCAGGTAGTAAATTCCACTTCAAATATAGAATTTTTTATCTTTTTTTTTTCTTTTTGGCCCCACCTGCAGCATATGGATGTTCCTGAGGCCAGGAATCAAATCTGAGCTGGAGCTGTGACCTATGCCACAGCTGTAGCAACACCAGATCCAGAACCCACTGCACTGGACTGGAATCGAACTGGCAGCTCCACAGAGACAAGCAGGATCATTAACCCACTGGGCCACAGGAGGAACTCCAAAATTTTTTCTCTTGATAAGTGAGTACTTATTCTTTCTTTAGCTAATGAATATGACAGAGACCATTATGGTTTTTCCCCTTTTTACCTAGAAATTCAGAAACAAAATTCAATTTTAGCTGTGATTATTTTCTCTGTTCTCAACATAATTGATTGCCTATGTATTTCTTTATTTTCCTTTAATTTTTCTGTTTTACATGGTTTATATTATTGTTTGTAAATTCTTTTTAGTAAGTAGATACTATATAACTTTTAAAGGCACACAGACACTTTTAGCTCAAAGTAATAACTCAAAGTAATAAACTATACATTACATATTGGTGATTTCAGTCTAAATTTTAGGAGCTCTTCTAATATAGTAGCAACTAATATTTTTTAAGAATTTATAATGTGCCAGGGCATTGTGCTAATCAATTTACTGTGAATTATATACTGTTATAACTCCCACTTTACAGAAGTTCAAAGAAATGAAAAATTTCTGCAGTGTCCTGAAGCCATTCTATTAGGACTCAAGTCTTGCTTTTTGCCCTTGCAACCCAGTCTGACCAAGTTTCCCCCATGTCCGCCCTCAGTGCAGGTGTAGCCCACCCTCTGATCCTGGTCCCCTGCAGAACCATATCTTTGCACCTCAACGAAGCCCCTCCCCGACACCCAAGCAACCACAGGAGGGCCCTGTCATCTCAAGCCTTGGTTCCTATGAAGAGCATGGTCCCTTTAGACCCTGGTTTCCTAGCAGGACCCCAACGCCTCAGGGTGACGATCCCAGCAGAGCCCCATTCCATCAGGCCGTCGTCCTCCAGAGTCTTCAGGCCCTGCTTTTCCAGCGCAGGTGCGGTTCTTGCACTTTAGCAATATCCCTCAGCAAATATTCGCTGAGACTTCATAAAAGGTTCCATCTCAACTCCTAATTAAGGGTATCTTTATACATTTCCCTTCTCCGATTTTTCTAATAATCGTGCTTTTTAACCCAATTCTCCTCTTATTCACGCCCCTCCACTTCCCCCACCATCCAATGGCCCAGTTTCAGTTCGAGGAGCGCCCCCAAAACTTACCCAACGCCCTCTCTCCAAGGAGCCGCACTCTGAAGCGGCTCCGTGCTTTACCTCTTACCTATGTTCAGGCTTGTCTTGTTAAGGCTGGCTCCTCCCATTCGCCCCGCCCTGAAAAGGCCTTTCGGCCAGTTAAGGCGCGAAGCCCCGCCCCCTCAAGCTTATTGGCCACGTTTCCTACAAGGTCCCGCCTCCCCAGCTTCCAGCCCCGCCTCCCTGCTCTGCAGCCCTTGTTTTCATTCCTCCTGTCACACGAGGCAGTGCAAACCCGGAGTGGGAGGAGCTGAGGAGGGGGCGGTGCGGAAAGAGGGCGGAAAGCGAAAGGCACGGAGCGCCTCTCTTTCCTCCGTCTGACTCGGTTCTCGACTGCTCCGGGCCGCTGTTGTATTGTGGGATCGCGGCGCCGTGCCTGAGACGCTGGGATCCGCAGGGGCGCCCACTTGCTAGCGCCTCCTGTCGTCCGTAAGATTGCCCTGCTATTCCTCGGCACCCCAATTCCCCCCACCCCCTCCATCGCCTCCTCCTCCATCCTCCAGTTCAAAATGGCGGCGGCGGCGGCAGCGGTGGCGGCGATGGCTCCTCCGGGCTGCCCGGGTTCGTGCCCCAACTTCGCCGTAGTCTGCTCTTTCTTGGAGCGCTACGGGCCGCTGCTCGACCTGCCTGAGTTGCCGTTCCCCGAGCTGGAGCGGGTGCTGCAAGCTCCTTCGCCGGACGTCGGCAACGGAGAAGGTAAGCGAGGGGCCCGAAAGCCCGGCGGGAAGCGGCCCTGGCACGCTCCTTCTCTCCGTTCTTCAACCGACACCCCGGGCCTCCGCGGCTCTGCCCTCCGGCTGGGGCGCAGTTCCGCCTGGCTGGTCTTCTCCGCCCAGCCCGGGGGGTCTTGGGCAGTGGGGAGGCGGGGCGGAGGCCCCCTAGGGCCACTCCGCCCGGCACCGAGAGAAGGTGGGGGCTTGGCCGGTTGGTTCTGGGCTGGGGGCGGGGAAGGGTCATTGTGCTGGTCAGCCGCCCCTGGGACTAGTATCCCGCGGCGGGGGCCGGTCCCCCACCCCTACTCCTTCTCGGTGGCGGGGGAAGGCGAGGGCAGGTTCCGGCCAGCTTTGCGCTTTTCTCCTCCACCCTTCCCTCACTCCCTCCCCTCCTCCCACCATCCTCCCGACCATCTCGGGGGAGGCTGGGCTCATCTTCTCGGGGCGCCCCTTTCTCTCGCTCCACCTGGGTGGGCGGGGGCCAGCGGACACTTCATCTCTCCCTCCCTCTAGTGGGAACTCCCCCGAGAGAGTCGGCCCTGGTCTCTCTTCCCTTCCCCTCCAGGGCCGGTTTAACCCCTAAAACTCCTTCCTCCGTGTCGAGAGGTTTGCTCCTCCTCCTGATGAGGGGGGTCCTCCTCCATTCTTGTTTTGGAGGGGGAGGTGAAGTCGGTTCAGTTTCTCCACTTTGGAGGGTAGAGGGTTAATCCCCCCCCCCTTAGTTTTCCTCCTCCTTCCCACAAATAATAGAAAAGCATCTCCCGACTTTTCCAGTCCCTTCCCCCTTCGTCTCGGCAGTAGGGCTTAGGGGAAGAAGAAGTCGCCCTCTCATTTGCAGGGTGGGGTGGAGTGGTTAGTGTGTAGGCTGGAGGAGGGGCTCACATGGAGGGGGAAAACAGTTGAAGAAGGTGCTTGTTGCTCATGTTTCTCTCTCTGGTGCCGCTGGTCTATTATTGGTGTTAGCAAGTGGTGCTCCTTCCACATAAGGCCACCGCGCGGGTGCAGGGCGCATGCTCTGCCCGGCCCCATTGAAACTTCCTGCTGCTGCTGCTGCTGCTGCTGCTGCTGCTGGGTCTTTCGCTGGAGCATCTCCGCGCAGCGCCTGCTGCCTGCAACTCTCACTGAGCGCTTACACTTATTCCCGATCCATGCCTCCCCTTTTCTGGCGCATTTCTTCCCTCAGAGAAGGTTTTTTTATGGTGTAGTTTGAGAATTGCCTTTATCTGGGAACAGCCCTTTGGTGGAGAAGAAACATTTTCCAAATAGGTCTTTTTTCCCCCCTCTTTTTGTCCGTATAGGTGGCCAAAGTGGATTAGGTATTGTGCAAAACATACAGCTATTTCCTTTCCAAGAAATCAGAATCTATATTCACTTCTCCATGGAAGTGAAAAAGTTTTCTATTAACAATATATTTACGCAGCTAGTAAGAGCTCAAGTGTGAAGTTCCTCAACATACTACCTGTATGAGAATAATATGGCTACCAAAGACTCACATTAATACAGGAATTATGGTGCAGGCATTTCTCTCCTTACCTGCCCAAATGTCCTCTACCATTAACAAATCCTGGCATATAAAATGTTCCATTTTATGAAGACTACCTACAGAATTTCCTACAGAATTTCTTGAAAAGTGAAACTCCTCAGTATTGTAATTTCAAATACAATTTGATGGTTAAAGGAAATGGTTATTATGGAGAATGCCTTGTAAGTTACTTTTAGGATACCTTGAGAAATGAAGGTGGTGTGTCTTTAAGAGAGAAATGTGGGATTTTGGGAAAAGGAGTTGCTGGTAAATTGTTTTCAGAATATATTTGGACCAAGTTGTAATGCAAACATAAACTTTCTGTGATGGCATTATATTTTGGGTAATATGCAAGATTGCTTGCTGCTCTATTTGTTTTTAGTATTTTGGCCACTGCAGTTGACTTTTGTTAGTAACAAGAGAATGTATCAGGGCTGATCTAATTTTTCATGTTACTTTTACATATAGGTTGAATAATATATAATAGTATATAATCAATCTTGTCATAAGATAAAAGAATAATTATTAATTAATGTTAAACAGTTCAAGATACTTGGCAAATGAAAAGTCTGTGCAGGTGAAATGCGGTTACTGTTAAAGGGAGAGATTTTCTTTGATGATGGTTAACTTGTTAACCTACTGTTAATAGTTGATGAAACAGTACTGGTCCTACTGAGAATATTTGGACTGAGTCTTTTGGGCAAGGAGTTGTGGTATACTAGAAAGAGTTAAAAGATGTTACTTTTCTTGTGTTGAACTGTGTAATATTAATATGTAAATTGTGAGACAAATTACTCTTTTTTTTTAAATTTTTTGCTTTTTAGGGCCACACCCAAGGCATATGGAGGTTCCCAGGCTAGGATCTAATTGGAGCTACAGCTGCTGGCCACAGCCACAGCCACAGCAAAGCAGGATCCGAACCACATCTGCAACCTACACCACAGCTCACAGCAAGGCCAGGGATTCAACCCACAACCTCATGGTTCCTAGTTGGTTTCATTTCTGCTGTGCCATGATGGGAACTTCACAAATCACTTAATTTTTATGGGCCTCACTTTCTTCAGTAGAGATAATATTGAGGATCAAATAAAGTGTTTCAAAAATCATTTCATGAATCAAGCACTTATAAATATTCTCGTATTACAATTTTTTTTATTTTTATTTTTTATTTTTTTGTCTCTTAGGGCTGTACTGGCAGCATATGGAGGTTCCCAGGCTAGGAGTTGAATTGGAGCTGTAGCCTCCAGCCTACACCACAGCCACAGCAATGTGGGATCTGAGCTGCATCTGCGACCTACACCATAGCTCACAGCAGTGCCAGATCCTTAACCCACTGAGCGAGGCCAGGGATCGAACCCACGTCCTCATGGACGTTAGTCTGGTTCGTTAACCACTGAGCTATGATGGGAACTCCTACAAATTTTATTAAAAAGGTGGAGTTTCCGTTGTAACTCAGCAGTAACAAACCTGACTAGTACCCATGAGGGTGTGGGTTCAGTTCCATCCCATCATTCAGCTTAGAGTTCTTCCGTCATCCCCCACAGAGTCAATTACTAAGTTTGGATTTATAAACTATTTGTTTAATCTTAAGGATATAATAATAACTACCATTTACTGAACGTTTATTTTGTGCAAACAGCATCTTATTATTCCTTACAACTATCCTCCATGGTTGGTACTGTTATTTCTGCTTGGCAGGAATAGAAACTAAGGTATAAGAGGTTGATTCAGCAGTCTTGTGCGCAAGATAATATAGTTTTTGGTAGAATCTTGTTTCTAGCCCAGATCTGTCCGAGTCCAAAACCACAAAATTATGTAATGCTTTGCCAAAGGATTTTGTTTCCTAAACTACACCAAGGTGCCCAGGGTATTGCCACCATCTGGCAGAAGCGCTGTCTGGTAGTTTACATTTTCAAGCGAGATACAGCAGTACTTGCCATCTCTTGGTCACCACGTGAATTGCTAGCTTGAGGTAGTTCGTGGTTTCAACATTAGACTGTGCTACATTCCTTTTAATGACATATCTTTGTAAAATTGGGTTTTGGGGAATGCTGTGATAAAATGCAAATCCTGCATGAAGATCTGTGGAGCAGGAAATAAGAATAGCAAAGTCCAATCTGATCCAAGGTTTGAGAAGTTATGCAGTGCCCATTATAGTATATATTCTATAAGTACGTAACTGTGGTTGTTTAAGAATCAAGTAAAAACATGATTTTTTTCAGCTGAGGAAGATTAATTTTTCAAATGACTACTAACAGTAAGTGGAATTGTTATTATTCCAGGGCTGCTGTGAAAAATTACTGAAATAATTAGGGTGCCATGAACTTTGAAAGCCTAAACTCTGCTCTAGAGGCTATCATCATCAAGGTTCACGGCTATGAAGAAAGGATTGTTGTGTCCATTTTGCCTTTATTTTGCAAGGAAGGAAACCAAGGTGCAGAGATTGATTTCAGGTGTATACAGCTAACCGTTGGTGTTACTAAGACTGTTATTTGAAAAGTCTACTTATATGCTGAGATTATCAGCAAAATAGATTCTTGTTATTAGTTAGAATAGGAAAAGGGTGTGCCGACTGACTGCTCTCCCTGACTGCTACTGTAGTCTTCCCAATTCTGTGCTCTGTGTGGGCTTCGCTGGGGTCTTCTTGATAAGAGGTGGATGATCAGGAGGTATGGATGTAAATAAAAGCGGACGTTGACTTTGTGGAATTACCAACACCCAAGATTTCCAGTGTCTTTCCTCTCCTGCAGAGGACATTCTTTTTCAGGAGAAGAATATGCATTTTCATTCTTTAAAGATAGTCTGTGCATGGTTATTGATTGATAAGTAACATGTATCTAGTAATAGTATTTTTAAGATGTATATAGATAGGTTCAGCTGAGTTATTGTATAATATTAGCAAGTTGAATCATTGGTTTCAAGTTTGAGTTTAATTTTTAGAGCATTTTTAGTTTTGATTTTTTTTTTTGCATTTTTACTTTTATTATTTTATAGTATTTTTTAGGGCCACACCTGTGGCATATGCTAGTTCCCAGGCTAGGGGTGGAATGGGAGCTGCAGCTGCCAGCCTACACCACAGCAAGGCCAAATCTAAGCCTTGTCTGTGACCTACACTGCAGCTCGTGGCAATGCTGGATCCAGTGAGTGAGGCCAGGGATCAAACCTGCATCCTCATGCATTCTAATTTGGGTTTAGTTCTGCTGAGCCACAATGGGAACTCCCTTTTTTGCATTTTTAAATGATTTGATGTTTAATTCTTGCAATTAAAACGATAGACTTTTTAGGAGTGGGGAGCTTTTTAGGGCCACACTTGTGGCATATGGAGGTTGCTAGGCTAGGCGTCAAATGGAAACTACAGCTGACAGCCTGTGCTACAGCTACAACACCAGATCTGAGCCACATCTGCAACCTACACCACAGCTCATGGCAATGCCAGATCCTTAACCCACTGAGTGAGGCCAGGGATTGAACCCGCAACTTCATGGTTACTAGATGGATTCGTTTCTGCTGCACCACAATGGTCCAGGATAGACTTTTTTTTTTTTTTTTTTGCTGAACCTGTGGCATGTGGAAGTTTCAGGGCTAAGGATCAAATCTGTTCCACAGCAATGACAATGCCAGATTCCTAACCTACTGAGCCACCAAGGAACTCCACTTTTTATTTCTAACTGGAGTTGTGATTGTAACACTATGTTCAGTCTTGTTGGTACTAATTGAATTGTGTGACAGTAGTTTGTGGGTTCACTCATAAAGAAGAAAGATGACTTTACCATAATTGGAGCCAGGAGCATCATCTGTTACTTTGAGCAGAAGGTCTTACCAGGTGCATGTGCCAGGAGTTGTGTGGTACACTGTTGGTGGTAGCGTTGCTAGAACCAGAGCCTCATTTGGTCAAAAACGTCCAATTTTGGCTTTTCCACCTTTGAAAAAAAGATATTCTTTAGACTTTCGTTAGAGGAAAAAGAAAGAAAAGTATTTCTTCTCCATCATTTTTGGTATAGCTTGGAGATGAAGTAACTAAAAGTTGGGGAGGCTTGGAGGGAGTTTGCTGGGACTGTCCCAGGGCTGGAGATAATAGAGGCAGAGGAATTTTCTAGCTAAATTGGGCCTGTTGATGAAAACTGACTTTGTTTTTTAGTTACTAAGACGTTTGCCTTAAAATTTATCTGTGTTGTTAAATTTCATCCAGTAAGGAAGGTAAGCATTTATTAGCTACTTCATTTACTTAATAGATATTGAATATTTGCTATATGCTAAGTACAGTAGACATTATGGTGATTATTTAAAAAAAACTCATTGGGAGTTCCTGCTGTGGTGTAATGGGATCAGTGGCTTCACTGAAGCACCAGGACCCAACTTCAATCCTTGGACTGGCACAGTGGGTTAAAGGATCCAGCATAGCTGTATCTGTGGCATGGGTTGCAACTGTGGTTCAGATTCGATCGCTGGCCCGGAAACTCCATGTGCTGCAGGGTGGCCACAAAACTTATTAAACATAGGCCCTTTGATTAAGAATTTTCTAATCTGGTAAGAAGTAGTAAAGCAGAGCTTGAGTTACTGTCATCATTCAGACATTTTTTTCCTCTGGGATTTTATCAAGTGGAGTTAGTAGTCTATGAATTCTAGCCTGTAAATTAATAGATTAAAATTATCTCTGTGACACTTTTATGGTGAAATGTATAACTTCATGTGATATAGAGAAGTTGAAATAGTTCCTGTTTCTCTTTTGTAAGTTCTTTTGTATCGTTTTTTTAATTAGATTCCACGTATTAGTGATCTTATATATGATATTTATTTTTCTCTGGCTTACTTCACTTAGAATGAGAATCTCCAGGTCCATCCGTTTTGCTGCAAATGACATTCTTTCATTCTTTTTTATGGCTGAGTAATAATCCATTGTATATATGTACCCCATCTTTATCCAGTCCTCTGTCGATGGCCTTTTAGGTTGCTTCCATGTTTTGGCTATTCTAAGTGCTGCAGTGAACACTGGGGTGCATGTATCTTTTTTAATCATGGTTTTCTCTGGATATATGCCCATGAATGGCATTCCTGGATCATATGGTAGTTCTGTATTTAATTTTTTTGTTTGTTTGTCTTTTGTCCTTTTTTATGGCCGCAACTGGGGCATATGAAGGTTCCCAGGCTAGAGGTCTAATCAGAGCTACAGCTGCCAGGCTACGCCACAGCCACCGCAACACCAGATCCTTAACCCACTGAGCAAGGCCAGGGATCGAACCCGCAACCTCATGGTTCCTAGTTGGATTCGTTTCCTCTGAGCCATGATAGGAACTCCTAAAGTAAACTTTTAAATAAACGTTTGCTCACCATATGAGAATGACTCCCTTTCCATTGGTAGTTGGAAAGTGAATGCCCATGTTAGCCCTTGAATTAATCAAATTGTTGTGTCCTGTGTAATCAGATATAATACTATATTTAAAATGAATGCATGTAATTGGAAAAAGTTAAGGCCTAGTCTGTGATAGTCTAATGCAGGGGTGGGCAAAGTACATCCTGTGGGCCAAATAGATATAATACTGTATTTAAAATGAATGCATGTAATTGGAAAAAGTTAAAGCCTAGTCTGTGATAGTCTAATGCAGGGGTGGGCAAAGTACAGCCTGTGGGCCAAATCTGGCCTTTGGCTAATTTTGTAAATAAAAGTTTTGGTACATGGCCTTGCAAATTTGTTTACATGCTTTCTTTGGTTGCTTTCACACTCAAGTGGCAGAGTTGACTGGTTGTGACAAAGAAGTATAGCCTGCAAAACCTGAAGTATTTTCTACTTGGCTCTTTACAGAAAAAAAAAAAATGTTGTTCCATATTCTAGTGAAGAAAGATAATTCTCAGATGATTATCTTTGTGTTTGAGAATGCTTTTAGGACCAGAATAATACTAATTCAGGGAGCAGAGTGTCTTGTGAGGTGAATGTGATAACCACTACACTACAGAAACACCTGAGTGTCCTGTGAATGAAAATGATGGAACAGTGGTTTCCTTAATATTTATCTAATTTTACACATACCTGTTTTACTGTTATTCTTTCTTAGGTTATTAGCCTTTCTGTTAAGAGTTATGAAGACGTTATGATGAATTAAATTCTTTCACTCAAGGGTAGTCATGGCTTTTTCTGCCTGATTGTCGTAAGGAGGGACTGGAATGGGGCTGAGTGACATAGTAATTGGCAGAAAGGTTAAGAATTGTAATACTGCTGCTACACTGGCCTCAAAGTTTCATCCACGTGAAATGATTTAAGATGTGGTTTAGAGGTAGAGTCCCCACGTCTTGATGATAAGATTGAGTGAATGATGATGCCATCCTGGTACTTAGATGGGAAGGGCTGTATTGATTGTGGGTAGAACTTAAAAGATTTACTTAGGGGACTGAGGGTTGGAGAGAACATACTGGAGAATAACCTACTTACTAATGGGTGGTTTTATGTGTCTTAAGAATCAGTCATTAATTTTTACAGCGAAATTATAGAGTGTTGGTAATAAGGCTTTGGCACTTGAAATTCTGGATATTAAAGGGAATTAATTTTCTTGATCCTGAGGATGCTCACAGTTGGCTTTGAAAATAAATATAATTGCCATTTCCTCAATGTTTAAGTGTAAATGTTAGAAGTCTTTCATGGAAAAAAGTTATATGGAATGAATTATTCCAAATTTTAACTTGCTTTTGATGTTTGGAGTTTTGGGATATAGCACAGTTGTAACACATTGAAGAACTTTGTCTAATCAGAAATATAATAGAGCTTAATTTATATTTCCACTAAAGTCTTGCCAAACCTTACTTTATTAGAACCATAAAGGAACCATCTGCAGTAATGCTAACTTGGACTGGCATATAAAATGGGGTATAAAAAATATAGAATTTTTTGTCCTATAAGGTTTGACTCTGATTGATTGGTTTGTCCTTGTTTTTCTTTTCGCCTTCATGGCCTTTCTTTTTAGAGCCTGTCTTTTTCCTCCTACACTTGCCTGGTTGATTTCACCATGATAACTATGTTGCATCCTTTTTTTTTTTCCCCTGTTTTCCCATATTTTGGACCTACCTTTCCAATCTTTTTTTTTTTTTTTTTTTGCCTTATCTAGGGCCACACCCGTGGCACATGGAGGTTCCCAGGCTAGGGGTTTAACAGGAGCTGTAGCTGCCGACCTTCACCACAGCCACAGCAACGCGGGATCCGAGCCACGTCTGCAACCTACACCACAGCTCATGGCAACACCGGATCCTTAACCCACTGAGTGAGGCCAGGGATTGAACCTGCCACCTCATGGTTCCTAGTCGGATTCGTTAACCACTGAGCCACGACGGGAACTCCTACCTTTCCAATCTTAATTATGTTCTTCGTTCCTGTTCTATAGAAATAAAACTAAGTTGTAACAAACGCAAAATTGAGGGGCTTTGTAATATGCATCTTTACTATAATTTTATAGGTAAAATGCCTTTAGTAAAAATTTTATAGTTATTAGGACTTATTGTTGTGTCATACTCTGTACTGAAGTCTTCTAAGATTATTTAATCCTCACAACCACTCTACCTCGCTGTTAACTATTTTCACTTTCTAGATAATGAAACTGAGCCTTACTTTTAAGTGGTAAAGTAACTTGCCTGAAGTCACACAGCATTAAAGATTTGGAGAAAAATTTGGTATAAAAATAGTTTATGATGCTGTGGGAATTTAAAACTGGGTAAATCTGGCTTCAGAACCCTAATTTTTAACCACTGTACTGTCCGCTTAGATTGATCTTATGATTGTTATATGATCCCCAACACCATGGTCTTGGTCTGAGTGTTCACACTTTAGCTTCTGAGTCCAATTGTAGTGTTCTTTTCTACTCATTTATACTTTCTTTGAAAAGTTCCAGTTTATCAGTATGAACATTATTATAAAAGGTGTAATATTTTAATTACTGAAATACATTAAAAGAAAAGAAATACAAGTTCACAGATACAACTGAATGCCTTGAACATAAATCTTTACCTGTTCATCATTGCGCAGGACCATGTTGGTCTTCCTCAGCCTTGGAAATACATTGATCTTTGAAAAACACAAGCTGGAGCTGTGTGGGTCCACTTATATATGGGGATTTTTTTTTTTTTTTTCAATAGTCGATACTATAGGACTTCATGATCCAGGGTTGGCTGACTCTTTGGGTGGGAGAACTGAGGAATCATGGATATGGAAGGCTCACTCTAATTTATACTCAGATTTTTGACCTATGGAGGGTCAGTGTCCCTAATACTTATGTTGCTCAGGGGTCAAGTAATTCTCTTCTTTAATCTTTCTGAGTTAAAACTCCATCTTCTATAGCTGTGAAGTTTTGTGCAGCATGTCATGTCATCAAAAGCCTTCAGGGTGTTACAGCTTCCTTTTACCCTAGTTAAAGAATCTTATTTTTTCCCTTCTAACTCAGTGGTTTTCAACCTGTGTTATAATCAGGTGAATTAATTAACTATTTCTGCTTGCATGTTAGGATCATGTAGGGAATCCTTCTGAACAGTACTGATGCCTGGGCCTTACTACACACCAATAAAATTAGAATCTTTGGGGATTGCGGTCCTAGCATCAGTGATTCTCCTGTGTAACCAGGAATATCTGTCCTCACCTATTTGTCCTGGTGCTTCAAATTCTGTTTTAAAGTCTATTTTGTTTGATATTAATGTTGTGTGTCTGTCTTTTGGTTATTGCTTTGAGCAGGATACCTTTTTTATCCTTTTTTAAACTCATTGTGTCTTTGATTCTAAAATGTGTCTCTTGTGGGCAGCATATATACATATACACACACACACACACACACACACACATACACTCATACACTCATACAAATATGCATATATATTATTTATTTTTCAGAATTTTGCTTTGTTTTATAGAAATAGGATCAACCATATGTTTTTGTGTTTGCTTTTTATTTTTAGGGTCATACCTGCAGCATATGAAAGTTCCCAGACTAGGGGTCAAATCAGAGCTGTAGCTGCTGCGACCTACACTACAGCTTATATCAAAGCCAGTGAGCCACTGAGCAAGGCCAAGGACTGAACCCATGTCCTCATGAATACTAGTTGAGTTTGTTACCACTGAGCCATGACAGGAACTCCCTATATTTTAAATATATATATATATATATATATTTTTTTTTTTTTTGACTGCCTGGTGGAGCTCCTGGGCCAGGGTTCAGTTCCGAGCCACAGCCGCGAACTAAGCTGCAGCTGCGGCAATGCCAGATCCTTAACCTACTCTTCTGGGCTGGGGATCGAACCCTTGTACCAGTGTTCCCAAGACACTGCCCATCCTGTTGTGTCACAGTGGGAACTTCGACAAGCATGTATTTTGTATCATGTTTTCATAGTCATGTTTGCATGAAACTAGCAATGCAAACAGTTTACGTATATAATTGCTATAAGAGAGGTGCTTTGGGAATATAAGAAAGCAAGTACCTGCCTTTTCCCAGGGGATACCATAGTGTCACTATAGTCATTATGGACATTGGAATGATTGAATAGGAGATGGAAAAGCATTCCAGTTACGGAACAAAATGGGAAAAGGCTTCAAAATGTGAAATGATATGATATGTCCAGGAAATTGCAGCCTAACTTTAGGCATTAGCTTTCTAAAAGGTTTGTGGCTGAGGAACGTCAGACCATGTGAGAAAATCAGAAAAGCGTATGTGTTAACCTCTGTCTTCTAAGCTTATTATTACTTCTTAGAGGGATCCTCAGAGTATAGTTTTAAAAACCACTTTTTCTTGCATCCTTCTGAAGACATCTCAGAGAAAAGTCATTATTACTTCTCTATTTATTAAAAAAAAAATCTTAGCCCAATTTCTCAGGATTATTTTTATCATCTCCACCGAGGGTGACTCAGAATTCTTTTTTCTTTTTTTGTGTCTTTTTGCTTTATCTAGGGCCGCACCCGCGGCATATGGAGGTTCCCAGGCTAGGGGTCCAACAGGAGCGGTAGCTGCCGGCCTACACCATAGCCACAGCAACACAGGATCCGAGCCGCGTCTGCAACCTACACCACAGCTCACGGCAACGCCAGATCCTTAACCCACTGAGCAAGGCCAGGGATCGAACCCGCAACCTCATGGTTCTTAGTCGGATTCGTTAACCACTGAGCCACGAAGGGAACTCCAGAATTCTTATTTTTAAAACTAAAATTTTTTGAACTGTTCAGAGGCAGAGTGGGCAGGCTTGAGAGTAGGGAAATCAGCTAGAGAGTATAATGTTATTGGTGAGATGTGATTTGGAGCAGTGGCTATTGGGAGTGAGGCAAAAGGCTAGATCTGAGAAAGATTTTGCTGGTAGAATTGATAGGGATTTAGAAAATGGATTAATGTAAAGGAAGAAGAATTAAGTATGATTCCAGGTTTCTGGCTTAGAGAGTGAGTAGTTAATAGTTCCATTACTGAGGAAAGAAATGACCAAAAGACCCAGGTATATGTTGAAATGGTATGATTCCTATTTTAAAAAGTTCAGAATTGTAGGAGTTCCCGTCATGGTGCAGTGGTTAACAAATCCGACTAGGAACCATGAGGTTGCGGGTTCGATCCCTGGCCTTGCTCAGTGGGTTAACGATCCGGCGTTGCCGTGAGCTGTGGTGTAGGTTGCAGACACGGCTCGGATCCTGCGTTGCTGTGGCTGCGGCGTAGGTCAGTGGCTACAGCTCCGAATAGACCCCTAGCCTGGGAACCTCCACATGCCGAGGGTGCGGCCCTAAAATGACAAAAAAAAAAAAAGTTCAGAATTCTAATAGCATACATGGGCACTACTCAGACACTAACCATGTAAATTTTGTAGCTTAACAGAAGTGTACTCTGAACAAACAGATTATGGCAGTATGTTTTATAGCTCTTTTGTTTTTTTGTGATTTATTTAAGTTGCTATATCTGTATATGCTATACATATGTTAAATATACATTTAATATATTTTGTTAAGGACAGTTTTTTAGAGTCCCTTATTTATGTACTTAAGGTAATTAAAGTTAGTTTTATTAAACTATCTTGGCATTGGTGTCCAGTTGTATTCCTTTAAGTAAAGTTTTCTTTAACTAAAATGTTCTGCCGTTTTCACGTGCAAAAATACTTGTAATTTTAGAGGTTGTTATATTCTGCTGGGTAATAATTTGATAGTTGTTAGACATTCTTTCTGTGTCTTCCTCTGTACAAAGAAACAGGTGAAACCTCCAGTAAATTTGAACTGCCACTCTAAATAAATAGATATGTTAAAAGATGTAGTGTGGATTAAGTTCGTTGTATAGGTGAGATGTATGCAAGTAAATGTATGTCGTTTCTATGGGTTGATAGTTGAGTAATTCTTGACTAATTTTGAAATACTCTTTAACAGAAATTTTGAGTGGAATTCCATTTTAGGTGAATTTCACTAACCATTACACGTGCTATTAGATACCATGTGGTATCTGCATTGTTACTTGAGTTATAGTTGAACTCTGGTCTCATGCTGTTTAGTTAGTGAAAGACAGCTTTTGAAAGACAAAATGTTACCATTTGAAGAAATTATATGTACTTCCTAAGCTGTCAATAATATGAATAATTATATCAATAAGGAAATTAATAGTGGGAAATTTTTTCAGTTTTCTCTAAGGTTGGTACTAGAGCACAGTAAATTGCTTTAATAACGATTATATACTCAACCTATATGAGTCTTAACCAGCTTCCTCCTGACCCTGCCTCTCAGCCCCACACCCAGCCCGTTATGTTCTTTTTCTTTTTTCTTAACCTGTTATGTTCTTTTTCTTTTTTCCTTTTTAGGGCTGCCCCCATGGGGTATCTGGAAGTTCCCAGGCTAGGGGTAGAATCAGAGCTCTAGCTGCTGACTATACCACAACCACAGTAATGCCAGATCTGAGTCAGGTCTTCAACCTAAACCACAGCTCACGGCAACACAGGATCCTTAACCCCCTGAGCAAGGCCAGGGATTGAACCCACAACCTCCTTGATACTAGTCATGTTCATTATCCCCAAGCCACAACAGGAACTCCAACCTGGGACTTTAGTTCCATTTGTTGTTCATTTATGTTTCTCAACAGTTATTTAAATTAAACTATATGTTTTAGTGGTTTATTCTCTTACCACTCTTTTGCTTTGTTTTCTTTTCTTTTCTTTTTGGCTACCCTGAGGCACATGGATTCCCTGGGCCAGGGATCAGATCCTAGCTGGGTTGCTGTGACTGTGGCATAGGCCCGCAGCTGCAGATCCTATTCAGCGCCTAGCCTGGGAACTTCCATATGCCCCATGTGCAGCCCTGAAAGACCAAAAATATATATTTTTTTTAAAATAAAAAAAAAGGAGTTCTCATCATGACTTAGCAGTAACAGACCCGACTAGGATCCATGAGGACGTGGGTTCAATCCCTGGCCTCCCTTAGTGGATTAAGGATCCGGTGTTGCCCTGAGCTGTGGCGTAAGTCACAGACATGGCTCAGATCTGGCCTTGCTGTGGCTGTGGCGTAGGATGGCAGCTGTAGCTCCAGTTCAACTCCTAGCCTGGAAAATTGTATATGCCCCAAGTGCGGCCCTAAGAAGACACCCCCCCAAAAATAAATAAGTAAATAAAATAAAATAGATTCCAGCTGAAAATAAAATAGATTCCACCTGCAGTTGTGACCTAAGATGGACTTGTGGCAATGCCGGATCCTTAGCCCACTGTGCTGGGCTGGGGATTGAACCTGTGTCCCAGGGCTCCCAAGGAGCTGTTGGGCCAGAGTGGGAACTTCACTTACCAGTGTTTTTGATTCCCACATTGTTCCTTTTAGATTTATTCTTTTACCTGTAGTACATTCTTTCCCAAACAGAATTTCTAAGTGGTGAACTTTGAGTTCTTGCATGTCTGAAAGTACATTTATTTTGTCCTGTGTTCTGACTGCCTGTTTAGGTTGAGTACAGTGTTCCAATGTTCAAGTAATTTTCCCCCAGGACTTTGATATTGATACTGCTCTTTTATCTTCTAGCATTCACTGTTGCTGATGAGAAATCAGTCTGTTTGTTGTTGCTTTGTAAGTGAGTTTCTTTTCCTTCCTGAAAGATTGTTATGATTTTTTTTTTTCTTAATTCCTGGAGCTTTGAAATTTTTTAGGATGTGCTTTTTTTCTTTCAATTTCCTTGTTTTTGATTTTACGAGACTTAAAACTTGCATATCTATTTGACGCACTATGTTTAGTACTCCTGTACCACCGATTCTTTTTCCTCTATTCCTGTTAGGCAGCTACTGTTCTGAATTTTGGAGTTTGTTCTCACGAACCCTTTTATACTGAGCATATATATTTATGTATATCCATAAGCAATACATGGCATGGATTTATATGCTTTAACGCTTTTAATGTAAATAATGTAACACCCTGCATTCCTCCACAGTTTTCTCCCCACCCCACACTGTTTTTGAAAGGTATCTGTGTTGACGCCTTGCTGTTTTAGTTATTTACTGTATAATATTCTATTACTGGTGGATATTTAGGTTTGTTTTTGTGCTATTAAGAATAGTGCTGTAATGAATATTCTAGCAGCTTTGCCTAGAGTGGAATTGTTTTTGAGGTAGAAGGGTATGCAGTTGTCCCTTTGTATCAGTGGGAAATTGTTTCCTTGCTCCCCTGGGATTCCAAAATCTTGAGGATGCTCAAGTACCTTATTTAAATGGCTTAGTGTCGTCTGCCCTCCTCAGCAGCTTCCACGTCCAGGGATATGGAAGGTCCATTGTCTTTCTTTTTGCCTTGGGATAGCTGGGTTGCTTTCCAAATTAGCTTTATCAGTTTATACACTGCAATAATGTATGAGGGCTCCTGTTTATCCAGGTAATCAAAAGTTGGTATTGTCAGAGTTTTTAAGTTTTTGCTACTGTGATTGTGAACTGGTTTCTTACTGGTGCTCTGAAGGTTCATCATTTTTTTCATGTTTTGTTGACCATTCATTTTTCCCTTCTGTGAATTGCCTTTTTATAGCATTTCCCCAATTTTCTGTGTTGTTTTTATTGATTTGTAGCAACTTTTTATGTATTTCAGATACCTTTGTCACTTTTATTTGCAATATAAATATCTCAATACTGTTTTTATAGTATCTTGTTGTTTTTGCTTTTTTATGATTGAACCTGAGGCATCTGGAAGTTCCCAGGCTAGGGGTCGAATCAGAGCTGCAGTTGCTGGCCTACACCATAGCCACAGCAACAGCAGTGCAGGATTCAAGCTGCCTCTGCAGCTTATACCATAGCTCATGGCAATGCCAGATCTTTAACCCACTGAATGAGGCCAGGGATCGAAACTGCACCCTTATGGATACTGGTTGGGTTCGTAACCCGCTGAGCCACAGCAGGAACTCCTGTAGTATCTTGTTGTTCCAGACTTAAAAATTTTAGTGTAGTAAAATTGTCAATCCTTTTTTTTTTTTAACATTTTTCATATCTCATTTAGGAAACTCTTTTCTTAATTTCTTCCTTTCTTTCTTTCTTTTTTTTTTTTTTTGACTATGTGGGCCTGGTACACTTGGAAGTTCTCAGGCCAGGGATCAAACCTGCATCACAGCTTCGATCCACACTGTCAGTGACAGTGCCAGATCCTTAACCCATTGTGACACAAGAGAACTCCCCTCTTTATGATTTTGAGGCCTAAGGTATTCATCTGTATTTTCTTCAGAGGTAGTCTTAAACCTCTTGGAATTTATTTTTGTGCATTATGTGAGTTTTTTCCTCCTCACAAATTTGTAATGCGAACTTTTTTTTTTGTCTTTTTGCCTTTTTTTTTATCTAGAGCCGCACCCACGGCATATGGAGGTTCCCAGGCTAGGGGTCTAACAGGATCTGTAGCTGCCGGCCTTTGCCACAGTCACAGCAACGCGGGATCCGAGCCACGTCTGCAACCTACACCACAGCTCACAGCATCGCCGGATCCTTAACCTACTAAGCAAGGCCAGGGATCGAACCCGCAACCTCATAGTTCTTAGTCGGATTCGTTAACCACTGAGCCACGATGGGAACTCCAGTAATGTCAACTTTTGTATACCAATTTCCACATGTATGTGAGTTTGTTTCTAGGCTGTTTTTGTTACATTGGTATATCCTTCACCAAATGGTTTCGTTTGTTGTAGCTTTACAGTAAGACCTTTTATCTGATAAGGCAAGTTTTCCCACCTTGTTCTTTTTTGAAATGCTATTGGTTATTTTTAGCCCTTTATGGTCTCATCTGAATTTTAGAATTGGCATGTCAAATTTCACAAAATCATTGGTTGGATTTTATTCTGATACCAACTGGAATATAGGCATTCCTTGGAAATACTGCAGGTTGGGTTCCAGACCACTGCAATAAATTGCCACCCGAATTTTTTGGTTTCCTAGTGCATATAAAAGTTAAGTTTGTACTATACTGTAGTCTATTAAGTGTGCAGTAGCATTGTATCTTGAACAACAACAAAAAACAATATATAGCTTATTTAAAAAATACTTTATTGGTAAAAAATGCTGTCATCAGCAAGTGGTAACCGTTTTGCTGGTAGAAGGTCTTGCCTCAGTGTTGATGTCTGTTGACTGATCAGGGTGCTGATTGCTGAAGGTTGGGGTGGTTATGGCGATTTCTTAAAATAAGACAATGAAGTTTGCCACATCAGTCTTTCATGAATGATTTCTTTTTAGCCTGCCAAACTCTTTAATAACATTTTACCCTCAGCAGATCTTCTATCAGAATTGGAGCCAGTCTTCTCAAATCCTGCTGCTGCTTTATCAACCAAGTTTATATAATATTTTACATCCCTTGTTGTAATTTTAATAATAAAGTGTGGGTGCATTTCATGTCATCTCAGCAGTTTCAGTAGTGATATCAAAGATCACTGGTTAAAGAACACTGTAACAAATATAATAATGAAAATGTTTGAAATATTTGGAGAATTACCAAAATATAACACAGATAGAAAGTGAGTAAATGCTGTTTGAATAATGGCGCCGATACACTTGCTTCACGTAGGGCTTCTACAAACCTTCAGTTTGTCAAAAATGCAGAATTTGTAAAGTGCAATATGGTGAAACCCAGTGAAATGCAGTATACCTATAGTGCAATACAATTCAATTCTGACACCAGCCACCGTAGAGTCAGGGTCAGATTCCACAGACTGAGGGGCATGATCGCCAGGATTGCCCCTATTTCACTTGCCAGCTTCATGTTTCTACACCCTGCTTCAAGTTTGATAATTTGCTGGACCGACCCAACACTACTCAGAAATGTACTATACTTCCAATTATGGTTTTGTTTTGTTTTATTTTTTTTGCTATTTAGAGCTGCACCCACGGCGTATGGAAGTTCCCAGGCTAGGGGTCGAATCAGAGCTGTAGCTCTTGGCCTGCACCACAGCCACAGCAACGCAGGATCCTAGTCGTGTCTGCAACCTGCGCCACAGCTCATGGCAATGCCGATCCTCAACCCACTGAGCAAGGCCAGGGATCGACCTGCGTCCTCATGGATGCTAGTCAGATTCGTTAATCGATGAGCCACGACGGGAACTCCCTGATTATGGTTTTATTTTAAAGGATACAATTAAGGATGAGCCAAATGAAGAGACACATATTGCAGGGTCTGAGAGGGTCCCAACATAGAGTATTCATGCTCCCGTGCTGTGGAATCAGGATGCGTCACCCTCCTGGCACACCAGTGTATTCATCAGTCAGGAGGTGCCACTGAGCTGCAGTGTGGCAGAGTTTTGTTGTTGTTGTTTTTTTTTTTTTTTAGGGCTGCACTCCTGGTGGCATATGGAGGTTCCCAGGCTAGGGGTCAAATCAGAGCTACAGCTGCCTATCTATAACACAGCCACAGCAACACCAGATGTGAGCCACGTCTGTGACCTACACCACAGTTCACAGCAACACCGAGTCTTTAACCCACTGAGCGAGGCCAGGGATTGAGCTTGTGTCCTCATGGATGCCAGTCACATTAGTTTCTGCTGAGCCACGGCGGGAACTCCATGGCAGAGAGTTTTGACCACGAGATTTAACTCAGTTTCCAGTCTCTCACCCCTCCATGGAAGTGGTGCTGATAATCACATGGCTCAAAGCCCCCAACTGTTTAATCACAGGATTGGTCTTTCTGGCCTGACTAGCTCCTCTCCTCAACACTTCTGGGATAAATCCAACTTGGTCATGCATGATATGCAATCTCTTTACATGTTGCTGGATTCAGGTTGTTTGTATTTCGTTGAATTCTTCTGTGTTCATATCCGTGAAGGATACTCATCTTTATGTTTCTTGTGATTTTTGTCTGGTTTGGTGTCAGGGTAATATGGTCTCAGAACGAGCTGGGGAGCATCGCTTTATTTTCTGTGGTTTAGAGGAGTTTGAAAAGGCATGGTGTTAATTCTCTAGATGATTGGTAGAATTCCTCAGTGAAGCCTTTGAGTCCTGGCCTTTTCTTTGTGGGAAGTTTTTTGATTTACCAACTTTTTTTTTTTTTAACTTAAATCCCCTGCGGGTATTTAGATTTTCTGTTTCTTCTTTTGTAAGTTTTGGTAGTTTGTTTCTAGAAATTTGTGTTTTTCATCTAGGTTATGTCATATGTCAGCATTCAGTTGTTCATAGTATTCTCTTAATCCTTTTATTTCTGTGAAGTCATTAGTAATATCTCTGCTTTCATTACTGATTTTAGTAATTTGAGTTTCTTTTTCTTCATCAGTCAAGCTAAAAGTTTATCATTTCTGCTCACCTTTTCAAAAACCAACTTTAGGTTTCATTGACTTTGATTCCTTTTGTGTTAAATTTCTAGGCTAGGCAAATTCTTAGACAGAAAACAGATTTGTGGTTGGCCTAGGATGAGGTAGGGGCAGGAGGTTTGGAAGGGCTGTAGTTTCTCTCCAGATTGATGGAAATGTCCTGTGATTAGCTTAGTGGTGATGGGTGCATGACACTGTGAATATGCTAAAGCAACTGAATTGTACTATTAAAATGATGGATTTTATATTATGTAAATTTTATTCAATAAACTTTTCTTAGAGTTAAATGACTATGTATGTATGAATCTATTTCTGGACCCTATTTCTGTTTTTCTTGAGGCCAATGTCATTCTGCCTTGACTCAGTCAATCCTAACTTTGTAATGAGTCTTAAAAGGCAGGTAATTTAAGTCCTTCAACTTTATTCTTCTTTTCAAAGATGTTTTTAGCTATTCTAGGCCCTTTGCATTTTCATATGAATTTTAGAATAAGCTTATTACTTTCTACAAAAAATTTCTCTATGAGGTTCCCATCGTGGCTCAGCGGTTAACGAACCCCACTAGCATTCATGAGGACATGGGATTGATCCCTGGCCTCGCTCAGTGGATTAAGGATCTGGCCTTGCCATGAGCTGTGGTGTAGGTCTCAGACGCTGCTCGGATCCCGCATGGCTGTGGCTGTGGCTGTGGCTGTGGTGTAGGCCGGTGGCTACAGCTCCCATTGGACGCCTAGCCTGGAATCTCCATATGCCGCAGGTACCAAAAAAAAAAAATTTCTCTGGTATCTTTTTTGGGATTTTGTTGAAGCTACAGATGAATTTGGGAAAAATTGATACCTTAAGATACTGAGTCTTTTTTTTTTTTTGATTTTGTGGACGCACCTGCACCATATGGAAGTTCCTGGGCCAGGGATTAAATCCAAGCCACAGCTGCAACCTGTGCCATAGCTGTGGTGATGCCGGATCCTTCACCCACTGTGCTGGGCCAGGAACCGAACCCACAGCACCTCAGAGACAATGCCAAATCCTTAACCCACTGTACCACAATAGAAACTCCCAGTTTTACTTCTTTATTGTTTACATGCCTTTGATTTCTTTTTCTTCCCAGAACTGTACATTGAGTTGTGAATATATGTAGTGGTTATGGACATTCTTGCTTTCATCCTGATCTTAGGGGGACAGCACTTACTTTTTCATGATTAAATATGTTGATCTATGTCCTTCCTCAGATTGGTAAAGTTCCTGTCTGTTTCCGGATTGCTTTACTGGGAGTAGATGTTGGATTTTGTCAGTTATCTTAGCATATACTGAGATGATTGTTTTTTAATTTAAGTTTGTTCATGTGGTGAAATATATTGATGGACTTTTTAAAACCAGTTTTGCATTTTGGGAGATAAACTCCATTTACTCATTTCTGTGGACTGAATTGTGTCTCCCCCAGGTTTGTGTTTTGTAGCCCTAACCCCCAGTGAGGCTGTGTTTGGGACAGGGTCTTCAGAGATAATTAAGGTTAAGTGAGGTCACAAGAGTAGGATCCTGAAAGGACTGTGACCTCTTAAATGAAGAGGAAGAGAGATCTCCTCTTTGCCATGTGAGGATGTGGTGGGAAGGTGGTTATTTTCAGGAAGAGAGCTCTCACCAGAACCTGACCATGCTGGCATCCTTGTTTTGGACTTCCAGGTTCAAGCACTGTGAGAAAATATTTATCTGTTGTATAAACTACACAGTCTATATGGTGTTTTTTTGGCCATGTCCACAGCATGTAGAGGTTCCCACGCCAGGGATCAAACCTGTGCCACAGCGGTAACCTGAGCCATAGCAGTGACAACACTGGATCCCTCACCCACTGTGCCACCAGGGAACTCAAATATGGGGTTTTTGTTTGTGTGTGTGTGTGTATGTGTGTGTGTGTGTGTGTGCTGTTTTAGGGCCGCATCCACAGCGTGGCTAGGGGTCTAATTGGAGCTGTAGCCACCAGCCTACACCAAAGCCACAGCAGTAGCAACTTGGGACCCGAGCTGTGTCTGTGACCTACACCACAACTCAAAGTAATGCCAGATCCTTAACCCACTGAGCAAGGCCAGGGATTGAACCCTCATCCTCATGGATCCTAGTCAGGTTCATTAACCACTGAGCCATGAAGGGAACTCCTCAGATGTGGTATTTTGTTTTTGTTTTTTCTTTCTTTTTTGACCACACCTCATGGCATATGGAAGTTCCTGGGCCAGGGATCAAATCCAAGCGGAATCTGCCACCTGTGCTACAGCCACTGCAGTGCCAGATCCTTAACCATTGCGCCAGGCCAGGAATTGAACCGGCAATGCCACAGAGACAAGCTGGATGATTAACCCACTATGCCACAGCAGGAACTCCCCAATATGATATTTTGTTATGGCAGTCTGAGCAGACTAAAATAAGAGTCATTATGCATTATCGTTTTTATATGTTGCTAAAATTCTGTTAAGAAATTTTTCATCTGTGTTCATTAGGGTTATTTGTCTGTATTTTAATGTATTTTTCTGATTTTGTTATCAGGGTAGTACTGGCCTCATGGAAGAACTGGGAAGCATTTCCTCCCTTTCAGTTTTAGGAAACTTTGTATAGAATTGTAATTCTTTCAATATGTGGCTTAATTTACCAATGAAACCTTCTGGGTCTGGAATTTTCTTTATGGGTAGGTTTTAAACTACAGATTCAATTTCTTTAATTGATACAGGATTATTCATGTTGTCTCTTTCTGTTTGGATGAGCTTTGGTAATTTGTTTCTTTCAAAGATCTTTTCCATTTCACTGAACTTAGAAAATTAACCATCATACATTGCTCATAGTATTCTTATCTTTTTCATGTGTGTAATACATTTCATTCATGATACTGTTAATTTGTGTCTCCTTTTCCCTCTTGATCAGTCTGGATAGAGACTTATCAGTTATTTTAATTTTTCTCAAAGAACCAGATTTTGGTTTCATTTATTTCTGCTACTTACTATTTCCATTCCTCTGCTTATTCTGTGTTACGTTTGTGTACGCTTACTCTCTCGCACTTTTTTTCCCTTCCCTTTTTTTCTTTGCTTTATCCATAGCATATGGAAGTTCCCAGACCAGAGACTGAATCCAAACCACAGCACCAGCACGAGCCACTGTAGTGACAATGCCAGATCCTTACTTTACCAGCTGAGCCCAAAGGGAACTCTTTTTTTTCTTTTTCTTCCACTTTTTAGGGCCATGGCATATGGAAGATCCCAGGCTAGGAGCTGAGTTAGAGCCGCAGCTGCTGACCTAAACCACTGCTTGAGGCAGCACCAGATCCTTAACCCACTGAGCGAGGCCAGGGATTAAACCTGTGTCCTCATGGATGCTAGTCAAGTTGGTTTCCACTGAGCTGCAACAGGAATGCCCTCTTTTTTTTTTTTTTTAAGTAAGGCTTTTATTTTCTCCCTTCATTTTTCATTATATAACTTTCTGGTACACAGCATTATAGTTTAACATTTGTGTGTTGACTACAGGGAATCACCACATCAAGTCTGTCACCATACATTTGCCCCTCCAGCCCATTTTGCTATTGAATCCCTCTAGTTTTTTTGTTTGTTTTGTTTTTAAATCAGTTCCTGGGCTGGGGATTGAATCTGAGCCACAGCTGTCCCTAGCCACAGTTGTGGCAGTGCCAGATTCTTAACCCTCTATGCCCCATTGGGAACTGCTAGTATATTTTTTAAAATTCAGTTATAACTTTTTTGGACTGTGATGTGTAGTCGCTTGGTAATGGATCTCAGTTTCTAGACCAGGGACTGAACCTGGGCTGTAGTGGTGAAAGCACTGAATGCTAACCTCTAGACCATCAGGGAACTCCCTCAGTTACTTTATTTTCTCTCTCTTTGTTGAAGTTCTCACTTTATTCACACATTCTTCTCTCAAGTTCAGTGAGTATCTTTATAAATATTACTTAGAACTCCTTATCAGGTAGATTTCTTACCTTTATTTTGTTCTTTTTCTGAGATTTTGTCTTGGTCTTGTGATTGAACATATTTCTTTGTCTTATTTTGCCTGAATCTCTTTGTTTCTGTTTATTAGGTAAATCAGCTACCTCTCCCAGTCTTGAAGGAGTTGCCGAATGTAGGAAATACCTTGTGGGGCTGTTTCCATGCCTTCAGAGCCCAGCACTCAGTGGGTGCCCCTGTGTGGGCTGCTTGCACTATCCCGAGATGGTGGGGTTGCAGCTTCTGCTTGGGCACATGGGTGGGTGGGAGCTTGTCTGGAGAATGACTGTGGGGCGTGGCTGCTGGAGGCCAGTGAGAGGGGTTTTTGTCTGGTAGGCTTTTAGGCCCAGAGGAGGCACAAGAAGTAGGTGGGCCTCCTGGTGGGCCATGCCCACTGGCACTGACAGGTTAGATGGAGATCTCCAGAATGACACCTGCCAGGGCCAGCATTAGCAGGGCGACTTGACGTCCCCAATATGACTCCCACCAGTGTTTCAGTCCCCCGAAAACATCCCAAGTGGTTCCTCCCTGTCAGGCCGTTGCTTCAGAATTGATAAGCAGGTCACTTTCCCCTCTGGTTCAGGTGTCTGTCAGTGTGCTGTTTGTGCACTGAGTTTTCAGTTGACAGAGTCTGTGTGCAGTCCCTTTAAGAGCAGCTTTTTTGTTCCCTGTAGTTCTGTAGTTTTCCTGCATGTATTCATTGTTGGTGTTTAAAGGCAGGTGTTATTCAGGATCTAAAGGCTGAGGTGCCTGATGTGGAACGCAAACCCCTTGTTATTCAGTGAAAGTAGCTGTGCCCTTGTGCTCCTTCCCAGTTGCAGACCGTGGCTGACGTGTGGTTTTTTTTCCTTTGATGTCTTCGTATCTCTATCTTTCTACCCATCTCAGTGCTATGCTTTTATCCTTTGTGGTAAAGACTTTTCATCCAGTTTTCGGGTCACTTTCAGGGAGAATTATTCCATATGTAGTTGTAGATTTGTTGTTTGTTGTTTCCAGGGAAGGAGGTGAGTTCAGGATCTTCTTACAACATCATCTTGAACCTATATGCTCTTATAAAAAATTTTAAAGTGTAATTAAAATGCTATAGTTTACTTACCCTTTGTCATCATTTAAAGTTATTACAATATTGCTTGTGTTCTCTCTTCTGAATGTTATGTCCCCATGACTTATTTTGTGAGTACAACTTTATGCCTCTTAATTCTCTTCACCTATTTCAGGTTCCCCCTCCAACCCCCTCACCCCCAAACCCTCCTCTCTGACAGCTTGTTCTCTGCCAGCTTGTTCTCTGCATCTATGAATTTGTTTCTGTTTTGCTTGGATTTTTAGATTCCACATATAAGTGAAATCAGACAGTATTTGCCTTTCTGATCTACTTCATTTAGCATAATGTTCTCAGAGTCCATCCGTGTTGTCACAGGTGGCAAGATTTCATTCTTTTCAACGGCTGAGTAATGGTCCATTTAGTGTGCATACATGTATATATTTACACGCACAGCACACTCCTTTATTGGCTGTTATTATTGTTTCTTCTTTCTTTCTTTCTTTCTTTTTAACTAGCTTCACCTGCTTGGTTGTTTTTTCTTCTCATTATATGGGTTTAGGACTTCCCATGTGGCTCGCATCATACTCGGTGGTGCATCATTATCATTATGAGTTAATTTTTCTGCTTTCTTTTTGTGTCTGGCAATTTTTTTTCTTTTTTGGCTGCCCTGCAGCATATGGCGTTCCCGGGTCAGGGGTCAGATCTGAGCTGCAGCTATGGCAACACTGGATTCTTAACCCACTGTGCTTGGCTGGAAATCAAACACGTGTCCCAATGCCACAGAGATGCCGCCTATCCTGTTGCACCACAGTGGGAACTCCAGTGTCCCATAATTTGTGACTTGATACTAGACATTGTGAATTTTCTAGGATAGATACTAGATATTTTTGTACACCTGTAATATTGTTAAACTCTGGGATATGACTCAGTTACTTGGAAACTGATTATTTAATATCTTGCTTTTAGGTTTTGTTTGATAGGCTGTGATATGTGTTTATTCTAGGGTTAGTTTTCTTCCAACCGATGCAAGACTCATTTTTCTGTAACGAGTCAAATAATAAATATCTTAGCTTTGTGGGCTGTTCAGTCTATTTCCCAGCTACCTATCCCTTCTGTTATAGTGTGAAAGCAGCCGTAGGAAGTACTTAAATTAATATGTTGTGTACTTATTCTTAGACACTGTAATTTGAATTTCATATAGTTTTCAGTTGTCATTGAAAGGCTTTTGACTTTTTTTCAGCTGTTTAATAATGTAAAAACCATCCTTAGTTCTTGGGCTGTAGAAGAACAGAAGGTGGACCAGATTGACCTGTGGGATGTAATTTGCTGATCTCTGCTCTGACCAGTATTATTTGAAGTGTGAGCTTTTCTGTTTTGGCTCTTGGGGACAGAACTTGGTCATAAGACCTGTGTGAGTGTTGGACGTTGTTCTCGCTATTCCTTTTGAGTGCTTCTTTCCTTGACCTTGGGTAGTTTGCTGACATACATGCACTGATCAGTACTTTGCCGAAGACTCAAAAGGATCTGTTTGCAGATTTCCCAAGTGGTCTCTACACCTCTCATCTCTTTGTCACTCTACTCCATGAACTATAGTTCATATCTCTAATTTGCCTTCTTGTCTCCCAGCTTTATCTCTGACAGGAAAATTGCCAGGTCCTCCCTCTTTGCAACTCTTAATACAAGTTATATATTGGGACAACTATAGTGTTTTATCATTTTTGTTTCTGGTCTTTCATATCTTTTGTTGCCTCTTGTGTAATGTCTTAAGTGTCATTGTTTCATGTATTTTGTTCTCTTGTTTAGTTGTTCAGGCACAAAGTAAATACAGTTTCTGTTACTCCATATTGATTGGAAACCCAAGCTTACTACTTTCTTCTTTTTTGTTTTTTACTGTCATTTTAAAGGATTTGTGGAGTTCTCTTCGTGGCTCAGTGGTTAACGAATCCGACTAAACCATGAGGTTGCGGGTTCGATCCCTGGCCTCTACATAAAGGCAAAAAGACAAAAATATAAATAAATAAATAAAGGATTTGTGGAGGAGGGACAGCCCACCTTCTTGATGTAACGTAGTTCCATTACCATTATGGTAGTTTTAGAGAATTAAAATAAGAAGACCTTTTATTCCCCAAATGTAAATTGAGTACATACTGTATGCTAAACTCTTCTCTGGGTCTTATGAGTAAAATTTTAAAGAAACTTACATTCCAGGGGGTTGCCAAGGTTAGATAGTGAAGGTGATGTCTGCTTATATGAAATAGGAAATATATATGCTCTTAGGGATTTGTGGCTTAAGTGAACCATAACTCAGGATCCACAAATCAATTAAAAGATTTTAAAATGCCAATTTTATTATAATTGTTATTATTATTTTTTGTCTGTTTAGGGCCGCACCCACGGCTTATGGAGGTTCCCAGGCTAGGGGTCGAATTGGATCTGTAGCCGCTGGTCTATGCCACAGCAACAGCAACGTCAGATCCAAGCCGTATCTGTGACCTCTACCACAGCTCACGGCAACGCGGGATCCTTAATCCACTAAGCAAGGCCAGGGATCAAACCTGCATCCTCATGGATACTAGTCAGATTTGTTTCTGCTGAACCATGATGGGAACTCCTAAATGCCAGTTTTAGATTTAAATAAATAATGTATTTGTCCAGATGCCACGTAGGCTAACAGTGGTGTTGTATTATTTTTTTCGCCTGTTTTTTCTTTTTGTTTGTTTTTTTGTTTTGTGTTTATTTTTATTCATTTCATTATTTTTTAATTTGTTTGTTTTTTGTTTTCACTTTTTAGGGCCGCATCTGTGTCGTATGGAGATTCCCAGGCTAGGGGTTGATTTAGAGCTGTAGCTACTGGCCTGTGCCACAGCAATGCCAAATCCTCAACCCACTGAGCAAGGCCAGGGATCGAATCCACATTCTCATGGATCCTACTTGGGTTCATTAACCACTGAGCCACAAAGGGCATTCCCTATATATATATATACACACACACATATGTATGTATGTGTGTGTGTGTGTGTGTGTGTGTGTGTGTGTGTGTGTATATATTTTTTTTTTTTTTCCCCAGAGCCTCACCTGTGGCATATGGAGGTTTCCAGGCTTGGGATTGAATCAGAGCTGCAGCTGCCAACCTACACCACAGCCACAGCAACACCAGATATGAGCCTTGTCTGTGGCCTATACCACAGCTCATGGCAATGCCAGATCCCCAACCCACTGAGCAAGGCTAGGGATCAAACCCATGTTCTCATGTATAGTAGTCAGGTTTGTTAATCGCTGAGCCATGACGGGAACTCCTCCCTATGTTTTTTTAAATTGAGTTGTTTGTATCATTGCTTTTATATGAAATATTCTCAACTCATTCTGGGTATTTTTCCCTGTGCTGATCAGATATTATTGTTAGTTAATTTTATTGTTAGGAAATTTTAATAAATTTGTTAAAATCTCTTAAAATATAGTATTTGTGGTGAGAAATAATGGAAAACAATTTTATGGTACACTCTGTTGAGTTGAAGATGTGTATTTAAATCAACTGCTAAATATTCAAGAAGTATGCCTGATTACCTAGTAGTAGATGTGAGATGAAATGCGGAAGTATGCCCAGTTAATCCAAAAGAGGACAGGAAGAGATGGAATAAAGAAACAAAGGAACTTTGGGATATACAGAATATAAGTGGTAGGATTGTAGATTTAAATGAAATTATGTCAATAATTACATCCAGTATAAATGGTCTTATCAGGATATGGCAAATTTCTTCTATAAAAAGCCAGATATTAAGGAATATTTTAGGCCTTATGGTCAGTACAGTGTTTGTTGAAACTGTTCAATTCTGCCAGTGTAGCATGAATGACAGTAACCATACACATTATATGAATGAATAAGTATGGCAGTATTCCAATAAAACTTTACTTATATAGACACTAAAATTCGAATTTCATGTAATTGTCATGCATTACAAAATACTATTTTTTGTTTGAATTTTTTTTTTGTTTTTTACCCCCAACCGTTTAAAAATGTAAAACCATTTTTAGTTCATGGGCTGTACAAAAGCAGGTGGCAGGCTGCATTTGCCCTCTGGGCTGTTGCAATTTGCTAATAACCTTTGGTTTAAACCTGCTTTCTCCATTCTAGTCACTACTAGCCACCTGTGGTATTTAAGTGAGAATTAATTAAAATGAAATAAAAGACAGAGATTGTCAGAGTGAATAAAAAAGTAGGACCCAATTACATGCTATAAACATCCATTTTAAATAAGAGGATAGGAAATGTAATACTGCACAAAACTAATAGAAAAGCTGGAATAGCTATATGATAATATTAGAAAATGCAAACTTGGAGTTCCCGTTGTGGCACAGCAGAAACAAATCTGACTAGGAACCATGAGATTGCGGGTTCAATCCCTGGCCTGGCTCAGTGTGTTAAGGATCTGGCATTGCCATGAACTGTGGTGTAGGTTCCAGATGTGGCTCAGATCCTGCATTGCTGTAGTGTAGGTTGGCAGCTGTAGTCCCTAACCTGGTGCTAGGTATGCCATGGGTGTGGCCCTAAAAAGCAAAAAAAAAAAAAAAAAGAAAGAAAGAAAATGCAAACTTCAGGGAAGAGTGCCCGTTGTGGTGCACCGGGATCAGTGAGTGGTGAGTGTCTTGGGAACACTGGGATGCAGGTTTGATTCCTGGTCTGGTGCAGTGGGTTAAAGATCTGATGTTGCGGTAACTGTGGCTTAGGTTGCACCCTGCAGCTTGAATCTGATACCCGGCCTGGGAACGCCATATGCTATGGAGCTGCCAAAAAGAAAAAACAAAAAGAAAATTAAAAAAAGAAAAAGAAAACGTACACTTCAGGAGTTTCCTCCTGGCCTAATGGTTAAGGATTTATCAGTCACGGCTGTGGCTCAGGTTTGATCCCTGGCCTGGGAACTTCCGCATGCCACAGGTGTGGCAAAGAAAAGAAAGAAGGAAAGGAGGAAAGAAAGGAAGAAGATGGATACTTCAGAGCAAGGAATATAATGCTACAAGGGTTAATTTTTCAGGGAGATGTAATGACAATTTTTTTCCCCAATAATAGAACTTTAAAATACGTGAAGCAAAAATTGATAGAACTGAAGGATACATATACAGTCTAAAGTTATAATTGGAAATTTCAGCAGTCCTTTCAGTAGTTGTTAATGCAACTAGACAGAATATCTGTCAGAATGTAGAAGATGTGTTGTCAATAAACTGGATGTTACTGACATTTCTAGAACACTACCCAGCAACACTGTTGGTCTTTTGAAATGACCAACAACACCTCAGATGCTGGTGAGGATGTGAATCAACTGGAACTCATACAATAGTGGTGGGAAAAGTAAATGGTGCAATTACTTTGGCAAAACCTTTGGGAGTTTTCTATTAAATTAAACCTAAATCTACCGTACTCCCAATCATTTCCCACTATTCTCTATCCAAAAGAAATAAGAGCTCCCTGGTGCCCTAGCAGTTAAGGATTTGGCATTGTCACTGCTGTTGCTTGGGTTTAATCCCAGGACCAGGAATTTCCACATGCCTTGAATGTAGCCAAGAATGTGTGTGTGTGTGTGTGTGTGCGCGCGCGTGTGTGTATCCACACAAAGACTTGTGCACAAATGTCCATGACAGCTTTACTCATAACAGCCCCAAACTGGAAATAACCTGAACATTCATCAGATGGTTGTGTGAACCACATAATGGGATACTAACATTAAGAAAGAGTAGACTGCGGATATATGCAAAACCTGAGTGAATCCCCAAAACATGCTGAGCTAAAAAAGCCAGACAAAATGAGTACATACTGAATGATTCTATTTGTATGAAATTCTAGAAAGAACAAATCTTTAGTGACAGCAGATCAGTGGCTGTCTGAGGCTAGGTTGGGGCACTGACTATGAAGGGGGTCATAAGGAAACTGCTTATTTAGTGGTGGTCTCTTCTGGGTTTTTGTTTTTGTTTTTGCTTATCTTAGTTTGTCTTCTTGTCCCGTTAAGAGCTCATTCATAAAGGCTGGTTTATGATTGGCATAAATGCACGTTGCCAAATGGATTTTCTATTTTACGTGTTTTGTTTAGTGGTTTTAGAAACATCTGTTTTTCTATCTGCTTCTTTAAGTATGAGTAAGAAACCAGTATTCACTTGCTAATCAATCAGTTACTTGGCTTAGGAGAAGTTCATGTTTATGAGTAAAAAAAATTTTTTATATCCAAATCATCCATCCATTGAACAAGGGTTTATTGAATCTATGGTATATGCTAGGCACTGTCCTAGGTGCTGAAGACACAGTCCTGTTTAATGTGGGATCGAGGTGATCAGACAGTGTGTAATGATACAGTGTGATGTGTAAGTACAATCATTTTGGGATATCCAATAGGGCACTTAATCCCAATAAAAGAATAATCAAAGAATGGGTAAAATAATGATTTCTTAAGAAGTAACAAGCAGACAACTCTGAGGATGAATAGAAGTGATTTGATGATGGAGGGAAATGGACATGCTAAGGTCTAGAGGCTAGAGGCATCATGGAATGTTTGGGACTTCCATGAAATTCAGAATGGTGGATTTGTTGTTTGTTGTTGTAAACAAAAACTAGCAACTCATTAGTCTGTGATCCTAGTCAGGTTTGTTACCACCGCTGCGCCATGACGGAAACTCCAGAACCTGTTTTTTACTGAGTGTTTGTTTCACTGATGTTTCATTTGAACCTACTTAAATCACCAGCATTTTATTTAGACAACCTGATTTGCTTATTGATAATTTTTAGCATTCAGCTGGCTGTCCCCCAAATAAGGTGTCAGCGTTTGTTTTAAACAAGACATGATCACCATCTTGTGGTAAATAACAGTATCTTTGGTTTGTACTTTTTTTTATGGTTTATAAAGTGTTTTTGTATACATTTTCTCATTGAAATAACTGTAGAAATTGCAGTGAATCCATTTTGTTATTCCTTCTGCCAAAATTTCAGGAAACTGTAAGATGACATAGTGTGTTACTCATCTAGTTATCTCTGCTTGGCAAATGAATGTTGACTGAAAGAAAAGTATGAACTGATCACTTGTTAGCAAGGAATAAAGACAATGTAAATTTTATAAAGCATAGAGTTCTTGGATGTTCTGGTTGTGACTCAGTGGTTTGAGAATCCAGTGTTGCTTTGATCTGTGGCGTGGATCTGGCGTTTTTGTGCAGCTCTGATTCTGCCCCTAGCCTGAAAACTTCCGTACACTGTAGGTGCGACCAAAGAAGCCCAGAAAGGGGGGGGGTATCATGGAGTTCTTTTAATTTAAATTCATAGATATGAAGAATTGTCTTTAAAAGAAACAAAACTGATTTTATAACACCTAAAATCACCGTATTGAATCATAAAGACTTCTACTGTGCTTTTACGTTTTAAAATACTATGGAACATATGTCATGGGACTGCTGTTAGGAAATAACTGTGTAGTTATTCAGTTAAACATCTGGACTTCATTACTGGCTCCTCTTCACAGATGTTTATGGGAGCATTCACCTCTTCCACCCTTACCATCAAAAGGGAGAGAAAAGGAGTAATAAAACCCTGCAAATAAGTTGTCCTGGGTTAGTGATGTCACCAGAAGACTCACATGGTGAGCTGAAATTCTGAAGCCACTTTTGCCATCTTTTTCATCTCATCTTTCTCATCACCTTCCTACATACTGTTCAGATAATTTTTCTTTCGCACTTAAAGGAACTCTCTTATCTGCAGAACTTTCTGCAGAACTTTAAAAAAAGATTTCCTCACTCCCTCTCCCCTGTTCTTTCCTTCTTCTTTGTCTTGCTCATGTTCTAGTTCATCAAATAGTTGAATGAACCAGGAACTGTGCTTGGCGCTGGGGACATAGTGATGAGAAAGGCACATAGGTCTGGCCCCTATCTTTTTGGAGCTTACATCTAAGGTTGGGAGAGAGGAAGAAGAGATAGGTGATAATTACAAAGTGAGACTATATGATGTCAAAGAGCCTGCTTGTGTTTTTTCTCTTTTCCTGTTAATACTTAGTTCTTATTCTCTCTTAATTATCAGCATTTGGGATAAATTTAAAGCAATTTTTTTTAGCAAGTGTGCTTGATTTTCTGCTTTATTTAAATATGAAAATTGTAACAGTTTTCCCATTATTATGTTTAATTTCACTGATAAAATTAGTTCTTATGGAGTAGGAAAGCGGTTTACTGCTTCCTTCGTAGCGGAAAGTGGATAGAGCCCCTTTTGCAGACTGCGTATTTGTCTACGGTAGTGTTTTACATTTTGAGTAACAGTGCTTGCTTTTGAATTCTAAAAGCACAGTATTTCTCAACTCTTTTTTTTTTTCATGATCACTCCCCTAAAGCGAAATTTTTAACTTTTAAATTAATTTCTTTCTAGCAGGAGAAATTAAATATAAAGAATAAGATTATGTCAGATAAAGTTGTGGAAAACCATAAACCATTATCTGAGATTTTTCTGCCCTCCTCAGAGACCAATTTTTGCCTCCTTGTTGGCAGTATTGCCCTCACTGGGAATATATACTGTGGCAGACTTAGCTTTTTTTTTTTTTGTCTTTTTGCCTTATCTGGGGCCACACCCACGGCATGTGGAGGTTCCCAGGCTAGGGAGTCTAACAGGAGCTGTAGCTGCCGGCCTTCGCCACAGCAACAGCAACGCGGATTCCGAGCCGCGTCTGCAACCTACGCCACAGCTCATGGCAACGCCAGATCCTTAACCCACTGAGCAAGGCCAGGGATCGAACCCGCAACCTCATCGTTCTTAGTCGGATTCGTTAACCACTGAGCCACGACGGGAACTCCTAGACTTTGCTTTTATAATTGTAATTTTTCCAGAAAACAATTTGGAAGTGAAGTAACTGTTTCAAAAGTCTTAGAAGTTCCGTGGTGGCTCAGTAGGTTAAGAATCTGACTGGTTTATGCTGTGGCTTGTGTTTGATCCCTGACCTGGGAACTCCGGAATGCCAAGGGCATGGCCAAAAAAAAAGTACAGCTGTACAGGTGGATTGGAAAATAGCAGTGATGGGTGCACCTTTCTCCTGACTCTTTGTAGTGCTTTTCATAATATACATCTAACACAGTTTAACAAATACTTTGTTGAAATATAAAGTACAGCATGAACATTTGAAATGAGTGTGATAAGTAAGACGTGGTATACATAAGCTTATTTGACATTATTATTAAATGTGTATATGTTTCCTTTCTAAATCATGACCAAACAAAAATATGGGGTTTCTGCTTTTAAAAAATGAACAAACTAATAGGAATCACATAGAAGACAGATATATAGTAGTTACTTTTTAAGATTGGTGAAAATTCTTCAGAAATTTTTAAATTTTCTAGATTTGGCAGTTTTCTTTGGGGATACTCCTCTGCATCTCTGGTGCTACAACCGCAGTTCAAGTTGTCATTTTCTCTTGCCTGCAGTATAGCACCAGCCTCCTAAGTAATTGTTTAACCCCCACTTCTCCCATTCTTGCTCCTGTTCATTCTTCACAGAGCAACCAAAGTCATCTCCACAGACCCTGCATCTTTTTAAATTATGGAAAATGTAAAACTTACACAAAAGTAGAAAGTTGTATAGTAAAGTTTCCCATGCTTGTCACCCAGATTCAGTACAGTTTTGTAATATTGTTTGTTTATAACTCCGTCTACCCGCCTGCTGCTTAGATTATTATGAAGCAGATCCTAGATAGAGGGAGATTTTTTAAAAACTTAGATCAGGAAATCTACTTAAATTCTTCTTGGGTTTCTCATTATACTCAGAATAAAACTGAAACTCTATACGTGGCCCCAAGGATTTCTAAGATTTGACCTTTGCTTACTTCTTCGTGGAGTCTTTTACCATTTTCTCTTTCCTGCCACACTGTAAACTTTTCGCTGTCGGTCTTCTGTACAGACATTTCCTTGTGCCTGGCACATTCTTCCCTTTCTTGGCTTGGCTGGCTGTTTCTTTTCCTGGTCGCACCTGCGACATACTGAAGTTCCTGTGCGAGGGGTCGAATTGGAGCTGCAGCTGCAGGCCTACACCACAGCCACAGCAACAGTGGATCCAAGCCACATCTACGACCTACACTGCAGGTTGCGGCAGCACCAGATCCTTAACCTACTGAGTGAGTCCAGGGCTTGAACCTGCATCCTCACGAATACTGTGGTGGGTTCTTAACGTGCTGAACCACAAGAGGAACTCCGGCTGATTTTTAATGGACTTTGTTAGCAAGCCTTTTTCTTTCACTGATGATTTTACCCTATGTAAAAATGTGTCCCTAAAGTGTTAGCAGTTAGTACATTTAGGTGAAGGGTGTACTAGTATTTTAACTTAGAACTAGATTTAAAATTACTAGAGAAAAAAATGTTGAGGGAAAATCCCTCCTTTTCCTTAAATACTGTGCTATCACTGTTTTTGGTTTTGTTTTTTTAATTTGTTTGGGGTCTTTCTCTCTTTCCTTCATTACCCCCCAGCCCCTCCCATGATTATTAAATTGAGTGGAGAGAAAAGAGAGAAGGGAAGTAGGAACATCTGATTAAAGCTGGAGGCATATAGTATTGGAAGCCATTGCCTACAGTACCTCAGACTGCCTCTGCCAGAAAGCTGTTTGTTACATACATATAAGGAAAGAGTAACCCTTTAAAGGCCGACTGATGTGAGGGTAGCTCACATCATCTTACCTACCTTAAATATCTACCTTCTCCTTCAGAAAGGAATGCTGAGTGCTGGTTATTACAGCTTCCAGCCATCAGTTTGTAGTACACTGATTAGTTTCTTTGTAGCAGAGGTAGTTTCACAGTTTTGGTTTTCAAATAATCTGAGCCATGTTTGGTGAGTTTCTTTACCTATATGGGAATGGCGGTATGATTCTAAATGAAACTCAAAATCTTAAATGGAGCATTAGATACCCCTTGGTTTGTCTGCCTACCTAACAGCTGTTCTTGGATTTATTCCTTTTTTCAGATCCAAGCCACTACAGTGACAACGCCAGATCCTTAACCTGCTGTGCCACAGGGGAACTCCATTGGATGTTATTTCATTTTATTTATTTTTTTAAGGCTGCAGATTCGGCATGTGGAGGTTCCCAAGCTAGGAGTCGAATCAGAGCTATAGCTGCCAGCCTATGCCAGAGCCACAGCAATGCTTGGATCTTTAACCCACTGAGCGGGACCAGGGAGTGGATCCGCATCCTCATGGATATTGACTGGTCAGGTTCATTTACCCTGAGCCATGACAGGAACTCTGGATTTTTGTAAATAGTATCAGTTGTATCAAAACTTTTTATGATTTTGGTGTTCCCTGGTGGTTTAAGGATCTGGCATTGTCATTGCTGTGGTGCCGGTTTGATCCCCTGGCCCAGGAACTTATGCATGTAGCAAGTACGGCCAAAACATTTTTGAGTGTGTGTGATTTCATTTATCTATGATATGGAAGATATACATAAAACACAGGTGCAAATCTTTGCCCAGGTGCCGAATGAATGGTACAGATAATATAAATATTATGGGCATTCCAAGGACAGAGATGTCGCTAGAATCATGAGAAGGCTATCAGAGACTTTTGGGACTTTTATTAACAGAGAATTGAAAGGTGAATATGATTCAAGTGTCAGAAAACAGTTAACTGGAGGGCTTGAATAAAGCCCAGATAGGTATGGGCTGGATATGCCTAGTGGCTTAGTGGATAGTCAACGGGTCAGCATGATTTGAAAATGACTCTTGGGACTCTGTGACTATGGCAAGAAATCTGGAAGAGTTTTATAGAGACTTAGGAGCCATAAAAGATATTTATGAATTGGGAAGTGATATGAAAGCATATTTTTTTGAAGATTGGTTTGGTTATAGGAGATTATCCCTACATGTTTTTCTGAAGTGGAAAGGTACAGTGGTAGCCTAGGGGAACTGGGAGAAATAGGGAGCAGGTGAGATGTAGGAAGGTAGAGTCATCAGGACCACTGTGTTTGGGTAAAAGAGAAAAGGACAAATTGAAACTGACCTTGGCTCCCCAAACATCATAGCAGAAGTAAAAATAAAGGTGTTTTACCTCTATGTAATGTTTTTGCATGTTTAGAACAATAAGATTAGCAATGCAGCCCTTTGTAACAGATGAGGAATTTGAGAGTCAGTGTTTGAAGAACCCGACCGAATCATGGTCTCTTTGTCTTAGTGGTAGAGCTGAGGATGGAGCCCTTGTCTTTTTCTTCCTGATGTATTGTCATTGGCATCTACTCAGTTGCTTAAGCCAATGCCTCTGTTTTTCTTGACTCCCTTTGTCCAAACCATCAATCCCAAAATTTTATTATTTGTTTCCTAAAGATTTCACAGGTCTGCCTCTTTCTCTCTACCACTCTGCCTTAGTTCAGGTTACTCCTATCTTTCTGGATTGATATTTTCCTGAATTTATATCTAATTTCTACCATGCTTAACATCTCCTAAAACAAATAAGCAGATAAAAGCAATCTGTTTTCCTACAGTTCAGTTTCTGAGATCTTTCTAAATTATAGAGCACTTTCCTGCTTAAACTTCTAAATGAAATGTAAACTTTGTAGCCTGGCCTTGTAAGATTCTTTATGATTATACCCTTTCTCTGGGTGCTTCCAGTTCCATGCTCACTTTGTTTTTCAGCCTTTTTTTTTTTTAAGGTCTCTATTTTATTTCTATTTTTAAATTTATTTTTATTTTATTTTTTTTAAGCAAGCAAAGTCTTTTATTACAGGAAAGCAAACAGCTTCCAGGACAGGCTGGGAGGGTGAAGAAGAGTCCCTCTTCTCTACTGTCTTGTAGGGGTTTTTATCCCTCAAAGGTGGGGTTTATCAGCATGGGGTCCAGAAACATGTGGTTTTCTCCTCTCGACCTTGCCCAGTTACCTCTTATCAGTTCTTGACCAATAGGGGCTTTAGGGGTGGAAATGTCTCGTAAGACTTATGGTTTCTTTGCCCTTCTCTTCTCTTAGACTGACTTGCCATTCCTTTCATTCCTTTTCTGTCATTTGAGGGTCTATTTTTTATTCTTGTGTTAACTTCTGCTGTATAGCAAATTCAGTTATACATATATACAGTCTTGAATATAGTTCCCTGTGCTATACAGTAGGACTTTGTTGTTTATCCTTTCCATACATAATATTTTGCATCTGCATCCCCAGACTTTCAGAAAACCATCCCCCAACCTCCCTCTCCTTGGCAACCCTAAGTCTGTTCTCCGTGTCTGTGAGTCTGTTTCTGTTTTGTAGATAATAGGTTTATTTGTGTCATATTTTAGATTCCACATATAAGTGGTATCATAATGGTATTTATCTTTCTCTTTGTGACTTCACTTAGTTTGATAATTTCTAGGACCATCCGTGTCACTATCTAGATTCATTGTTTTTGCAGGTAGATGTCTGTTTGTTCCAGCACTATTTGATGAAAAGACTATTCTTGGGAGTTCCTGTTGTGCAATGGTAATGAACAGGACTTGTATCTGTGAGGATGTGGGTTTGATACCTGGCCTTGCTCAGTGGGTTAAGGATCCAGTGTTGCCATGAGCTATGGTGTAGGTCGCAGACTTGCGGCTCAGATCCTGTGTTGCTGTGACTGTGGCTGGCGATTGCAGCTCCAGTTAGACCCATAGTCTGGGAACTTCCATATCCGACACTTGTGGCCCTAAAAAAAGGCTAAAAGAGAGAGAGAAAGAAAGGAACAAAGAAAAGGCTATCCTTATTCCACTGAATTAATTGCCTTTGCTCCTTTGTCAAAGATCAGCTGACCTTATTTGTGGGGTTGTATTTCTGGGCTCTTATTCTTTTCCATTTTTCTGTGTGACTTTTGCCAGTACCACACTTTTCTTGATTGCTGTAGTTTTAGAGAAAGTCTTAAAAGTCAGGTAGTCCTTGGATTGTCCGTCAGTATTATTTTGACAATTCTGGGTCTTCTGCATTTCCATATAAATTTGGGGATCTGTTTGTCAACATCTGCAAAATAACTGGCTGGGATTTTTAGGGATTGCACTGGATCTATAGATCAAGTTACAGAGAACTGTATCTTGACAATATTTAATTTTTCTGTCCATGGAATATCTCTGCATTTATTTAGATAGTTGATTTTGTTCATCAGAGCTTTTAAATTTTTCTTGTTAAAAACCTGTATATATTTTGTTAGTTTATACCTAAGTATTTAATTTTCTTTTGGTGCTAATGTAAATGGTATTTTCCTTTTACTTTCAAATTCCGGTTTTTATTACTGGTAAATAAGAAAGCAGTTGAGTTTTGTATATTAACCTTGTTTTTCAGCCTGTTACATCTGCTGTTACTTTTGCAGACCATGTCCTTTCCCCCTTTACTCCCCTCCACCTTTGGTCTCACACATTCTGGTCTTAACTTAGTTTAATTGTCTGTTTACTTGTCTATTATCCCTCCTGTGCTTCTGTCCCTTACCTCCAACCCACCCACCGTCTACCCTCTTGAGAAGACTCCCTTAAGTAGGCTCATTAAAGGCGGAAACTATTTCTTGCTTACTAATAGTGGACCTACAGAAGTGTGTTGAATGGGGAAATATTCTGATATTTCAACGTCGTTTCAAGTTAGAAGTAGCTTTAGTAGAAAATAAATCATAAGAAAGAATGATTGAAAATAATTTGTCCATCGCTCCCCGACCTATACTTTAGAGCAGTTGTATACTATATTTCATGTTTCACAAAAAAGATTTTATGATAAAATATATTAGGGAATGCTGCAGATTATATCACTGTCTTGGATATTTGCAGTGCGTATAAGACTAATCAGTAAAGGCGTCAAGACTTTTTGTGGTAAAAACAAATATCTATTTCTCCATCCACAATTTTCCTAATGTATTTGATTATGAACACTTTTAAGATCATATACCTGTAATTTCTCTTCGGGGTTACTAACAGTATTTATTATTTGCGAAATGCTAACTGTGCATGTCCTTTATTTCCCTCAGTTCATACCCAAGGGTTGTTTGGAGGGACTCTGGTTGTTTACAGTTGGAGGAGAAAACCTCAGGGAAGATACAGCAATCTTCAAATATTTGAAGGGTCCAGTAAAAGGGGGACTGAAAGTATTTTCTTTGAAACTAGTGAATAAGAGCAAGAACCAGGAGAGGAAGATAATAGGGAGGCAGATTTTTTACTTTATATAAGGGTAACTTTCTAATAATTAGAATTTTGGAAGGTTTAGTAAATTTTCTGTTCCTAGGGGTTGTCAGCAAAGACTTAAAAGGATGCTGTAGACAAGTTTAGCATATTAGATAAGTGATAGATCAGAAGAGTAGTTTTCTGGAACAGTTTAAAAAAGATGAGACTATTTCTGAGATATGTGTCAACTCAGAATTTATATTCATTGATTCCTTTTTAATTCTGTGAGTCCATACCTTGATCTGGTATCTCAGTAAAGACACCAAATATGTGATATGAGAAACATACAGTAGAAATTTTAGTTGTATCCTTAAGTGCTTTTACTTGATGGTAATTTTTATAGACTTTACTTTTTAGAGCAATTTTGAACTCACAGAAAAATTGAGCACAAAGTATAGAGATCCCATGTACCATCTTCCCTACACACGTGCAGCCTCCCTCGCCATCCACATCCCCTCGCCGTAGGCATCCCTCGCTGCCGTGGTACATTTGTTATAATTGATGAACCGACACGGACACATTATCATCACCCCAAAGTCCACAGTCTGCATTAGAGTTCACTTCCTTCATAATGTTTTGAAAGAAAACATGAATATTCCCGCTCATTTTAAGGAAGTGGTTTTCACTTATTTCTTGCCCTAGTGTAGTCTTTTCTGATTCAGAGATCCAAAAGATGAGTGAGTCACCATTTATTTTAAAAAAGTATTCAGCATTGGGAAAAGTTCTTTTATAATCGTAAATGTTTACAAATGTTTTATTTTGCTAGCTAACACTATTTTTTTCTTCCTTTTAAGTACCAAAAGAATTGGTGGAGCTCCATTTGAAGCTGATGAGGAAGATTGGCAAATCTGTTACAGCAGACAGATGGGAAAAATATTTAATCAAAGTAAGTATTGTAAATATACTTTAACTTTTTTCTTTTTCTTCCTTCCTTCCTTCCTTCCTTCCTTCCTTCCTTCCTTCCTTCCTCCCTCCCTCCCTCCCTTTCTTTCTTTCTTTTTTTTTTTTTTTTTTGCTTTTTAGGGCCATACCCATAGCATATGGGAGTTTCCAGGCTAGGGGTCAAATCAGAGCTGTAGCTGCCAGCCTACACCACAGTCATAGCAACTCTGGATCCGAGCCTCGTCTGCAACCTATACCACAGTTCACGGCATTGCTGGATCCTTAACCCTGTGAGCAAGACTGTTGAGCCACAGGGGAATTCCCTGCTTTAACTTTTAAAATGGTCTACTCAGGAGTTCCGATCGTGACTCAGTGGTAATAAACCTGACTAGTATCCGTGAGGATCCCTGGCTTCGCTTGGTGGGTTAAGGATCAGGCATTGCCGTGAACTGTGGTATAGATCGCAGGCTTGGCTTGGATGCTGTGTTGCTGTGGCATTGGCCTGCAGCTCTGATTTGACCCCTAGCTTGGGAACCTCCAAATGCCACAGGTACAGCCCTAAAACAATAACAACAAAAAGTAAAGAGGTTTCCTAAAAGCTGCAAAATAGAACTCAGAAATCCATCTGATTACTATTAGGATGTGATCTTTGCCGTTTAACACAACACTCCAAATTAAGTGATGTAACACTGATTGTTTTAATCAGCTTAGTGAATCTCTGGGTTGGGAATTTGAAATGAAAAGTCACTTTTACTATCCTTTGTTGATTGAAGCAGCCACAGTTCTCCCCAGATTCAAGAAGAGGAAATATAGACCCTGGTAGGAGTTTTTTTTTTCCCCTTGCTGTTTTTGTTTGTTTGTTTTTGTTTTTGTTTTTGGCTACACCCCACGGTATGTGGAAGTTCCTGGGCCAGGAACTGAACCCTCACCACAGCAGTGACCCAAGCTACTGTAGTGACAGCACCAGATCCTTAACCCACTCTGCCACAAGGGAACTCTGGTATGAGTTTGTTAACTTTTGAAAAACTTAGTATGAGATAGATGTCAGTATTTTTGCACAAGTCTGAAGCCCTAGAAAGTTGGCTCAGATTTCAAAAATTTTATGCTATGGGAGTTTCCTTGTGCCACTTTGGGTTTAGGATCTGGCATTGTCACTGCAGCAGCTCTGGTCGCTTTTGTAGTGTGAGTTTGATCCCTGGCCCAAGAACTTTCACATGGTACAGACAGGGTCAAAGGAAAATAAAACAAAACAAACAATTTGATATTGTGGGATTTTCTAAAAGCCCTGTATTAACTAATATTTAATTAAATCGCTGAACTATATTAAACTATGAATAAGTAAGCAAGTTTTTAAAGTATGTTTAAAAAGACCAGTGAAGTTACTATTTTTCCTCCAATAAAGTATCTGTTAATGATTTGGAATCTAGGTCTGGATATTAAAAAGAGGTGCTGGGATTTTCGGACATTAATTCTAGCATAATGTTTAAAGGGCTGTGGTCTTTTGAAATCTGTTTATTAGAGTGGGTTGCTTTATTATAAATTGAGAACTGAGGTCAAAATATCTTGTTTAATAATCTCAGCTCTACTTTTTGTTTGTTTGTTTTTGCTTTTTTTTTTTAGGGCTACACCTATGGCATATGGAAGTTCCCTGCTAGGTGTTGGATTGGAGTTGCAGCTGCCTGCCTACACCACAGCCACAGCAGCACCAGATCTAAGCACAGCTAAGGGCAGTGCTGGATCCCCACCCCACTGATTGAGGTCAGAGATTGAACCTGCATCCTCCTGGATCTGTTGAGCCATAATGGGAACTCCCTTAGCTCTACTGTTAACCACCATTGGGTCCATGGATAATTTGTTTTCTCCCCCTTGTATCTAGGTTTCTTCATAAAATTTGAGAATTGAGGCAGACGGCTTTATATACCCCTTCAGTTTTATGGTCATAACCACAGGTTCATGGAGTTCCTGTTGTGGCTCAGTGGTTAACGAATCTGACTAGGAACCATGAGGTTGCGGGTTTGATCACTGGCCTTGCTCAGTGGGTTAAGGATCCGGGGTTGCCGTGAGCTGTGGTGTAGGTTGCAGACGTGGCTTGGGTCTTGCGTTGCTGTGGCTGTGGTGTAGGCTGGCAGCTACAGCTCCTGTTAGACCCCTAGCCTGGGAACCTCCATATGCTACAGGTGTGGCCCTAGATAAGGCAAAAAGAGAAAAAACAAAAAACAAAAAAACAAACTCACAGGTTCTGGCTCAATTTTTTGAACTGAAATATATTCACATACTTTGTCCTTTGAAAGTATATAATTCACTGTTTTTAAAATATATTAACAAGGTTCTATAGTCACCACCAGTATCTAAAGCAGAACGTCTTCATCACCCCAAAAAGAAGCCCCATACCTGTTAGCAATTACTTCTTCCTTCCCCCAGTCCTTAGCAACCACTAATCTGTTTTCTGACTGTAGATTTGCCTATTCGAGATGTTTCATTTAAATAGAATCATACAGTATGTAGGCTTTGTATCTGGCGCCCTTCATTTAGCATGATATTTTCACGTTCACCCATGTTTTATCATATATTGGAACTTTATTCCTTTTTATGCCTGAATAACATTCCATCCTATAGATAATGCTACATTTTATTCAGGTTTTGGTTTACAGTATTTGGCTTCTTTCTGTCTTTTGGCTAATATAAATAATGCTGCTATGAACATTTGTGTATAGTTTTTGGGTAGACCTGTGACAATTTTTTCAGTATATATCTAGGGTAGAATTGCTGAGTCACATAGTAATTCTTTGTTTAACATTTTGAGGAACTGCCAGACTTTGCAGAACAGCTACAATAATTTACATTTCTACTGGAAACTATGACATTCCACTTTTTCACATCCCTCTTTACCAGTATTTACGATGATTGATTGATTGATTTTAGCCATTCTAGTGAGGCCAGAGTATTACCTCCTTGTTTTGATTTACGTTTCCCTTATGACTAAATGATATTGAATATTCTTTTCATGTGCTTTTTTGGTCTTTGTGTATATCTTCTTGGGAAAAATGTCTATTCATATCCTTGTCCATTTTTACATTTGTCATTTTATTTTTGAGTTTTAAGAGTTTTTTTATATATTATGGATACTAGAACCTTACCAGATGCATGATTTGCATATATTTTGTCCCATTACATGTGCTGTCTTAATATCTGTGTCATGTCTTTTGATGCATGAAAGTTTTACATTTAATTAATTCCAATTTTTTTTCTTTTTGCATCTAGTGCTTTGGTGTTATATAGAAGAAACTATTACCCAACTCAAGGTCATAAAGATTTAATTATGTATTTTGTTCTAAGGGTTTTGTAGTTTTACCTCTTTAGATCTCTAATTTTTGAATATGCTCTCAGATAGGAGTCCAACTGTATTCTTTTGCACATAGATATTCATTTATTCTATTACCATTTATTTAAAAAATTATTCTTTCTCATACTAAATTGCCTTAACATCCTTGTTAGAAAGTCAATTGACCATAAATGTGAGAGTTTATTTCATAAGTTGTTATTCTGTTGACTTGTTATTTATGCTAGTACCATACTGTCTTGATAATTCTATGCTTTGTGGTAAGTTTTGAAATTGTTCATCTTTTCCAAGATTATTTTGGTTATTCTGCATCAATTTCAATTCCTTGTGAGTCTGAGGAACAGCTGCAAAAATGCCAGGTTTTTAGGACTTGTATATAATCTGTAGATAAATTTGGGGAATATTGGCTTCTTAACAAAATTTTGTTTTCTGATCCATGAAAATAGGATGTTTTTCAAAATATTTAGGACTTTAATTTCTTTCAACAATATTTTGTAGTTGTCTAACACTAATCTTATACTTTTATTCAATTTATTCCTTAGTATTTTGCCATTTTTGATGGTATTATAAATGGAATTGTTTTCTTAATTTCATTTTCATATCAGTCATTGCTAATGTGTTTTATATACTGATTGTGTGTCTTATAACTTTGCTGAACTCATTTATTAGTTCAGATAGCTTTTTATGTGTGTGAATTCTTAAGACTTTGTATATGCAAGATTATGCCATCTGCAAACATCCATAAGTTTGCTTCCCCCTTTCCTTTCTGGGTGCCCTTTATTTCTTTTCTTGCATAATGACTCTACTGCAACTGCTGGTACATTGTTGAGGAGAAATGGTGAGAGCAGACATTCTTGTCAAGTTCCTAACCCTAGGAGGAAAGCTTTCAGCCTTTCAGCTTTTAGTATGATGTTTAGAGGTTTTCACTGCTGTCCTATATCAGGTTGAGGAAATTCTTTTCTTTTCCTGGTTTGTTCAGTATTTTTATCATAAAATCTATTGGATTTTGTCACTTTTTTTCTGCATCTATTGAGACAACCATGTGAATTTTGTCCTTTATTCTATTGATGTGATGTATTATATTAATTTTCGTATGTAGAAACCTTGGCAATTCTGCAGTCACTTGATTGTGGTCCACAGTCTTTTCTATATGTTATCAGATGTGGTTTGTTTGCTTATAAACAGCAAGCACTTATTTCTTAGAATTCTTTTTTTTTTGTTTGTTTTTTTGTCTTTTTTTTTTTTAAGGGCTGCACCCAAGGCATATGGAGGTTCCTAGGCTAGGGGTCCAATTAGAGCTACAGCTGCCAGCCTACGCCAGAGCCACAGTAACCAGATTCAAGCTGCGTCTGCGACCTACACCACAGCTCACAGCAACACCAGATCCTTAACCCACTGAGTGAGGCCAGGGTTGGAACCCACAGTCTCATGGTTCCTAGTCGGATTCGTTTCTGATGCACCACGATGGGAACTCCACAGTTCTTTTTTAAATTTATATTATTGAAATATAGTTGATTTACAGCATTATGTTAATTTCTACTCTTTAGCAGAATGATACAGTTCTTTTTCATATTCTTTTCCATTATGGTTTATCATAGGAATTTGTTAATAGTTCCCTGTGCTGTACAGAACTTAGTTGTTCATCCATTCTATATATGGTAGTTTGCATTTGCTAATCCCAAATTCACAATCCATCCTTCCCCCAGATTAGTTCATTTTTGAGGGTTTTTGTACCTGTGTTCATAAGGGATCTTTTTTTTTTTTTTTTCCTTGAGGTGTCTTTGTGTCTGGTTTTGGAGCCTGGGAATTCCTGGCCTCATATATTGAATTGATATTTTTTGTGCAAAGATTTATGAGATATTAGAATTTAGCAGTGAAGTCATATGTACTTGGGCTTTTCTTTATTGATAACGTTTTGTTTGTTTACTCAGTCTCTTTACTTGTCATTGGTTTATTCCGATTTGTAATTCTTTTTGACTTATTTTCTTGACTCAGTTTTCTTTGTAGGAAATTGTCCGTCTTACTAGCTGATCTAGTTTGTTGCCATACAGTTGTTAATAGTATTCACTTGTAATCCTTTTTGCTTCTGTAAAGTCAGTAGTAATGTTTCCTTTCGGTTCCTCATTTTATTGATACAGTGTTCTATTTTTTCTTGTCAGTCTGGTAACAGGTTTATACATTTATCTTTTTCAGAACCACCTTCTGGTATAATTGAATTTCTTTATTATTTTTCTATTTGATTATTTTCTTCCTTCTGAGGCTTTAGTTTGCTTTATTTAGTTTGACTATGGGCCACCTAGAAGCTATCATCTTACTTTTATAAGCAGACCTTTTGAAATACCGTTTTTTTAATTTGCTATTCTATTTTTTCTCCTCTCATTCACTCCTCAGTCCATTGAACATTTCCTACTCTGCATAATATCATTACAGAAAATTTCTTTTATACTTCAAGGGTTTGAACAGTGTCCTTAAATTCAAGTGATACTATTTATTCCATATCTTGTCAAGTTCTCTAGATGTTCTTTCTCTGAAACAATCATTTTTTGGCTTCTTTCCTATAATACTTTCCTGGTTTTCTTTCTACCCCCAATAGGCTCCATTGCCAGATCTTTCTTTTTATCTAAGCCCCTGAAGGTTTCTGCACCACAGAGCTTTGTTCTATACCCTCCTCTAGTCTCATTTCATTTATTTTCCCTGGATTATCTTACTTATTCTCATGACCTTAAACCTCATATGCTAATAAGTCATATTTTCAACCCCAATCTTCTTAGTTTCAAAGCCAGTGTACTCAACTACATATTGTACATCTTTACTCAAAAAATAAAGTGAATCTGTACTAGTGTAGAGCCTAAACTTCTGTAACAAGATGATTCCAAAATATAATTGCTTAAAAAACAACAGCAGCAAAAAAAACTATACTTGCTTAAATAAGCAGTAAATTTACTTATCTCTATCATAATAATCTGACTAGTCTAGACTCTCTAGGACAGTTGTGTTCCATGAGGTTACTTAGGGATCCAGGTTCCTTTTATCTTACTGTTCCACACCCTAGGGCATTTTGCTTTTCGGTGTCATACAGTGTACTTCAACTTCAGAACAGAGAAAGAAGGTTAAGTCCAGAGGAAGCGATTTTCTTTTAGTAAGGGAGGGAGAAGTTGTATACGTTACTTCTCTTACTCCATTGGGAAGAATACAGTCATGGATCATACCTATTTGTAAAAAAAGATTAGAAAATGTCAGCTTTTCTTGAGTAGCCGCAAACTCGGGGAAATGGGACAAGGTGACCATGTCTGTGTGGGACATCAGCAAAATATTCGATTCCCTTCCTGTTGGAAAGAACATGCATCTCTCTGCTGGTGATTTGATTTGGCATGGTCATGTGATTTGGCCTGGGTCAGTTAAATGCAAGGAAAGTGATATGTTAACACTTTGGAGAAGGAGCTTTAAGGCCATGTGTTCTATTCCTTTGCTATGGTGACTGATAATTTTCTAGAGGCATAACTCTCCCAGGCTCCAGACAGTACTACAAAGCTGCATAATTAAGACAGCGTGGTATTGGCACAAAAGCAGACATATGGATCAGTGGAACAGAATAGAGAGCTTTGAAATAAATCCACATACCTGTGGTCAATTAATCTTTGATAAATGAGGCCTGGACATACAGTGGATAAAAGACAGTCCCTTCAGCAAAATGTATTGGGAAAGCAGGACAGCCACGTGTAAATCAATGCAGTTAGAACATCCCCTCACGCCATATACAAAAATGAACTCGAAATGGCTTAAAGCCTTAAATATAAGACTGGACACCCTAAAACTCTTAGAAGAAAGCACATAGGCAAATCAGTCTCTGACATACATTGTACCAGTGTTTTCTTAGGTCAATCTCTTAAGGCAAAAGAAGTAAAAGAAAAATAAACAAATGGGACCTCATCAAACTTATAAGCTTTTGCACAGCAAAGGAAACCATAAACAAATGGAAAAGACAACCTACAGACTGGTAGAAAACATTTGCAAATGATGCAACCCACAGGGCTTAATTTCCAAAATATACAAATACCTCATATAACTCACAAAAAAAGAAACAATCCCATCAAAAAATGGGCAGTGGACCTAAACAGACCTTTCTCCAAAGAAGACATACAGATGACTGGTAGGCACATGTAAAGATCTTCAACATCGGTGATTGTTGGAGAAATGCCAGTCAAAACTACAATGAGGTACCACCTCACGCTGGTCAGAGTGGCCATTATTAAAAATCCTACGAATAGGAGTCCCCATCGTGGCTCAGTGGTAGTGAACCCAATTAGTATCCATGACCATGTTGGTTCAATCCCTGTCCTCGCTCAGTGGGTTAAGAATCCGGCATTGCTGTGAGCTGTGGTGTAGGTTGCAGACATGGCTGGGATCTGTACTGGCTGTGGTGTAGGCTGGTGGCTATATCTCCGATTCGACACCTAGCTTGGGAACCTCCATGTGCCGTGGGTACAGCCCTGAAAAGATAGATAGATAGATAGATAGGTAGGTAGGTAGGTAGGTAGGTAGGTAGAGCGGGCACAAATGAACTTATTGATAGAATAGAAACAGATTCACAGACATAGAAAACAACCTTAAAGTTACGAAAGAGGAAAGGAGGGTGGAGTAGGCTGCATATGATCCGTGGCTGCTTTCATGCTCTAGTGCCAAGCTGAGTAGTCTGTTAAACAGACTGTGTGGCCCACAAAGCCTAAAATACTTGCTCTTGGCTCTTTACAGGAAAAGTTTGACCCTTGATCCAGAAAGCATAGTAACCATTTATTTCTCTGTTCTTTTTCTCTTGTCCTTTATGAAATTAGAATACCAGAAAGCCACTTTTTTGTTCATCAGTTGGATCGATAAACAGGGTATGGATGAGCAAAGCATATATCCGTACCTGCTGCTGGAACAGTTTTTGCCTGATTTTGTCACCTCTTATATTAGTTGTCTGCTGGTTCATAAGGAGATTAGAGCTATGTCTACTCTTTGGGCCACGGTTTATTTACCCAGCTCTAGGCTGGTTGAGTGATTGAACAAATAAATGTATTTGTATAGAATCTAAGCAATAGGTTTGCCTGACACTTTACTAGGAGAGATTTCACAAATGCTGATTCCAAAGCTCTAACTCTAGCTCAGATTACAAATATCTTCATTTATATCCAACTGCCTGCCTACTGAATTGGTATCACATAAGCAAATCAAACTCGACATAACAAAAGCCACATTGATGTTTTTCACTGCTTGGTACTCACGAACATACTGAATCCGTGTTGTATTCGTTTACTACCAACATTATGAGCCCAGGCCATGATTCTGACATTAAACACAAAGGTTTAAAGTAGCTATTACATCCCTTTCAGAGTTACTTAGTGATTCTCTTTCACTTAGTCTCAAGTTATGTGTCATAACATTCAAAACTCTTAATGATTTAACCACTTTCTTCAGCTGTACCTGGCGAAATTCTCTCCAGTGTACCCTACTTCTTGACTCATATTCTGTGTTATTTACAGAATATGCTTTTTCGTTCTTCAGAGTTTTTGCATATCCTTTAGATCTCACCTCAAATATTACTTTCTTCTTGAGGCTTTCCTTCTCCTCTCTCATCAGGAAGATGTTCCCTCGTGGATTTATGTATAACTCCATTATAGAAACTACCATATGCTTTTTATATTGAATGTTCAGTATGTTCCAGGCACTGAGTTTAATATGGCTCACCTTTGAAATAGATAGAATCCTCATTTTCCTTACATGGCTCACCTTTGAAATAGATAGAATCCTCATTTTCCTTACATGGCTCACCTTTGAAATAGATAGAATCCTCATTTTTATGCACAAGGATATTGATTTTGAGAAACTAAAATTATTGGAGCAGTCTCACATTGCTGGAAATGCCAGAGCCAAAATTTAATTCACAAATTAACATTTGTGAATCCAGTACTTGGAAGTACCACTAGTATTGGCCTTCACATTTGTCTTTGTTATAGATTATAATCACCTTGAATGTTTTTCTCATCTTTTATGCATCAATATTAGATGAATTAATTACTTAAACAATTTCAATTTTCTTTCACTTGGCTGCTAATAAGCTTCGCTCTGCATTGACTTCTTAGTTGTACTCTTTGGTTACCTTAAACAGTTTCTAATGGAATTTTTACCTTCCCTGTTACATGGCTCTTTATCTTCTGTCTTTCTCATAGTGAGTTCATTCTGTGTATGTATTACTGAGACCTTTTTCTTTTCCTTTTGAAGTCAGTGACATAATTAATACAAAATTCTGTTTAAATCCAGAGCAGGTATCTAACATCTGCTAGGCCTTGTTCTTTGGCTCATAGCACATGTTACCAGCCTAATCTGTTCCTCCCAAGCCTGGATTTAGCAGTCTACGATGCTACCACACATCAGTCAGCATTGGCATCTAGTTGTCATATCTTGTTAGTGTGTTCCTAACACAGTTGAACTGAGACTTGTGGAATGAACAGGCATTTGTTAGGAAATTACTAATAGCTTAGCTTCACTGTAATATAAAGTACCTTGAGAGGGTGGCAGTGAGTGGAGGCCTAGGGTTGCCATTGAAAGGAGGTTCCTGTGATAATCCAACTGCGCAGTGAAGAGGCCTGAATTAAGGTTTTGGCAGTGAGTATGGAAGGAGGGTAGATAGGAGAGCTATTTGGAAGGTGGAGTCAGTAGGTCTTGGTAAAGACAGAGCGGGAAAGAGAACGGTGTCTAGCAGCTCAGCTCAAGAAGGGCATTCATTGCAGCGCTGCATCCTGCACCTGCTGACAGGTACTCTCCTATATCATCCGAAATATAAAGGAACCTAAACTCTAGCTGGTGACTTTTTACTTTTAAGGTGGAATTACCCTCCAAAAAATAAAGAAAGCCATCGAATGGAAATGTAAACCAGCAGTTCTGTGAGACCCTGTTAACACTTTGCTCTGTTGGATAGGCCTCAGCCTTACAGATCTTCACATTCCTTTTACTTGGCGAGTCACAAAGAAGTTTCCCAGGACTTCCTGTTGTGACTCCGCAGAAATGAACCCGACTAGTACCCATGAGGATTCAGGTTCAGTTCCTGGCCTGGCTCAGTGGATTAAGGATCTAGCATTGCTGGAAACTGTGGCTTATGTTGCAGCTGTGCTTGGATCTGGTGTTCTGATGGCTGTGGCATAGACCCTAGATGCAGCTCCGATTTGACCGCTGGCCTGAGAACTTCCATATACCACAGGTATGGCCGTAGAAGGAAAAAAAAAGTAATGGGAAGGCTAATTTTTAATAAATTTTCCTTTAAAGGAGTTGATTATCTTTAGCCTTAGAATTATTTCTGAGAAAAATGGTAATTTATTATTGCCAGTTTTCTTTGATTTTGTGATTTCTCTGCATGCCATACCAATGATTTAGAGACAGCTTTTTGAAGAAAAAAGAAATACTGTCACATTGAATGTAATCATGGATTTTAAAAGGCTCTTCATTTTTGGAGTTCCCGTTGTGGTTCAGTGGTTAACGAATCCGACTAGAAACCATGAGGTTACGGGTTTGATCCCTGGCCTTGCTCAGTGAGTTAAGGATCTGGCGTTGCTGTGAGCTGTGGTGTAGGTTGCAGACGCGGCTCGGATCCCACGTGGCTGTGGCGAAGGCCGGCAGCTACAGTTCCTGTTAGACCCCTAGCCTGGGAACCTCTATATGCTGCAGGCACGGCCAAATAAGGCAAAAAGACAAAAAAAATAAAAATAAAAAAATAAAAGGCTCTTCATTTTTAAGAATTATAAAAATAAATATGTGGAGTTCCCGCTGTGGCCCAACCATATCAGCAGCATCTCTGGAGCACTGGGATATAGGTTAGATCCCCGGTACAGCACAGTAGGTTAAGGATCTGTTGTTCCTGGCCTTGCGTCACAGGTTGCAACTGTGGCTCGGATTTGAACCCGTCCTGAGAGTTCCATATGCCGTGGGGTGGCCAAAAAATAAAAACAAAATAAATATGCTTCTTAGTATAAGCAGAGAGTATTTTCTGGTGCTCAGTACTTGAGGGATAATAATATTCAGTACCAGTTAACCTAACGCATATCTTCTGGATTGTTTCTTGACAACTCAGAAAAAATGACTTCATTTGTCCCTTAAAAGTAAAGGGAACATAGGAGTCTCTGTCTCTTGATCTCTAGTTAGCAGGTTTAGAATTCTTTGGAAAGTGAATAAATTTGGCAATGGATGCCCTTAATCTAAATGACAGTTTCAATATGACCCGTTGTTTTTACCCCTTAGGAATCTTGTCATCTATTAGAAGGTCTTAAGGGTCATTTTTTGTCATTTCTTAATTTGGACATATTTTGACAAGGGTTAGATATTTCTCTGCTGCTAAATATATTTTTCAAAAATAAACTAAGGTTGTTTTCTTTCATTTTTGCTTTGTTAACATTAATTTTTTTTTTTTAAATTGATATATGGGAGTTCCTGTTGTTGGTCAGCGGTAACAAACCTGACTAGTATCCATGAGGATGTGGGTTTGATCCCTGGCCTTGCTCAGTGGGTTAAGGATCCGGTTTTGCGGTGAGCTGTGGTGTAGGTTGCAGACACAGCTCGGATCCCGCGTTGCTGTGGCTGTGGTGTAGGCCGGCAGCTGCAGCTCCAATTTGACCCCTAGCCTGGGAACCTCCATATACTGTGGGTACAGCCCTTAAAAAAAAAAAAAAGGCTAATAAATAAGTAAATAAATTGATATATGTTTGTACAACATAAAATTTGCCATATTAAAATATGTTCATTAATTTTTAGTATATCCACTATATTGTACAACAATAAGCACTGTCTAATTCCAGAACATTTCCATGCCCTCAATAAGAAACTCTGTAGCCATTAACAGTCGTTCCCATTCACAGCTCTTCACGGCTTCAATCCCCTGGAGCCACCAGTCTGCTTTCTATCCCTATGGATTTGTCTGTTCTGGACATTTCTTACAGATAGAATCATAAAATGTGTGGCATTTTGTGTCTGACTTCTTCACTTAGCATAATGATTTCAGAGTTTATTCAAATTATAGCGTGTATCAGTTTTCTGTTCCTTGTTATTGCCAAACTTTATTCCATCATATGGTTAATGCTGCATTTTATTTATTCATCATCAATTGATGATCTTCTGGATTTTTCACTTTCTGGCTTTTAGGAATAATGCTGCTATGGATGTTGGTATACAAATTTTTTTTTTTTTTTTTGTCTTTTTGCCTTTTATCTAGAGCCGCATCCACGGCATATGGAGGTTCCCAGGCTAGGCATCTAACAGGAGCTGTAGCTGCCGACCTTCGCCACAGCCACAGCAACGCAGGATCCAAGCCACGTCTGCAACCTACACCACAGCTCACGGCAACGCCGGATCCTTAACCCACTGAGCAAAGCCAGGGATCGAACCCGCAACCTCATGGTCCTTAGTCAGATTCGTTAACCACTGAGCCACGAAGGGAACTCCTGGTATGCAAGTTTTTGTGTGGCCATGTATTTTAATTTCTCTTCTGTATGTAACTCGGAGTATAATTACCAGTTCATATGGTAATTTTCTGAATAACTGTCAAACTTTTTCATAGTAGCTATACATTCCCATCAGCAATTTATGAGAGTTTCAATTTCTTCAAAACTTAAGTCTGTAATAGTAGTGATAAGGGCTAATATTTAAGAACCTTCTATATACTAGATCCTATACATTTTACATATGTTATAATTTAATTCACATACAATCCAGATCATGAAAAATTAAATAACTACCAGGGTCACATAGATAATAGATGTTGAAGCAAGGATTGAACATCTGTTTGTGTGAGGCCACAGAATGAATACTTAATGCTTTATATATTGGAAAGCATTTTCATATATTTTTAATTTTATAAAATGTTCCTTAAGTACGAGTACCATTTACTCTGTGGTAATATGTAAGCAGCGATAATTTACCCTCAGAAATGAATTGCATGTGGTGGAGTAGAAAGAGCACTGGATTTCTAATGGGGAAAAAAAACTTGAACTCTACTAATTCCTAGGTGTGTAAGTTTAGTTACTTCTTTGATCCTCTTTCTCACAAAAGTATATATGAATACTCGCAGCATAGTATTTGTCACATACTTGGAACCCAGCAAGTGTTTAAATATTAATAGTAAATTATCAGAGAAACAACAGCAGTTTTACTTTTTTTCTTTCCTCTATGTAGCTGGCATTCCTTTGGAGATTGACATCACCTTGGGCCAGATTATTTATACTTGTGGATATAGAAGTGTTGAGTTGTATATTCTTCAGTTTTCTCTGAACTTCAAGGGGCCTAGTAAATGTGTTATGTTGATAATATACCTGAAGGCTTTTTCATGCGAAAGGGAGCAGTACCTTAACTATGGCTGGGAAATCTCCTGTGGCAAGAGTTCCCTTGAAAAGACTTTAGAAACCTACTTTTTTCAAGTTTGCACACTTGTGTTTGTCTTGACTTCTCAGTTATATACTCAGGAGTACTCCTTCATGGCTACAGTTATTTATTTAGTAAGCCTTCCTATAACTCTAGCATCACTATGTTTTGAAATAAATTATATAAAAATAATAATTCAGAATTATTTTTCATTGCTTCAGTGACTAAGCAGATAAACCTGGGAAGTAAAAGTAAAATCTCCTAAAATTTTCTAAGTATAAAAAAAGCTTTAGGAACCCATGAAATATATTATTGTGTTGATGTGTTTATGTCTTGATTCTTATCTGAGCTGAAAATGGGAGGATGGAGTATATAATGATTTATTGAAAACTTATTGTATTTTAAAAACTTATTTTAATTGTTGCCTATAGTGTGAAATATGTGTTTGTTGAAATATAACAGCTTACAAAGTGCAACAGACACCCTACCTCATGCCATATGCAAAAACTAACTCAAAATGGATTAATAGGAGTTCCCGTCGTGGCACAATGGAAATGAATCCAACTAGGAACCATGAGGTTGCAGGTTCAATCCCTGGCCTCACTCAGTGTTTTAAGGATCTGGCGTTGCTGTGAGCTGTGGTCTAGGGTCACAGACGCGGTTTGGATCCTGCGTTGCTGTGGCTGAGGTGTAGGCTGGCAGCTCTAGCTCCTATTGGACCTCTAGCCTGGGAACCTCCATATGCCTCAGGTGTGGCCCTAAAAAGCAAAATACATACATACATACATACATACATACATACATACGTAAAATATAAATTTAAAAAAATGGATTAACTACCTAAATAAAAGGGCTAAAACCATAAACCTCCTAAAATAAAACATAGGGATAAATCTTCCATGACCTTGGACTGGGCAATAGATTCTTAGATTTGACACTAGAAGCATGCGAGCAGCAAGAAGAAAGATAAGTTGGACTTTATTAAAATTAAAAACTTAAGTGCATCAAATGACATGAAGAATGTGAAAGGACAGCTTACAGAATTTAAGAAAATTTTTGCAAATCATATGACTGATAGGAACTTAATGTCTAGGCTATATAAGGAACTCCTAAAACTCAACAACAAAAAGACCAACCCAACTTAAAAATGAGCAAAAGATTTGAGTAGATATTTCTCCAGAGATATACAAAGATTAATAATTAGCACATGAAAAGATGTTCAAAGTCATTAGTCACTGGGGAAATACAAATCAAAAACACAAGATATATCATTTTATACCTGATAGGGTGACTTTTTTTTGTTTTGGGGAGGGGAGGTTGGCTACGCCTGAGGCATGCAAAAATTCCTGGGTCAGGGATTGAACCAAAGACACAGCAGTAACACCCCCAAATTTATAACCACTAGGCCACCAGGGAACTCCCAGGGTGACTTTTTTTTTTTTTTTAAAGGAAAATAAGTATTGGTGGGGTTGTGGAGATATTGAAACTGTTGTGGAAAACAGTTTGGCACTTCCTCAAAAAGCTAAACATAGAATTGCCATGTGACCCATCAATTCTACGCCTAGCTATATACTCAAAAGAATTGAAACAGAGACTCAAACAGATATTTGTATGCCAGTGTTTATCACAGCATAATTTGTAATAGCCAAAAGGTTGAAACTACCCAAATGCTCATCAACAGTTGAATGGATAAACAAAATGTGGCATATTCATACATTGTCATTCCTAAAGAGGAATGAAGTTGTTATATTTGCTACAACGTGGGAAAACCTTGAAAACATTATCTTAAGTAAAAGAGTCTAGGTACAAAAGGACAAATATTGGATGATTCCACTTATATGATCTAGGATAGACAAATTCAGAGGCAGGAAGTAGATTTTAGGTTACCAGGTGCTACAAAGTAGGAGAAGAATGGGGAGTTAATGCTTAAAGTTTAACGAATTTCTGTTTGGATGGTTTAACAAAAACTTTTGGAAATAAAAAATGATAATGGTTATATAACATTGCAAATGTGATTGATACTTAATTGTACACTTAATGGTTAAAATGGCAATTTTGATGTTTAAATATAAACATACATATCTATATAATAAACTTGTTATATCTCCACAATATTTAAAAATGCAACAATCGGAATTTTTTTCTAGGTCTTAGCTTTAGCATATTCACTATTATTTTGGATTCAGAGCATAACAAAGCAAGCCATTCAGTATAACATAGGGTTAATTACCCAGAAAATAAAAGTAGGAAATGCAAATTCAATCACCAGTAATTTTATTTAAATCTTAAACATGTTATATGTATATGTGTGTGTAACATACGTACATACTACGTACATACATACTTGTATGTGTATTATATATGTAACAGGTTTATGTATACATGTATGTGTATGTATATATAAAGCAGAAGTGTCATGAAATAGTGTTTATGGACAGTTTGAAGAATGCTGATCTACTTCCTACCAGCTCTTAATTCTTTGTGTTTTCTCCTTGAGTTTCCAGTCTGTTCTTACAGTGATTTTCTAGATCGTGAAAGGTTTGCATTTCTGGGAGGTAGCTCTGGCGTAGTGAATATCGGGTAGGCATCTTCCTTATCTCATCTCTTTTATTAGCAACAGAATTTCCATTTTACAGATGAAGATCCTGAAATTCAGAGAGGGATTGACCTTGGCAAGAGCACACTGCTTGGTTTTGAATTTTGAATTTCAGCATATTTGATATGAAAACTATTTCTCTTTCTATTCAGATTATTGGTATAAAGTAGATTTCTTGGAAAGAGATACTTAGCAATCACACTCTTGCCATTTAGGTTTATTTTAGGTGTATGATTACTCTTACTTATGAATATAAAATTGTAATGATAGAGGTTTAATTTTTCTTGCTGGACTTATGTCAGATACTTGCAAGATATCTTTTCCTTTTTTCTTTTTTTTTTCTTTTTAGGATCGCAAATGTGGCATATGGAGCTTCCCAGGCTAGGGGTCCAGTCGGAGCTGTAGCTGCCGGCCTACACCACAGCCATTAGCAACACAGGATCTGAGCCACCTCTGAGACCTACACCACAGTTCATGGCAACACCAGATCCTTAACCCACTGAGCAAGGCCAGGGATTGAACCCATGTCCTCATGGTTACTAGTTGAGTTTGTTAGCCGCTGAACCATGACGGGAACTCCAGCTTCTCAAATTTTTGACATGTGTAAAATGTGTCAGATTTATAGGTTAGTAGAGATTCCAGCTGCCTTTCCCACTAAGGGCTGTTGTAGCAGGTCTTGTAATGTATTGCTTATCCTGATGTCAAGCACAGTGTCTGGCGTACAATAAAGTCCTGATAAAAGACTTTGGAATGAACTAATTAACTGATACATGCCGGTGCTCTGCTGAGTTGTTGGGGTTTTGGTGTTCTTTTGATTTTCAAAACCATGTCACTGAAAAAATCTTGCCATTGAAATATTTTCTGTATTTTTTTTAAGGAATTATAGAAACATCCATTCTGTGTAACTATTAATGCATACCTACAGGCAGTGTTCCCAGATAGCCCATCATAATAGTAAATTGACTCTAGTTTTACCAGAGAACATTGATACAGTAAATATTGACTATCCACTATCAGCAAGGCCCTGTATTTGGGAGATGTATAGCAAGTAGAAAAATGAATCAGACTTTTCTTTTTAATTTTTTATTATAATTGATTTACAATGTTCTGTCAGTTTCTGCTGTCCAGCAAAGTGACCCAGTTATACATATATATATATATATACATTCTTTTCCTCACATTATCTTCCATCATGTTGCATCACAAGTGATTAGATAGTTTCCTGTGCTATACAGCAGCAGACTGTTTTTGCTATCAAAAATCTTAGCAATTTATGGAATGTCCACCCTAGATGAAATGTTTGTGAACATTCTATTATAAATAGTAAAAGATTTACTATTTAATATATTAAACATAAAGTTTGAATCTGTCTTAAGTATCCTCTGCCAAGTACAGCTTCATCACCTTTCCCATGAATTATTGCAAAAAAGCTTTAGTGGGTCTCCTTGACCTCAATATCAATCCTCAGTTCTGTTGGAGGACTGATATTCCGTACAGCAGAACGGTTTTTCATCAGTACTTTCACATGCTTGTTGAGTCCTCGTATTTATGAGCCTTGTCTTTTCCCATGCTCACTCCCAGCACTCATAATCCAGGGCTCTAGGCTCAGCCTAAAGAGCTCCTCTGTTCACCTTCACATTGACAGAACATGCCATCATATTTATATCACCATTGCTTTCCATATTCTGTTCTGTTTCTTCTTGAATTAGTCTTTTTCAAAAAATTCAGTGAATTTTATTATGTTTATAGTTGTACAACCATCATCACAACCTAATTTTAGAACATTTCCATCCCAAACCCCAAGTCGTTCGCTAGCCCCACCCTGTCTCCTTTGTTAATGCTGTTTTTCAAAGTCTGTGAGTCTGTTTCTTTTCTGCAAACAAGTTCATCTGTATCCTTTTAAAATTTTTTATGTTTTATTCGTTGATTATTTTAGGGCTGCACTTGTGGCATATGGAAATTCCCAGGCTAGTGATCAAATTTATTGTTCATAGAGGTAGTGGAAAAAAGAGAACCCTCTTACACTGTTTTTGAGAATGTAAAATGGTGCAACCACTGTAGAAAAAAATATGGGGATCCCTCAGAAAACTAAAAATGGAAATAACATACAATCCAGCAATCCCATTCCTGGGCATCTATCCAGATATATATGGTATCCAAGACATAGAAGCAAACCTAAATGTCCACTGACAGAGGAGTGGATAAAGAATATATGGTACATCTATTCAATGGAATATTACTCACCCACATGATCCAGCAGCCCACCCTTGGGCATTTATCCAGAAAAGATGAAAACTTATTCAATAAGATACAAGCACCATAATGTTCATAATTTATAAGTGCCATCAGTGGATGATTGGTTTAGTAAGATGCTTATATATGTATGCACAGATACGCAGGTGGTCAAGCAGAATTAGGGAAATAAAAATATCACAAAAAACAGGTCTGAGAGTTGGTCAGAATTAACTTGATTAGGCCTACTGTGCCTGCTAACAGTGAAAGTTATTATACTTACACCTTCCTGAAGAGTCTAATGATTACGTAGAAAAGGACTGGCTTTCAGGTCCTTGAAAAGGACACCCATATCTGTAGGCAATACATGTACATCTCAAAGGAACAGAGGAAAGATTTACAAATTTAAGCTTATGTTTGTTTTTAAAATAAAATAAGAAAGGGAGCCCAGGGTTGGCTGGAGGAAACAATACAATAAATTCTTTTGGCAACCTTGAGTTTTCTAGTCAGCAAGAGGGGAACAGTTGTGTTAGGCTGATAGGAGACATGCTCAGGGATTGAACTAGGCAGCTTGGTGAAAAGCAGGAATCCCTAGCCACTAGACTAGCTTGAGGCTAAAACCTGAATTGAACTGATGAATGTTTCAAGGAGGCAAAGAATGTAAAAGTGGATACAGAGTTTGTCCTTGGAAACACAGTACAACATGGGGAAGAGCACACCAAGAATTAGTCTCTTTATCTAAAGCAGAAGTAAAGTTGTAATACACACCCAAAGGAGGACTGCAGGTGCACCCCATGAATGAGGAGCGGTCCAGAGAGGTGGTTTAAATCGCACACGTATAGGACAGTTCTTCCCGGTCTTTATTTTCTTTGGCCAGTTATCTTACTTTATTTCTGAAACTAACTGGACCCAGGGCCTCCCCCCATATGCATGTGCATCTTTTGGCCAAGATGGATTCCAGAGTAAAGGATTATGGAACAGTTATCAGGACATATTATAACCTGGCACCCCTGTTGCTGACACTTGGTCTCTTTTCACCAGTAGTGAGTAGAAATGTTGAGACAGGGTTTTGGGCAAAAGAAAGAAAAAAATACCTTTATTGCTTTGCCAGGGAAAGAAGGCCACAGCAGGCTAATGCCCTGAAGACTGCCCTCCCTTGGGAGAGATTAGGAAGTGGTTTTATAGTTTGGGAGTAGAAAATCAGGCCACAGGTAAGGATCAGGGTAGATGCAAGCTTGTATTCTTCTTCAGAGTTGGTGTTTAGTGACCCCATGACTGGTCCTGGTGGTCCTCCTCTCTGGTTTTCATTTGTTGGGGGTTATAGCTCTTCAGGAGAACTCAAAGATGTTTATTTCATGACTGTTTCTGGAAGAGGAACCAGGACCCTGCCCCAAGGCTGCGCTGTTGTTTCCCTTGTTTCAGCACCTCCACCCTTCCCTGATTTGCAACTATTTGAACCTACCCTTTGAAACTCAGGGAAGGTCATGGAGGTTGAAGCTTATTCCCTGAAAATAAGAAATAGGAGGCATAGAAAGCTTGTGCCCAGGAGCCCCATAGGGTCTCACTTAGTTTCACCTCCTTCCTTTTTGACCCACACGGGACTCAAACCTGGCCAAAACCCAGATTGAGACTTGAAACCACTTTTTTTTTTTTAATTAAAATCACATAACTGGTCCCAGCACTTACTAAAATTCAGGTTCTTTATGTCTCAACGCAGAAGGAATTCAGTGAGAGGTGAAGTAATGGGTAAGAAGCAGATGTATTGAGAGATGGTCAAACTGTGGGCCGTCTCAAAAGGCCAGAGAGCTGCCCTGGAAGAAACACTCTCCATAGAGTGTGGGTCATCTCAGGAGGAGAGAGGTGAGGGGCCCCCAAAATATGGAGTGATGAGTTTTTATGGGCTGGGCAATTCCATAGGCTAATGACTAGGAGGGTTGTTCCAACTGTTTCAAGGGAAGGGGCAGGGATTTCTAGGAATTGGGGCACTGACCACTTTTTGGCCTTTTATTGTCAACCTCTGAATTGTCATGGAGCCCGTGGGCCTATTGTGCAGCATGCTAGTGTGTTATAGTGAGTGTGTCATGCATCTCAAGGTCCTCTGAAAGTCAGATCATCCACCATGTTGGACCTCGTTGGTTCTAACCAGTTTTTGTTATATCCTCAAGGACTATCATTCTTTTAGGATTGTGTCCTGTCCCCTTCCCTCCTGTCTGACTGGCAGCTACTTATCAATTTTTAGTCTAAATGGATTTAACTGTTGTGGACATTCTATATACCTAGAATCATAAATGCGTGACCTTTTTTGTTTGGTTTCTTTCACCTATTTAATGTTCACCCATTAAAATATATGAATATATCACTATTCCATTCCTTTTCGTGGATGTATAAAATCCCACTATATGGATGTTCCACATTTTATTTATGCATTCATCAGTTGATGGAAATTTGGGTTGTTTACACCCTTTTGCTATTATAAATAATAGTGCAGTGAATATACAAGGTATTTTTTTTTCTTGTGTACCTACTGAGAAATGGAATATGGTAATTCATAGTTAAGATTTTTTTACAAAGGGGCTGTACCATTTTACATTCCCATCAACAATTATGTGTTTCAGTTTTTTTTCATCCTTATCAACATTTGCTATTCTTCTTCCTTTTTTTTTCTTTTTTTTTTTAGAGCTGTACCCACAGCATATGGAAATTCCCAGGGTGGGGGTCAAATTGGAGCTACAGCTGCCGGCTACGCCACAGCCACAGCAATGTAAGATCCAGGCTACATCTGTGACCCACACCACAGCTCACAGCAACATCGTATTCTTAACCTACCGAGCAAGGCCGGGGATCATTTGTACTTCATGGAGTTCCAGGTGGGTTCAGTGGTAACTAACCCAACTGATATCCATGAGGATATGGGTTCAACCCCTGGTCCCGCTCAGTGGGTTAAGCTCTTTTTTTTTTGTTTTTTTAAGGGCTGTACCTGCAGTATATGGAAGTTCTCAGACTAGGGGCCAGATCTTAGCTGTACCTGCTAGGCTATGCCACAGCCATAGCAACTCCAGATACAAGTTGTGTCTGTGATCCTTAACCCACTGAGCAAGGCCAGGGATCAAACCCGCATCTTCATGGATCCTATTCGGGTTCATTACCTCTGAGCCACAGTAGGAACTCCCCTTTCAGTGGGTTAAGGATCTGGCATTGCCATGACCTGTGGTACAGGTTGCACAGTTGGCTCAGATCCTATGTTGCTGTGGCGTAGGCTGGTAGCTATAGCTCTGGTTTGACCGCTAGCCTGGGAACTTCCATATGCCACACATGCGGCCCTAAAATAAGCAAAAACAAAAAACAGTCATTTATAGTTCATATACCTCCCTGTGCATAATTTTTTTTTTTTTGCTCAGCCTGGCTTTAAGATTTGCTAAGTTTGCTTTTCAAAATTTGACTAGGATGTGTCTACGTGTGGGTTTTGGTTGGTTGATTACTTTTTTTTTTTATTTATTCTTGATATTGTCTACAGTTCTTGGATCTATAAGTTGGTATCTGATGGTAAGTCTTTATAATTTGGTTATCAAGATCTTTCCTCAGCCTGTTAAAGTGTCTCTTATTTTGCTTGAAATGTTTGTATGGGAGGAGAAGCCTAGAAATTTAAATTAATGCCAAATGTAGAAGGTCTCAAATGCCAAGCAGTAGGATCTTTACCCATAATTAGGATGTCTTTGAATTGGAGAATTGCTTTTTTTTTTTTTTTTTGCCTTTTGTCATTTTATGGCCGCACCCGCGGCATGTGGAGGTTACCAGGCTAGGGGTCTAATCGGAGCTGTAGCCACTGGCCTGCGCCGCAGCCACAGCAACGCAGGATCCGAGCCGCGTCTGCAACCTACACCACAGCTCACGGCAACGCCAGATCCTTAACCCACTGAGCAAGGCCAGGGATCGAACCCGCAACCTCATGGTTCCTAGTCGGATTCATTAACCACTGCGCCACGACAGGAACTCCCTGGAGAATTGCTTGATTAAAAAATGTGCCTACAGGAGTTGCCAATGTGGCACGGTGAGTTAATGATCTGGCTTGTCTCTGGGGAGGCACCAGTTTAGTCCCTGCTGGGCGCATTGGGTTAAAGATCTAATGTTGCTGCAGCTGTGGTGTAGTTGCCCCTGAGGCCTGGATTTGATCCCTGGCCTGGGAACTTTCATGTGGCAGCGGGTGGGGGTGGGGGTGGCGAATGTGCTTACAGTTTGGTGTGGTTTTTTAACTAACTTCTGTTCTAGGCTTAGGGGTGATTAAACTATTGTCCTTCCCCTCAAGGGACTTCAGGTCTCTCTGGAGAAGTGGAATCAGATCGTTACTTGCGTTTAGGAAAATGCCACAAGTGTGTATAAATTCTTTTTTTTTTTTTTTTTGTATTTTTGCCTTTTCTAGGGCCGCACTGGCGGTATATGGAGGTTCCCAGGCTAGGGGGTATAATCGGAGCTGTAGCTGCCAGCTGATGCCAGAGCCACAGCAACGTGGGATCTGAGCCATGCTTGCAACCTGTACCACAGCTCACGGCAACGCGGGATCCTTAACCCGCTGAGCGAGGCCAGGGATCGAACCCGCAACCTCATGGTTCCTAGTCAGATTCATTAACCACTAAGCCACGACGGGAACTCCGTGTATAAAATTCTTGAGAGCAGAGGAGACTGCTGCAGAGATCACCGGTTACTTACCTTAAATACTTACCTTAAATCCAAGTCATCAGATAGTAGTAAACATTTGTGGTATGCTTAAGTAGTGTGAATTTCAGGGTAAGATTGATTTGGTATAAACTTTTTCCTTTATATACTAACAAGAACACTTAACATAACTGTACAACAAAACCACCAGTGAAATCAAAATTGCTTTTATGTATTAAGACTTTTACTTTCTCTGACAGATATGCCAAGAGTTTAATAGCACCTGGGCATGGGAAATGGAGAAGAAAGGCTATCTTGAAATGAGTGTTGAATGCAAGCTAGCACTCTTAAAGGTAATAAATTAATGCTTTGTTATAATTATTTAATTAAAAATTCTCTTGACTCCTGGTTGAATTGAAAAATAACTAGAAAGTAGATGATTTTTTTTTTTTAATGGGCACATTCACAGCATATTGAAGTTCCCAGGCCAGGGACTGAATCCGAGCCACAGCTGCAACCCGTGCTGCAGCTGTAGCAATGCTGGATCCTTTAACCACTGCACCACAGTAGGAACTTTGGAAAGTGAACATTTTTATTGTTAGTGGGAAAGGACAATAGATTTTTTTCTCATTGACTTTTTGGTGACAAAACTGTTCTTTAATGTTTTGGGTTGTTTTTTCATACACAAGTATATCCAGGTCTGATGATTTCTGCTTGTAGGGACAGTAGTAGAATGGGCAGTTACCGAAGATTAATTTTATTCATTGTTTGCAGCCTTCATAATCATTGCTAACGAATACTGTAAACTGTGTTTAATCTTTCTCTGATTTACTATATTAGTAATTTGATCCGTTTTCCAGATGACTAGGGTATGCCATAGTATACATAACCAAACCAACTTAATTAAAATGGATCTTTTCTCTCTCTCTCTCTTTTTTTTTTTTCCCTTTGGTCTTTTTAGGGCCTCCCTCAAGGCATATGGATGGTACCAGGCTAGGGGTCAAATTGGAGCTGCAGCTGCTGGATCCTTAACCACTGAGCGAGGCCATGGATCAAACCCACATCCTCATGGATAATAATTGGGTTCATTACCGCTGAGCCACAACAGGAACGCCTAAAATGAGCCTTTTCAAAGTGGATGCATTTCAAGTTTTAGTTTCCCTTTCTCTCCCTGCCTGCTTCACAGTGTTGACCCTAATTATTCGCAATGTGGTCAGCATAAGGAAGGGAAAAAAAAATACCTTTATAGAAGAAAGTCTGCTAGGCTCCACCCCAGAGGCAAAGGCAAAGAGGCTTCGAAGGATAGGGACTTGATGTATCATCCGCCTAGGATGAGAGATGTGGGGAAGAAATATAACTTTATACCCTAGTCACATATGAAAGTGTTTAAAATATAGAGGTTTCGTCATGTGGATATCTTTTCTTTTTACCCACAGCATGTGGAAATTCCCAGGCCAGGGATCAAGTCTGCATCATAGCAGTAACCAGAACCACAGCAGTGACAATGCTGGATCCTTAACCCACTGAGCCACCAGGGAACTCCTGAATATCTTTTTTTAAGAGAATTCTATAAAGGCATTTATCAGTAATATTGCCTTTCTTAAAAACGACGAATTTCTCAAGTTTTTAAAAATGGACAGCTATTTCAAGAATAAAATTTATCTAAAAGTTATTGAAATTTTTATACCATGAACCAAGTTGGGAGACTTTAGTACAAACAGGCTCAATGCTTTTAAACGTAACTTCATTTTTTGTCATTGGTTGTATTAAACCTATAAATCTATGTAATACTAAAATTAAATGTTAACTTAGAAATTTATCTTTTAAAATTGGATATTGTTTATAAGTATACAAAATTGGGGAGAAGAAAGGGAAAGATGGATAAACTACACATATTCTTTCTCCTCCTATCCCTGAATCAGTTTCTTGGTTGAACATAACACATTTATTGTAATGGATAAACATTTGTGGGGTATTTTAAGCCATGTTGTAACTGTTTTCCAGTACCTCTGTGAGTGTCAGTTTGATGACAATCTCAAATTCAAGAATATTATCAATGAGGAGGATGCCGATACCATGCGTCTCCAGCCAATTGGCCGAGACAAAGATGGCCTCATGTACTGGTACCAGTTAGATCAAGATCACAATGTCAGAATGTATATAGAAGAACAAGATGATCAAGATGGCTCTTCGTGGAAATGCATTGTCAGGTATCTTCTGTTGGAATTTTTTTGTTTTTCTGCATGTTCTTACTTTGATCTCTACTAGAATATAATTTCAGACTGGGTGATCCCTTTCTTTTTGTGGGATAGGGGAACTTCTAAGACCTAGCCTAGTGCCCAACATGATACCCATAGGAGGCACTTAATTATTTGTCAAGTAAATATATTGAGCAGTGTGGTCTATGTCAGGACATATACCTTGCACTTTTAACTGTAGTTTTCTCATAGGTTTTGTTTTTGTTGTTGGTTTTTAGGGCTGCACTTGTGGCATATGGAAGGTCCCAGGCTAGGGGTCGATTTGGAGCTGTAGCTGCCAGTCTGCACCACAGCTACAGCAACTCGGGATCTGAGCTGGGTCTGCAACTACACCACAGCTCATGGAAAGGCTAAATCCTTGACCCACTGAGCAAGGCCATGGGTCGAACCCACATCCTCATGGATACTAGTCAAATTTGTTTCTATTGCACCACAATGGGAACTGCTAGGCATTATTTTGTATTCCTAATTAGCTGGCTAATTCATCTGACACTTGTATATTTTTACTTTTTCCTGTGCATACATTTCATTACTGAGATCTGAAGAAATCTGAAGCACATTGTACTTTTTTTGCCCTAGTCGTTTTTGAAAATTTAAATTCCTTATATTCGTATTGACAGATGTATTTGGATGGAAATATTTAATATAAAAACTTAAACTTTTTCTAAGTTGAGAGGTGACTCTTGGACTGTTACTCTGAATCTTTGTGCCTCTCATTTTCTAGTTTTGCAAATTAATGCTTAGAATTAATTCCATCAGTTCCTACAATTTATATTAATTTGTTTTTTAAGTAGAGTAGGGAGAACTAACAGATGTATCACCACTGGCTTTTGAAAAATTCCTTTAAGTCATCTTAGTATTTGCTTATTTTGAATTTTAGCAGATTTTTTTAGTGTTCATTTATTAATGTTTTGAAGAGATAATCCATAGAAATTTATAATATTTGTTCAGGTCGGGAAACTCAGCTTCATTCCCTAAAGACAACCATCGAATGAGCTCGTGGGGGGTTGCTTTATAGGCATCCTTTAAGCATATGGTTTTCCATGTAGTCAGTTTACTAAATTCAGATGAACAAAGTGTCCCTGAAATAAAATGTACTCACCACCTTTCCCTAGGAATATATACATCAAATGAGGTTCTTTTCTCTTCACGATGTTTAACTACTGCTTCTACTATTTCCTGTATCAGACCTGAGTTGATTCAGACATACTGTCTTGTGCTTTGTGAGAAGTCATCCTAGGAACATAGTACATACTCAATAAAATTTTGTTCCTTTCTCCTAGCCTTTTTAACCATTGCCCACCACCCCCTTTTTAGGATTATTTTATTTTTTTAATTCTTCTAATTTTTAAAATGAAGTATAGTTCATAACCACTGCCTCTTTTACAACTTCTAACCCCAAAGATTGAAATTTCATTTTTTCCTAAAAGAAATATCAGCAGAAAGAGGAAAGAGCAGAATTCCATTGGTCTTACCTTCACCCCTTCTCATCCTTGACTGTTCTTTCAGGTTTTACTTTCTGTACTTCAGCCTTTAAAAAAAAAGATCTTTCTATGTTTAAAAATCTATTGGAGTTCTCGTTGTGGCTCAGTGGTTAATGAATCCGACTAGGAACCATGAGGTTGCGGGTTTGATCCCTGGCCTCGCTCAGTGGGTTAAGGATCCGGCATTGCCGTGAGCTGTGGTATAGGTCGCAGACGCGGCCCGGATCCCACGTTGCGGTGGCTGTGACGAAGGCCGGCAGCTACAGCTCCTGTTAGACCCCTAGCCTGGGAACCTCCATATGCCGTGGGTATGGCCCTAGATAAGGCAAAAAGACCAAAAAAAAAATCTATTTGTGATAAACATAAAATGGTATATTTGGCAGTTGCCCAGAATAAAATGCTTATATAAAGCATTCAAACACAATGTTCTCATGTTAACAACTACAGATTGCTTTAGAGAACTGTGCCAGGTGCCTTTTGGAAGAACATCTGTGAATATGCATATTCCTACCTGTAAGTTTGCCAGGCAACTTGTCCTAAATATGTAGTACTATTTGGGATCATTAATAAAATATTGGGTTTATGGACTCTGATTTCAGGTAATTGAAGCCAGATTCTAATACCTGACTGTCACTCTAATGTTCCCTTGTTTCTTTAAACTGTTAGAACTGTATTGTGTGCCTGCGTGTGTAGTAGGCACTGCCGAGCAGTGGGGGCATAGTAGTGAGTGGCGTAGTTCTGGGATCTCTAGACGGGTTTCAGGCACCTGTAGAGTCCCTTACATTGTAAGTTGTAGCTTGTAGTTTTATTTAATATGTGTATTTTCTGGTTCGCTTATGCTTCCTATAGATACATGGCCTGTGACATGGATTTCAGTTAGCTTTAACTTGACATAGTAGTACTGCTTTTGAGAAATGTAGAGAACTGTTAAATCCATATAACTCTAATTTTTGTGAAGATTGAATGTGAATTATGTTATTATTCTTTCCTTTCCTCAAAATTGAGATTTGTCATTAAAATACATCAGGTACCAGACAGTTGAGGTCATCATTGCACTCGGCCCTGATGACACTCTGCGCCGAGCAGATGGAGTATTTAGATTTGGATGCCAAGCGCTAAGAAGAATGTTAGTAGAGTGAGTTCTCTGTGGGAAGAACTATACAGGAGATGCTTGAATAAGCTGAAAATGCTTGATCCAGCAGAAATTTAGGGAGATTTTGACTGTGTTTATACATTTAAAGAATCGCTTTGTGTAAGAGTATTTCTTTCAAGACTGAGCCGCATCAGTGATGAAAATTATGGGGTAGTAAAACTGAGCTTATAGAAGTGAGAATGTTTGCTTTTTCTGTATCAGAGAAATAACTGTCTGAGGAATGATAGATTCTGTCAGAAACATTTTCTAAATGTGCAAGTTTATGTTAAGTAGAGTTTTAAAGGAGGTCAGTAATTTTTTTTAGCAAGAAATATCTTTAGAAACTGAGGTAATAAATTAAGAGCAGGTAAAGCAAATAAAATTATGATTGTTTCATTTAAAAGACTGCATTTGGATATTTTTTTCCACTGGTGAATATTATTTTTTACTGGTGAAATGAAAAGCCTGCTTTTTTATTTAAACTATTTCTTTCAAAGTTTATTTTTTTGGAAAATTGTAGTGTTGTAAACGTGTTTTGGCCTAATCCTTAAGAGAAGATTATATACCAAAAATTAAGTTTTCTTTAGAATTCTGGGATTTTTTACTTTGTTGTAGTTATTTCATTGTTACTTTAGGCCTCAATGTAAGAGGATAAAAATGCAGGGAAAAAAAATATATATGTATTTTGTCTTTTTAGGGCCACACCCACGGCATATGGAGGGTCCCAGGCTAGGGGTCGAATCAGAGGTGCAGCTACGGGCCTGCACCACAGCCACAGCAATGAGGATCTGCACTGCATCTGCGACCTACACCACAGCTCCCGGTAATGCTGGATCCTTAACCCACTGAGCGAGGCCAGGGATCAAACCTGCATCCTCATGGATACTACTCAGATTCATTTCCACTGAGCCATTATAGGAACTCCTCCCAGGAAAATATTTTTTATATTTGATAAATAACATGTTAAGTGATGTTAATTTATGCTGGAGGATATATCAAACAAGTTTCTTAAGGAATGTAAAGGATGAGCAAAAAATATGAAGTTTTAGTTATTTCGTTATTAATGATAAGAGAGTTTTAACAAATCTTAGACCAGACTTCTATGTGGTTCTTGAAGATCAGAAAGAGACTCCTCAAAGTGCTTTTATACCAGGTCTCCTAAGAAAGATAAAGTTTAGGAATCCTCATTGTGGCTCAGCAGTTATAATTCATGAGGATGCGGGTTCAATCCCTGGCCTCGCTCGGTGGATTAAGGATCTGGTGTTGCCGTGAGCTGTAGTGTAGATTGCAGATGCGGCTCAGGTCCTGCATTGCTGTGGCTGTGGCTGTGGCGTAGGCCAGTGGCTACAGCTCGGATTAGAACCCTAGCCTGGGAATCTCCATATGCTGTGCGTGCAGCCCTAAAATGACAAAAAGAGAGCGAAAATTTTATGCAGATTGTTGAACAATTTCTTTATAAAGAATATATACCTATGGTTCATAGTCAAATGAAGAAGGAATTGACATCATTATTCATCAGATAATTCCCAATTTACTTCCACCAGAGTGACTAAAATAAAAATGACTTACACAAACAAATGTTAAAAAGAATGTGGACCAACTGGAACTCTTAGACACCTTGCTGGTGGGAATATAAACGGATGTAACCACTTTGGGAGACACATTAACCATTCCTTTGAATAGTAAACTGTTATCCCATTACCCAGTGATTTCACTCCTATGTATTTATCTTAAATGAAAATGAACGTTTATAAAATGCCATATATCATGACATCCACAGCCTCTTTGTTTAGAACAGTCCTCGGATATGGATTACTACTGAGCAATAAAAAGAAACGAACTGGCCTATAATGCATTCAAGCCTATGGTCCTCATGTAGGGATTACTACTAAGCAATAAGAAGAAGTGACCTATAATACACTCACCTCAGAAGCATTATCATTTCTGAAAGAAGCCAAAAAGTACATATTGTTTTATTCCATTTATTTTAAGTTCTAAAATGGTTATAATGTTCAAAACCCTTTTTTTTGGTTTGTTTTTTGTCTTTTTGCCTTTTCTAGGGCCTCACTCACGGCATATGGAGGTTCCCAGGCTAGGGGTCTAATCGGAGCTGCAGCCGCCGGCCTACACCACAGTCATAGCAATGTGGGATCTGAGCCACGTCTGTGACCTCTACACCACAGCTCATGGCAATGCCGGATCCTTAACCCACTTAGCGATGTCAGGGATTGAACTCGTAATCTCATGGTTCCTAGTCGGATTCGTTAACCACTGAGCCATGACGGGAACTCCTAGAGTGTTCAAAACTTAATTCCTCCATTCTTTCGGCAATGGAGAGGGGTTGAGTAGGACGGAGCAGGAGGGAATTTTCTGTGGTGATGGTAATATTCCTTATCTTGACAGAAGTGTGGGCTATACAGGTGTATGCATTTCTCAGAACTGATTAACTGAACACTTGAGATCTATTCATTTCAAAGTTTATAAATTATAACTCACTGAAAATATTTTCAGAATTGATAAGTGGTTTGACAGTCATTTTCAAAAAACTGAATTCTAAATAGTGTACGGAGTTTTCATTTATCCATAATTAGAAACTCTGTCAAGACATTTCTGCATTATATGCTGCTAATAATAGCACAGTGATTGAAAAGATGGTCTCTTAAGTCACACCGTCAGTGATTCAATTCGGCCTGTAATTCATACCAACTGTGACCATAGGCAAAGTACTGTACCGCTCCGCAGGTTTTCACCTTCCCGTCTGTAAAACAAGGGTGATATTAATACCTAGCTAATCAGATTGTGTTGGAATTATGTGAATTAATTCATGTAAAGCTTTTGGAGTAGTGCCTGGAGCATAGTAATCATCCATGGATGTTAACCTCTGTTAATAACTACTGTTGATATTACTCTTTAATACCTTCCTTCAGTTTCTTGGCCCCCTTAAGAAATATTGCCCAACTTAGTTATCTTCCTTTTTTGTCTACTCAGTACTTTGGAAGCATATGAAAAAGATGGATTGTTATATTACAGATATTATATGGAAAAGATAGAATATTGTATTATAGATATTTGCTTACATAACTGTTCTGTACTCTGGAGGTCAAAGCTATGATGCCATTCCTAAGCTTTCCATATTGTGGGAGAAAGATGCAGGGAAATAGTAAATGATACTACAGTGTCATAAGTGTGATCTGTGAAGATCACTCCAGTGCGCTATGGAGGAGCCAAATACTAAACCCATACTTGGCAGGAGGTGATACCGATGCTTGGGTTTGTTTCTGTTTGGTCTGGTTTTTTTTTTGTTTGTTTTTTTGTTTTTTGTCTTTTTGCCTTATCTAGGGCTGCACCTGCAGCATATGGAGGTTCCCAGGCTAGGGGTCTAATCGGAGCTGTAGCTGCCGGCCTACACCACAGCCATAGCAGTGCAGGATCCGAGCCACGTCTGCAACCTACACCACAGCTCACGGCAACGCCGGATCCTTAACCCACTGAGCAAGGCCAGGGATCGAACCTGCAACCTCATCGTTCCTGGTTGGATTCGTTAACCACTGAGCCACGACGGGAACTTCTGTTTGGTCTGTTTGTTTTTGCTATTTTTATTAAATTGGCTATTAGTTCAATTGCTTCTGAAAGATTTATTGCTGTGACTAATTCTAACTCTCAATATCGCTTAAACTAAGAAAAATCATATTTCACATTATAATAATTAGAATGATATGTTCCTTTTCACCAAGGTCTAGATGAACTTTAGATACAGATAAGTCGATCTGCCTAAAAGTTGAGCTTCTAACCTTTCTACTTTAATATGTTTGTCCCATCTCAATTAATAGCAACCACATTTGCTTGGATCCAAAACTTTGGAGGCATATCATTAACTTTTCTCTTTCTCTCACTTCACGTATTTCTATCCACAAATCTAGGCAGCTCTCTATGCAAGATATATCCGCGGTTGAAGCTTTCCTCATTCTCATCATAGCTACATTCTTGTCAAAGCCACCATCGTTTTTAAAAGATACAGTCAGTGGATTTTAGTATTCACAGGGTTGTGCCACAGGAGCCACTACCAACTCCAGGGCATTTCCCTTACCTCACAGAGAAACCCCATATCCTGTACATTTGTAGTTACTCACCATTCTTTCCCCAGCCCCTGGCAGCTGCCGGGTTCATCTGTGTACTGTGTTCCTTTTTATGACCAAATAATATTCCCCTGTATGGATATACTATGTTTGTTTATCCATTCTATGCTTGTCTTTGAAATAATAATTGGAGTTAGATGCAACACAATGAGGCTAAGAGAAAAGAAGTTGTAACCACCTGCAGTCATAAGAGGGCATGGTATTTGGAAGAAATATATCAGATTTAATATGCCTGATTGAGCAGTGTTTTGAAGAAAAGAAGGCTGGAGTTCCTGTTCTGGCAAAGTGGGTTAAGAATCCGACTGCAGGAGTTCCCGTCATGGCTCAGTGGTTAACGAATCCGACTAGGAACCATGAGGTTGCGGGTGGTTCGATCCCTGGCTTCGCTCAATGGGTTAAGGATCCGGCATTGCCGTGGGCTGTGGTGTGGGTTGCAGATGCGGTTCGGATCCTGTGTTAACTGTAGCTGTGGCGTAGGCTGGTAGCTACAGCTCCGATTAGACACCTAGCCTGGGAACCTCCATAGGCCGCGGGTGCAGCCCTAGAAAAAGGCAGGAAGGCAAAAATAAAGAATCCGACTGCAGTGGGTTGGTTCACTGTGAAGGTGTTGGTTCAGTCCCTGCCTAGTGCATTGGGTTAAAGTAGCTGCAGTACAGGTTGCAGCTGTGACTCAGATTCAGTCCGTGGCTCAGGAAGTTCCATATGCCATGGGTGTGGCCATGATGATGCGGGTTTGGTCCCTAGCCTCATTCAGTGGGTTAAGGATCTGGTATTGCCCTGAGCTGTGTTGTAGGTCACATTGGCATTGCTGTGGCTGCGACTTAGGCTGGCAGCTACAGCTTTGATTCAACCCATAGCCCAGAAACTTCCATATGCCAAACCTGTGACCTTAAAATGAAAGAAAGAAAGAAGTAAAAAAATCAGAGGAGAGAGGGAGGGCACAGCTGATTCGTTGTTAAAAGGATATAGTCTACTTTAGAAGATCCTGTAGGAGTTCCCATTATGGCACAGTAGAAATGAATCCAACTAGGAACCATGAGGATGTCGGTTTGACCCCTAGCCTTGCTCAGTGGGTTAAGGATCTGGTGTTGCTCTGGCTGTGGTGTAGGTCAGCAGCTACAGCTCCAGTTCGACAACTACCCTGGAAACCTCCATAGGCTGCAGGTGTAGCCCTAAAAAGCTGGAAAAAATAATCATACACCATGTTCAAGTGGGATTTATCCCAGGATGCAAGAATTTTTCAATATGCCACATATCAGTCAGTGTGATACACCACATTAACAAATTGAAGAATAAAAACCATATGGTCATCTCAATAGATGCATAAAAAGCTTTTGATAAAATTCAACATCTGTTTATGATGGAAAAAGAAACCTCTGTATCAAGTGGGTATAAAGGGAGCGTACTTTATCATGAAGGCTATCTGTGACAGACACAGCTAACATACTCAATGGGGAAAAGCTGAAAGTATTTCGTCTAAGATCAAGAACAAGAGTGGGTGCTCATTCTTGCCACTTTTATTCAGTATCGTTTTGAAAGTCCTTACCACAGCAGTCAGAGAAGAAAAAGAAATAAAAGGAATCCAGACTGGAAAAGAAGTAAAACTGTCATGGTGTGCAGATGACGTGATGCTATACATAGAAAATCCTAAAGATGTTACCAGAAAACTACTAGAGTTGTAAATGTATTTGATAAAGTAATAGGATACAAAATTAATATACAGAAAACTATTGCATGTCTGTACACTAACAACAAACAGTCATCAAGGGAAATTAAGAACACAACTGGGAGTTCCCGTTGTGGCTCAGCGGTTAACGAATCCGACTAGGAACCATGAGGTTGCAGGTTTGATCCCTAGCATCGCTCAGTGGGTTAATGATCTGGCGTTGTCGTGAGCTCTTGGTGTAGGTTGTAGACACGGGAGGCCAGAGGCTGGCAGCTGTAGCTCCAATTCGACCCCCAGCCTGGGAACCTACATGTGCCGCAAGTGCAGCCTTAAAAAAAAAAAAAATCCGATTTATAGTCACATCAAAAAGAATAAAATCCCTACGAGTAAATCTAACTAAGGAGATAAAAGATCCATGCTTCAGAAACTATGACACTGATGAAAGAAATTGACGTCACACAAACAGAAGGAAAGATAAACCATGTTCATTGATTGGAAGAATTAATATTATTGAAATAACCATAATGCTGTTAAGGCAGTCTGCAGATTCATTGCCATCTCTATCAAAATACCAATGTCATTTTTCACGGAACTAGAACAATTCTAAAATGTATAGGTGTTCTCTTATGGCTCAACAGGTTAAGGATTCAGCATTTTTACTGCAGTGGCTTGGGCCACAGCTGTGGCACAAGTTTGATTACTGGCCCCGGGACGTGCTGTGGGTGCAGCCAACAAAACTAATTTTAAAATATGCACAGAAAGACAAAAAACCCTGAGTTGCCAAACCAGTCTTGAGAAAGAAGAACAGAGCTGGAGGAATCGTGCTCCCTGCCATCAGAGTATACTGCAGAGCTACAGTAATCAATCCACTATGGTACTGGCCAAAAAACAGACACAGATCAGTTGAACAGGATAGATAGCCCAGAAATAAATCCACGCACTTATGGCAGTTAATCTGCAACAAAGGAAACCAGAATATATAATGGAGGAAAGACAGTCCCTGCAATAATTGGTGCTGGCAAAACTGGACTGCTACGTGTAAAAGAATGAAATTGGAACATTCTCTAACACCTTATATAAAAATAAAATGGATTAAAAACCTAACTATAAGGCTGGATATTGGGAGTTCCTGTTGTGGCTCAGCAGTAATGAACCTGACTAGGATCCATGAGGTTGTGGGCTTGATCCCTGGCCTTGCTCGGTGGGTTAGGGATCCTGCATTGTTGTGAGCTGTGGTGTAGGTTGCAGATGCGGCTTTGATCGTGTGTTCCTATGGTGTAGAAAAAAAAAGCAAAAAACTGGATACTGTAAAACTCCTAGAGGAAAACATACAGAACACTCTTTGACACAAATCATAGCAGTATTTTTTTGGATCTCTTTCCTAGCATAATGGAAATAAAGGTAAAAACAAACAAATAGGACCTAATGGAATTTAAAATATTTTGCACAGCAAAGGAAACCGTCAGCAAAACCAGAAGACAACCTATGGACTGAGAGAATATTTGCAAATGATATGTCCAATAAAGGATTAATATCCAACAAATAAACAGCTCATACAACTCAACATCAAAAAAACCAAACTAACTCAGTTAAACAGTGGGTGGAAAAACTAAATAAGATGTGGAATGTAGGGGCCATCAGGCACATGAAAACATGCTCAACACTGGTAATCATCAGGGAAAAGCAAATAAAACCCACAGTGAGATATCACCTCACACCTGTCAGAATGGCTATCAGCAAAGAGAGGGAACCCCTTGTACACTATTGCTGGGAATGTAAATTGGTGTAGCCACCATGGATAACAGTATGGAGGCTCCTCAAAAAATTAAAAATAGTTCCTGTTGTGGCACATTGGAAGTGAATCCTAGTAGGAACCATGAGGTCACTGGTTCGATCCCTAGCCTTGCTTGGTGGGTTAAGGATCCAGCTTTGCCGTGAGCTGTGGTGTAGATCACAGATAAGGCTCAGATCCTGTGTGACTGTGGTGTAGGCCGGCAGCTGTAGCTCTGATTGGACCACTAGCCTGGGAATCTCTATATGCCACGGGTGCAGCCCTAAAAAGCCAAAAATAAATAAATTAATGAATAAATAAGTAAATACACAATTACTGTATAAGCCAGCAATTCAACTTCTAGGTGTATGTGTCCCCAAAAAACAAAAACAATTTGAAAAGATAAATGCACCAGTGTTCATAGCAGCATTATTTACATTTGCCAAGATACGGAAGCAACCTAAGTGTTTATCAACAAATGAATGGATAAGACATTATGCTAAATGAAATATGTCAGATGCAGAAATGCAAATACTGTATCATGTGGAATCTAAAAAATACAACAGACTAATGAATGAAACAAATTATTGGATATAACACAGCCTCAAGGATGTGCTATACAACATGGGAGTATAGCCAGTATTTTGTAATAATTGTAAATGGAAAGAAACCTTTTTAAAACTTGTATTAAAAAATAAAAGGTCCTGTAGAAAGAGCTAAGAAATTTGGATATAATTTGAATATATGTATATTTATAAAAATTCCATCTAATTCCAGATTAGGGTTATTAAAAATTAGTGTTCTAAATCTAATTGTAAGATCAGAACAGGAGAAATCCAAAGGTGGGTAATTTTTAATTTCAAATAATGATGGTGTATTAGGTTTGTGGTTTAGTATAGTAGTCATGTTAAAAGTCTTTAAGGGAGTTTGTTAGTAGGTTTTTCTGCTAGATTCTTTAGAGTAGTGGATATAACTGACATGAATTTTCTAGGGATATTTCCACTGTTCTAATTTTGAGCCTTTTTTTCTTTCCTTTTTTATTTGGACATGCGTGGGGATTTTGGAAGTTTCTGGTCTTGAGATAGACCCACAACACAGAAATGATCCGGGACAGTGCAGTGACAATGCAGGACTTTAACCCACCACACCTCAGAAGAGCTCCCTCAGGAGCTTTTAAAAATAGGTTTAGTGAAGAACTGCAGTATGTTTTCCGGTTTCCAGCGTGACCTCACAGAGTAACAAATGGGTTGAGGCATTTGTTACATGTGGAATTCTCAATGAAATAAAAATAGTAATAACATTAAGTGGATAAAGGATTAGGTTTAAGATACAGGTTGATGTAATTAAGCTCAAAAATAGGAACTTTGGGAATTTCCGTTGTGGCACAGCAGAAACGAATCCGACTAGTAACCATGAGGTTGCAGGTTCGATCTCTGGCCTTGCTCAGTGGGTTAAAGGATCATGTGTTGCCATGAGCTGTGGTGTAGGTCGCAGTCACAGTCTGGATCCTGAGTTGCTGTGGCTGTGGTGTGGGCTGGCAGCTGTAGCTCCGATTAGACCCCTAGCTTGGAAACCTCCCGAGTGTGTCCCTAAAAAAGCAAAAAAAAAAAAAAAAAAAAAAGGAAAAATAAAGAGACTTTTCCAAGAATTAATTTATTTAACATCTTGAGGTTTTAATTTCCCTGTTTTGTAAAGTGGAGGTAGTACTAGATAGGATATTGAGAGAGCATCTAATCTGATCTACTATTAATTAAAACTCTAAAACTATTCATTTTATTGTATATGCTAACATGACAGTTACACTGTGTATAAGCGTGTATTCATTCTCATGCACAATATTTATAATATGCATAAACCTGTGTGTACATACTCATACATAATGTCAAAATGACTGTCATTTTAATTTCTGAAAGATGCCTATTAGTGGCAATTTTCTTAATTTCCTTAGGAGGCTGGATTTAATAATACTTTAGAGAATCCAATCTTGTATAGATATGGAAACTCAGGCCTAATGAAGTCACGACCAGTCCAGGGTCACATAGTCATTTAGTTTAGCAACAGGGATTCTATTCATTCATTAACATTTTTGAAGAGCCTCTTTATAAGGCAGTATCCCTTCTCTTTTTCTTTTTTTCTTTTTCTTTTTGCTTTTTAGGGCCGCACCTGTGGCATGTGGAAGTTCCCAGGTTAGGGACTGAATTAGAGCTGTAGCTGCCAGCCACAGCCAGAGCAATGTGGGATCCAAGCCTACGTACACCACAGCTCACGGCAATGTTGGATCCTTAACCCACTGAGCAAGCACAGGGATTGAACCTGCATTCTCAGGGATTCTAGTCAGGTTTGTAACCCTCTGAGCCACAATGGGAACTCCCAGAATCCCTGCTCTTAAACAGGAGAATTTAGCTGGGATGGAGGTGGAGATGGGTAGGATGATAGAGGATGTATGTGATATGAAAGATAAGAAAACATGTCAATAAAATATAAAAAAATGATTTCATCTTAATACTAACTAGGTAGAAATTACAGGTGCATACACAGTGCTTTGATGACACTTAAGATTGTGGTACTGATTAATTAACATAGTAGCAGATTGGGAACTAAGTTTCCCAACTCAGTACAGGGTTTCCTTTTTATTTCCACTGTTACACACTGTTTATCTGAGCAGGAAAAATATTTAAGTCATTTTTCTTGTTTCTGATTTGTAAATGGCATTTGAATTGACCATCCTTTGCCTCTGGATTTGGTAGTTAAAATAGAAAATTTATTGATTAGAATCTGATTTGAGATTTCCTTGTATTTTTTTTTATTCAAATTGAATTCCCTACCTGTAATTGTGAACTCTGACAAAGCAAGAACAGTATCCAAGATTGTTGGGGTTTTGGACCATATTATCAGAGCATCTGGATTGTAATTTTATTACAGTATCAAATGTTATTCTCTCTGTAGGTGGAAAAGAGTTCTTATTCCCAAATGAATCAAGAACTTAAATTATTTTGTTAAAAATAATTCTTAAAGCAAATTTTACATTAATTTTGTATTCCTCAGATATAGCAAAGTATTTTAAAAATTATCACACTTTGATTTTGTTTAATTCTGTTCCTACTGTTCTTTTTTAACCGAAGAGATTTGCATTGCTATTCTAATCAACAGAAAGAATAGTCTTAAGATTCCTCTTTCCAGAATCATGTATTTTAATATGTATTCATTACTAATACTTAATTTTAAAATTTAGGGTTAATTAAGGTTAGCTGTACTAGTGTTTTGGATGTTCTTAATGTTTTTCTGTTTTAAATTTTAATTTCTAAAGATATTATTCTGAAATGTGTTTACAGCACAAGAAAGATTTTTATATTGTCTTATATTTTCCATTGTTTAGAAATCGAAACGAGTTGGCTGAGACTCTTGCGCTGCTGAAAGCACAAATTGATCCTGTACTATTGAAAACCTCTAGCCAACAGGACAACTCTTCTCGGGAAAGCCCCAGCCTAGAGGATGAGGAAACTAAAAAGGAGGAAGAAACACCTAAACAAGGTTTTTTTGTGTGTCTTGCTTTGCTTTGTTTTGTAATTTCTTCTCTTTTCCACTCCTCTTCCAAACCATATAAACTGAAATTCCCCAAATTTGAAAAATTTTATGTCTTCCTATAAAAGGAAGTAGATTTTTTTTTTAATTTCATGGGGGGAAAATGCTATTTGGATACTTTTGTCTTTTATATTCACCATTTAAAAATTTAAATTAGCGTGCTCAGATCATCAAAACATAGTATCTCGTACTAATTTAAGAATATACGAAAACTGGGAGTTCCCGTTGTGGCTCAACGGTTAACGATTCCAACTAGGAACCATGAGGTTGCAGGTTCGATCCCTGGCCTTGCTCAGTGGGTTAATGATCTGGCGTTGCCGTGAGCTGTGGTGTAGGTTGCAGGTGTGGCTTGGATACCGTGTTGCCCTGGCTGTGGTATAGGCCGGCAGCTACAGCTCCGATTAGACCCGGCTGGGAACCTCCATATGTTGTGGGTGTGGCCCTAGGAAAAAGGCAAAAAGAAAAAAAAAAAGGATATACGAAAACTTAGTGAACTTTTTAAATTTTTATATTATATAACATAAATTTATATCATTTTAGACACATTTGATTAGGCCTATAATTCTGTGGCACTATTGTCCATTTGTTTTGTTGAGCAACCATCACTATCATTCATCTCCACATTTACCCCCCCCAACTGAAACTTTCTACCTGTTAAATACTAACTCCCTACTTCTTCCTCCTCTCAGACCCTGGCATCCATCATTCTACTTTGTGTCTCTTTGAATTTGGCTAACTCATACAATATTTGTCCATTTGTGACCGGCTTATTTCACTGAGCATAGTGTCTTCAGTGTTTATCCACATTGTAATATGTATCAGAATTTAAACTTTTTAAGGACGATTAACATTCCATTATATGTATATACCACATTTTATCTATTCCTCTGTTACTGGACACTTGGGTATGTATCATCTGCCATTTGTCTGTTGTGAAAATGCTTCTGTGAAAGTAGGTGTATAAATACCTCCTTTCACTTCTTTGGAATATATACCCAAAGTAGAATTAGTGGATCAGGTGACGGTTTTGTTGAGGATCCACTGTACCATTTTCTATAGCTGCTACAACACTTTACATTCCTACCAAAAATGCATGAGGATTCTAATTTCTTTACATCCTACTCATCACTTGTTACTTTTCATTTTTTATAATAGCCATTTTAATGGATGTGAAGTGGTATCTATGGTTTTGATTTACATTTTCATAAAAACTACTGGTTTTGAACATCTTTTCATGCTTTTATTAGCCATTTGTATATCTTCTTTAGAAAAACATTTATTCAGGTCTTTTGCCAATTTTTAATTGGGTGTTTTTGGATCAGGAGATTGATTATCTTTGTTTTGTTTTTTTGGGTTGCCCTTAGCAAATTCTTGTCTGTAATAACAGTTATTAAACTTGATATCTGGATTAAGTTTCTAATTTGCTTAACCAACCAGATTAAATCTTAATTTTTTTATTAAAAATTTTTTTTCATTAAAGTATAGTTGATATACAATGTTGTATCAATTCCTGCTATACAGCAAAGTGATCTGGTTGTGTGTGTGTGTGTGTGTATGTATATGTATATATATATATTCTTTTTCTCATAATAACTTCCATCATGGTCTATCCCAAGAGATTGGATATAGTTCCCTGTACTGTACAGTAGGATCTCATTTCTTATCTATTATAAATGTAAAAGTTTGCATTTACTAATATGAATTCCCAGTTCATCCCACTCCCTCCCCCTTAACCATAAGTTTGTTCTCTTTGTGAGTCTCTTTCTGTTCTGAAGATAGGGTTCGTTTGTATCGCATTTTAGATTCCACATGTAAATGATATTATTGGTATTTTTGTCTTTCTCTTTTGCTGACTTACTTCACTTAGTATGAGAATCTCTAGTTGCATGCATGTTGCTGCAAATGGCATTAGTTTGTCTTTTTTGTGGCTGAATAATATTCCATTGTGCATATGTATTACATCTTATATTCATCTGTCAGTGGACTTTCAGGTTGTTTCTGTGTCTTGGCTATTGTGAATAGCGGTGAATGTATCTTTTTTGCCGTACCTTTGAAATATGGAAGTTCCCAGGCTAAGGGTCAAATTGGAGCTGCATCTGCTGGCCTACACCGCAGCTTAGGGCAATGCCAGATCCTTAACCCACTGAGCAAGGCCAGGGATTGAACCTACATCCTCATGGATACTAGCTGGGTTCGTAACCCACTGAGCCACAATAGGAGTTCCACTTGTATCTTTTGTTTTTGTTTTTTGTCTTTTTTTTTTTTTTCAGGGCCGCACCCACGGCAAATGGAAGTTCCCAGGCTAAGGGTCTAATCGGAGCTGTAGCCGCCGGCCTATGCCACAGCTCACAGCAACGCAGAATCCGAGCCGCGTCTCTAATCTACACCATAGCTCATGGCAACGCCAGATCCTTAACCCACTGAGCGAGGCCTGGGATCGAACCCGCAACCTCATGGTTCCTGCTCAGATTCGTTAACCCCTGAACCACAACAGGAACTCCTCCATATGCATCTTTTTGGATTGTAGTTTTGTCCAGATGTATGCCCAAGAGTGGGATTGCTGGGTCATTTTTTTTCTTTGTTTTATTTTATTTTGGGTTGCTCTAAGCACATTCTTAAGTGTACAGTAGTTATAATTATTAAACTTGATTTCCAGATTGAGTTTTCTAATTTGCTTAACTGAGCAGATCAATTCTTAACCTTTTTAGGATAGAATCAAGTCTTAACTTTTCTGAAAGAAAAGAAGCTAACTGAAATTTGGTCTAACATCATTTTAGTTAATAGTTTTTCTTGACAACATACTTTTTAATGACAGGAGAAGGAATTTGCTCTCTTTTTTGTGCTATCATCTGCTTTTAGTTTTCTTCTGCTGCTTTGATTAGAACCTGAAAGCAGTATGTTCTTACCTTATTTACTGCTTTGAGGGAGCTAATCATAAAGTTGTCACCTAGTTACAAGCATTGTATAAAAACAAGTAATTATGCCTTTTAATGTAGGATATACTGTTCCTACATATTAAATGGTGCTTTCAGGAAAACTCCTGATTATCGTCCTCCTTTGACCAATGTTTATATCTGCTTTCAAATGTCTTTAGTGGTTTTACTTATAATCTGTATTTCTGATTTGAAAAATTATTTTCTGTAGTTAAAATTCAATTTTGTAGCCTATATCAGTAAAGCTTAATAATTTTTAAGTGATCTGAACTCCATATTGAATTTTCAGATATTTAAAAATTGAATTATGATTGACATGTGACATACTCATTTCAAGGGTACAGTTTGATGATTTGACATTTGTATGTATTACCTGACGATCACCACAATAAGCTTAGTCATTATCTGTCACCATATGAAATGAGAAAAAAAACTTTTCTTGTGATGAGAACTATTTAGATTTATTTTCTTTGCAGTTTTCAAATATACTATATAATGTTATTGAGTTTTCCAGATACTTTAGTAGCATTCCCTAAGGATTCGTTCTGAATTTAGACTTAATATTCATTTGGTCATTCATGTGTGAGTTTGCTTATTCTCCAACACCAATTTAAATGGAGACTAGAAAGAATATAAATTGGATAAAGAGATCAAGATTATAGAAATTTAAGAGGGAATTATTCCTATTAAGTGAAATTTTACACTCATTTTGAAGGGAGATTCATTGTATAGTTTAAATTAAAAAGAAAAACACACTGTTTCTTCATTGAGGAAAACTCTTTCTGTATTTAATTCTTAAATATCACAGTGGAGTCTTATAGTAGAGGAGGGGGAATTTCAACAGTAACACCAGCTAACATTTATTGGGTACGTCCCGTTTCTTTGCAGCCTACCAAATGCTTCATGTGAATTTTTATTTAATCCTCGTAGCATCTCTTTGAGGTAACTACTGTTATTATTATTATTTTAGTTTTATGGATGAGGGAATTGGAAAGTTTATAAAATTGCCCCAAGTCATATAGATAATAGTATCAGAGTCTAAATTTTAACTCTGACCCTTGTAAAGCCTATGTTCTTTAACTTGAGTGATCTAGAGCTCTACTTCTCAAATTTTAGTACGCATGCTCTTTACCTGGTGATTTACCCGATTTGCCATTTTAGCAAGTGTCTAATTGATGCTGGTTAGTGGACCACACAAAGGTTATAATATAAAGGCAGTCTTCTCCTAACCTTGAAAACAAATATGGTCATCCTTTGGTATCTCTGGTAGATTGTTCCCAACACCCCTGCTGATATCAAAATCCCAGGGTGCTCAAGTCTCTTATATAAAATAAAGTAGAATATGCATATAACCTCTGCATACATTCTCCCGTATATTTTAGTTACATCGTCTATGGACTTTTAGTACCTAATACAATATAAATGCTATGTAAATAGTTGCCTGTGAGGATCAAATTCGAGTTTTGCTTTTTGCTGCTTTCTGGAATTTTTTTCCACAAATTTTTGATCTGAGAATGCAGAAGGCTAACTGTACAACAAAGCCTTTCATGCAGCTGTTTCTGAAAATATTCCTAAGTCAATGCTGATGTTCTGACACTCATCACAATTAACAGAGAGTCTATAGGGGAAGGCATCTCTTGAAAAAGCAGAGGAGAGGAGGAAGGAGGAAGACATTTAATCCTTTGGGTTTTCTTCTGTCTCTTAACTAGTGTCTCTTTTACTCTTATTCTAATGGCAAAATGATTCTTATGCATTCATTCACTCAACAGATACTTATTGTGCACTATTATGGGCCAGACATGATCGTGGGCCTAGGAGTTCAGTAATCAAAGCAGACCAGAATCCTTGCTCTCGTGAAGTTTATATAAGTGGACTAAATAGCTCACACATGTATCATTTATCATATGCCAGTGCTATTCTCAGTGCTTTAAACGTATTAAGTTATATATACTTTACAGCCAACCAGCTTATTAGGCATTATATTATTAATTCGTTCTGTTTCAGATGAGAGAAGTAAGATAAGGAGAGGTGTAGGTAACTTTCTCAGGGTCACACAACCTGTGGGGAGCTCATCCGATATTCACACCTGGGCAGTCATTAGTCTGTAGGCATACATTCCAGGTTCTCATGCCCAACACACAGAGTCACTGCGTGCATTCAGGAGAGCCCAAAGTATGGCATCCCCATCACATATGTATGTTTTTTCTCAATCTACATGCGGTTTCTCAATCATTGATAACATAAGCTGTGTGGCCTAGTGATGAAGTTGACATTCCAGGTTTTTTAGTTTGCCAGGGAAGCAGAACTTAACCAATAGTCAAGTCCTCAGGAGAAGGAGAAAACTTTTTTCGAGCCCTTGGCACGAAGATGACTTAGTCATGGTGTGATGCTAGGAAGCTTTTTTTTGGCGGGGAAGTTAATAACTTTTTACTGTCATTCAAGGAAAAAATCTTTCCCTTGTTAATTGATATTTTCCCAGAGACTGAGTTTATTGGGTTGGTTATACAATGGAAATAAATACTTTTGATACTGTAATTTTATGAGTTGATTTACTCGTTTTTCATGAAATTGGTTTAGTAGGAAATGTTGTAGGTAAGGAGTATTCAGGCGCACTTTCCTGTACTGCAGTTAGAAATGGCCTGAATTCTGAAATAGGTTTTCTGACTTGAAACTTCGGGAGAAAAATTAATATTGTTTAGTTTACTTTCCTTAAGTAATATTGACAATGTGGAATGGATAGTCACAATATAAATTACTAAACCATGGTTTACTAGTATAGTATTGAAAGCTAAATAATTAGGGCATTTTTTTTTTCTTTTACGGCCACACTTATGGCATATATGGAAGCTTCCAGGCCAGGGATCAAATCCAAGCCGGATCTGTCACCTGTGCTACAGCTGCAGCAACCCTGGATCCTTAATCCACTGCACCACAGTAGGAACTCGATGACATTTCAGTTACAAAAATTGTTTGTCTATCCTGAGTGTAGATGGCCTGGATACAAACCATTCTTCATAATTCTGTCAATCTGAAAATAACTGATAGAATTTTGGCTTTTTTGTTTGTTTTCTTTTTAGAGCCACACCTGTGGCATATGAAAGTTCCCAGGCTGGGGTTTGAATCAACTGCAGCTGCCAGTCCACACCACAGCCACAGCAACTTGGGATCTGAGCCATATCTTCACCCTACGCAGCAGCTTGCAGCAGTGCTAGATCCTAACCCACTGAGTGAGGGCAGGGATCAAACACACATCCTCATGGATACTAGTCAGGTTTTTAACCTGCTGAGACACAATGGGAACCCCTGAAAATTCCTGATAGAATTTTGAACGCTTTTGAATACAGAGCACCTATGCTCAGAATATTAATACAATTTTTGTAATTGAATGCTGTAGTATTTAGCTTATAGTACTATACTAGCTCTTCATCCCACTCTATAAAGAAAAGAAGGAGGGAGAAAAGGAAAGGAAAAAGAAACCTTTCATGATTAGAGAAACTGTTCAAGTTTTCTTTTCTGCTTGAGTTTGTTGTGCCTAGAATCAGGGGAAAATTTAAACTGTCATTCAGAATTTTGGGAATGTGGCAGCGGCATGTTTTTTGGTTCTCTAGAGATTCCCCTGTAAAAGGAATGTGTTGATGGCAAAAATTGAAAACTCCAGGTGGTGTCTGAAACTGAGATGTTAAAGGAGCGTGGGTAGTCCAGGCCTTACGAGTTATCAAACCCTTCTAACCAAGTTTTCTAGGACTAAACTCCACGTAAAGCTTTGTGCAATCTTTTAGGAATAGAATCTAAATTAAATAGAACAGGGAAAGTAGAGATGAGCAAAAAAAAAGGTTCGGGTGAAAGCATGGGAGAGGAATAGGTTTAGGTTATCTCATTAAGTAAATCACTTTAGTTTTTAATATCTTACAAAAATGGAGAGCTCTATAGCTATGAAATTAGAAAAAAATATATACTTGACATAAAAATAAACATTTCAAAAAGATCCAGGTCAAGCCCTATAGGATTATGAGAACAAAAGAGAGTAAGTAGCAGAATAACATTACTATAGAGATTGAAAGCTTATCTGAAAGATATTCTCATAAAACATATGAAAATTATAACTTAATAGTTGGTAGAACTCAGAGTTAAGATTTTCCAAAAATCTAGAAAAAAACCTTGAGTCAACAAACACAAGAATTGGTACCCTTAAAAAACAGCAAATGGAGGAGTTCCTTGCTGGCTCAGCGGCTTAAGGATCTGGTCTTGTCACTGCTGTGGTTTAGGTTGCTGCTGTGGCATGGGTTCGATCCCTGACCATGGAGCCTCTTCATGTCACCGATTGCAGCCAGAAAAAAAAAAAAAGGCGGGAGTTCCTGTTGTGGCTCAGCTGGTTAAGGACCCTTTGTAGTCCCCTTGAGCATGCAGTTCATTCCCTGGCCTCACTTTTTGGGTTAAAGATCCAGGGTTGCTGTGGCTTTGATGTAGACTGCAGCTGCAGCTCTGATTCAGTTCCTGGCCCTGAGGCAAGTGTGGAAAGGTGTATGTGTGTGTGTTTTTTAAAAAAACAAAAGAAAATAAAAATAAAAAACAAAAACAAGCAAATAAAGAGATAAAGATTTGATAGAAAGAGTGTAAGACTTGAATATAGGCAATGAAAATCTAACAGGGGTCCATAAAGAAGAAAACTAAAGCAAAGGAATAGGGAGTTCCCGTTGTGGCTCAGCAGAAACACATTGGACTAGTTTCCATGAGGATGCAGGTTCAATCTCTGGTCCCGTCAGTGGATTAAGGATCTGACGTTGCCATGAACTGCGGTGCAGATTGTAGACGTGTTTTGGATGTGGTGTTGGTGTCGCTGTGGCATAGGACAGCAGCTATAGCTCTGATTCAACCCCTAGCCTGGGAACTTCTATATACGGCAGGTGCAGCCCTAAAAAGACCAAAAATAAGAGGCCCTTCTAATAAAATTATTGGGCTTTGAAGAAAGAATTACTTTGAAGAAAGACCAGGTAACATACAGGGAAAGGAATATCAGACTGCCATCGCTCTATTTGAAGGCACAATGCCTTATGCCAGAAGAAAAGGCCCTAACATATATAAGGAGGAAAATGTGAACCAGGGATTTTATGTCCAGCCACAACTGACTTTAGGATAGAGGCTTTGGTTAAACTGCTCTTAGTATCTAAGGTCTATTTCCCATGAGTGCTTTTATGGAAATCTTCTAGTGAATGAGCTTCAGCTAGCTAAAAAGTTAAGCCTGGACTATTTCTGAATGATAGAAACTAAGGATATACTAAAAAACTAATTTGGCATCTCAGTAGGACACAGTGCTATTGGGATGGGGCTCTCAGTGGTGAAAGAAGAGACTGTTTTAGCACCAAATTTATGTGATGATAGACCTAAAGTCATAGAATGGAAGAAACATCCATGAGTTCCTACTTACTGAGTACATAAATAAGTGGAGGTAAAGGGACAACACCTCCCTGCAGGTAAATATCAGTTAATTAGTGTAGAAGGAATGAGAGAAATAGAAAATTACCATTAGGGAGCTCAGCAGCTTAAGAACCTGACTTGTATCCATGAGAAGAGAAAAATACAAAAACAAATAAACAAGAAACTCCATTAGGGAAATGTAATTGTTACAGGCAAGATCTCTACAGACATTAAAATTAATGGGTGCACATTTGTGGAGAAATGGGATATTAACATTATCTTAAAGTATCTCTCCAAGATATTCCAAAAGGGGAAAATGGTTAACTTTACAGTGGAATGACCAGCTGATGCCGTCTAAACCCAGAAATCAAGGTATTTATGTCATGTACCTTCTGGTATAATGCACAACCTCTTTTGTGAAATTTTTGTCAAAAATGTATAATCTTAAACTAATCTTGAGAAAATGTCAAGGAAGACCAAATTAAGAGGTATTTTACAAAATAACTGTGAAGGGTCAGAAAAATGAAAGGAAGAGTGACTAGTGATTATAGATTGGAGGAGACTAAGGAAACACAAGAACAAAATGAGACATGGATCCTCAAACAGAATGGATAAAGAAGAATATCAGAGTTCCCATCGTGGTGCAGTGGAAACGAATCCAACTAGGAACCATGAGATTGCAGGTTCGGTACCTTGCCTTGCTTGGGTTAATGATCCAGCAATTACCATGAGCTGTGGTGTATGTCACAGACACGGCTCAGATCTGGCATTGCTGTGGCTGTGGATAGGTTGGCGACTACAGCTCTGATTAGACCTCCTAGCCTGGGAGCCTCCATATGCTGTATGTACATGCAGCCCTAAAAAGACAAAAAAATAAAAATAAAGAAGAATATATATATGTATATGACTGGGTCACTTTGCTGTACAGTAGAAGTTGACAGAACAGTGTAAATCAATGATAATGGGAAAAAAAATAAAAACTCAAAAACAAAAAAATAGTCATTTGCCTAAAAAAAAAAAGATATGTAGCGGGGGATGAGCATTTAGATGTTAATATTACATGGTTCAAAAATGAAAAGGCAACACACAGAATGGGAGAAAATATTTGCAAATGAATAGACTGCCCAGGGATTAATCTCCAAAATCTATTTAGAAGAAAAAAAGAAAAGAAAAGAAAAGAAAAAAATATCCAGTGAGCATTAACGTGGTAGTTACATGTAACTAAATCTAAATCACAGGCACAGGGAAGAACTTAAGAGTCTTTACTAGCTGTGTGCTTTGATAGTAGAAATACAGTAAGATAAAACAAATGGAGAAAGAATAGGAAGAGTACATACAAATACTTGGGAACTTATTGAATCACTTCAGTGATGCTGTGTTACTGTTTTTCTGAAAATGTGTATGATATGAGGAAAATGTGTACTATATGATATTTTAATTTTATTGTACCTAATATCCTTGAAAACCAAGATTCTCAGTGTGGGTTCAAGAAATAAGATATAAGACAAAAAAGGCTAAAGAAACATTCAAATATCATTATGAACTCATGGGTTATTTTTGTTATTTTCTACCTCTATCCACTAAAAAGACTTAGAAACAGTGGCCAAACCAGTCGCAGTGAGCATCCTTCGCACCCAAATTGTGGCCTTGAAATACAGTTTCCCATTAAAGTAAACCACGGCTTGGAAGAGTGGATGATTCCACTTCTGGGGCTTAATGAACCAAGAAACAGCCTGTCATTCCAAGTAGTAAGGATACTATCAGAGTCCTGTCAAAAGGCTCAGAAGCCAACTTAGAGGTTTTCACTGTAAAAGGGGACCAATTAAGCATCAACAAGTGTAATAACTTTAGTGGATTAAAACACACTAAATATGTCTTAAATCCATGGTTTCATTATAGTACGAAAATCAGAATTGGTTACCTTTGGAGGATGCCAGTCGGGACCAAATTATTATTTTGAAAACTCTAAAACAAAAAAGGCAGTCGTTCCTGCATTTTCAATATGAACTGTACCACTTTATAACAAAGTAATAAGTTAGTAAAGTTTATAGAACTTACAGTCATGGATGGAGGAGTGACAGAATGGGAATAGCATCATTTTGCAATTCCTAATAAATAGGCTTTTAGATATTGAGCATTAACATCTCTTAAAATCACAAAAGAGAGGTAATTAGATATTGATGCCTTTTGAAAAAGCATATACCACCACCAAAGTGTTTTTGCCACAAAATTGAACCTGAATCTGACAAAGGCTCTAGATCAAAGTGATGATTTACAGGGGAGAAAAGGACAGAGAAACATGGGAATACAGTCAGCAGAATCCAGAAATTATAGAACAGATGATTTGGTGACTCAGATAAGTTACAAATAAATAAATAAAGGATGGGAGAACAACCATAGATTAAAGAGACCAAAAAAGAAAATAAGAAGTTCCTCTGTGGCTAAAGGGGTTAAGGATCCGGTGTTACCACTACTGTGGCACAGGTTTGATCCCTGGCCCAGGAACTTCCGTATGTGGCCAAAAAGAAAAAAACTAAATAATAACGAATAGGTAAAACTAAAAAATAAATAGGTAAAACTAAATTATAAAGCAAAATAAGTTATTAATGTAAAAGTTCAAGGCAATGGTTTTTCTTAGGGAGGGAATTACTTTTTTTTTTTTTTTTGCTTTTTAGGTCCGTACCCTAAAACTTAAGGTTTCGTTTTATGTCATGTTTTTTTTGTCTTCAATTTTAGGGTTACATCTGTGTGATCTAGGAGCTAGAGTAATAGTTGTTGTCGTGGTTTTTCTCTTGAAAGAAGTAAGCCCCTCAAAAAAAAATTATAAAGGGAGTTCCCTTGTGGCACATTGGGTTAAGGATCAGGCATTGTCACTGCAGTGGTATGGGTTGCTGCTGCAGTGTTGGTTTGATCCCTCGCCCCAGAACTTCCATGTGCCTTGGGCATGGCCAAACAAAAAAAGTACTAAGCCAAAACCAAAGAGACGAAAGATTGAATATTTCTGAGTTAAGAGAAATATAAGCCAGCAAAGAATAATTATTGAGGTCACTTAGTACACTTGTTTTATTTATACATGAAGAAATGAGGATCGGGAAGTTTTTGACATATCCAAAGATACACCATTAGCTGCATTAGGATTAGTGATTAGACTACATTAGAATCCTGAGCCTAGTGTTAATATTATTTTTCCTTTTATTCTGCCATGTTGTAACTTAAATCAAAATCAGCTTAACAACTTTCTCATTCACCACCCCCAAATAGAAGTAAAGTGTCATTTTACCTTGGGTGAGAGTCACAGTGAGATCCTGATATTGAAGAAAAATTAAACTGTGTTCAGTATATTCTTCGTATTAGGCTAAAGTTACTTATAAAGGTGGTAATCTCTATATTTTAATTGTTAACCAAGGTGTTTGTTTAATTATATTTCCTGATAGCTAACCAATTTCAGTGAGTAGGAATTTATTAGACCTACTTAATCAGTGGGAAAGGGAAGATATTCACTAGATCATTTCTGCCATGTCTTTAATTTTCTTAGCTGCATGCATATGTTAAATCAAGTATGACAATGTGGACTTCCCATGGTAGCTCTGCCAGTTAAGGACCCAACGTCGTCTCTGTAAGAATGCAGGTTCAATCCCTGGCCTCACCTAATGGGTTAAGGATCTGGTATTTCCTGCAAGCTGTGACTCAGATCCGGTGTTGCCATGGCTATGGTGTGGGCTGCAGCTGCAGCTCCGATTTGAACCGTAGCCTGGTAACTTCCATATGCTGCAGTTGTGGCTGTTAAGGAAAAAAAAAAAAAAAGGTGTAATTACGGGTAAAGAAGGACGGTACTGATATTCTAATCTCAAGTTCTCATTGGTTCTCAGCAGTTCTTTAATTTATTTGTAGTATGTTTGAACAGAAAAGAAATAGTGGTTAATAATAAAAAATATTTGTTTTTAAAAGAAGTACTGAATTCTCATTTAAAAAACTTGTCCTGCCTTATCTCATTTTATTTTCATGAAATACATTGAAACTGTCTGGTTTATCAACTTGGCAAGAATCTATTAAGGAAACTTTAATTCCTGTCTTGCTAAAACTCTGTTTAGAATTAAGGTTTTTTAGTTGTTTGGATAGGGTGAGGAAAATGTAGATAAAATTAGTACTTACGAATTCTATAACACTGTGCTCAGATTCCCTGAGCACAAGTGTAAGGCATATATGCATTCTCTATAATCCCATTCAGAGATTATGGTTTTTACTAAATATGCCTTTTATTACATTTAAATTTGCACTGCTAGGTACTCCATGAGAGCTATAAATACACAGCCAATAAGGCAAAAGGTGGAGTTGACAGGTAAACATAAATAAGTTTCTATGTAAAACATTAGCTTCTGTAATATTCAATGTTGCCTTTTGATAAGATAAATTGTAATATAACCACATTGAGGAGGGTTATATAATTAAATCCAATTTCATAAGAAAGCAGTAATGTTTCAATAGGGAAAAAATGGGGCAAAATGAGCCTAACTTTGTCAAAAATATATTAAGAATAGAAGGATATAATCAAATATTAACAGTGATTGTCTCTGGGTATTCAAATTATGGGCATTTTTTTCTTTTTTGTCCCCACCCAAATGCCATGGCATATGGATTTACCAGGCTAGGGATCACATCCAATTCTCAGTTGTGACCTGAGCACAGCTGCAGCAACACTGGATCCTTAGCCCACTGTGCCAGGGACTGAACCTGCATCCCAGCACTCCAGAGATGGATCCCACTGAGCCACAGTTGAAACTCCTGGACATTTTTTTCTTTTCTCTGTTCTTCATTTTCTGTACAGATTATGTTACTTTGTAATCTGAATAAAACATCAGACTTTTCCCCACCATGCTTATGTTACCAGTGAAATGATGTGCTCGATGACTTGCAAAGAAGAACAAGTGTCAGTTTTTAGAACAAATAAGATCTTTTGGAAATGTTTTATGTGGTATTCTTAGTTTCATATTTTTGAGCCATCAACTTGAGCCATATAACTATTTGCATTTCATTGAGAACACTGAAGATAAAAAAGTAAAGCAGAAATCTGAGTCTTTCTAATTACCAGGTTTTTATTTTTTTATTTTTGCCTGTTGCCATGGCATGTGGAAGCTCCTGGGCCAGGGAAAGAACCGATGCTGCAACAGCGACCCCAGCCATTGCAGTGACAGTGCTGGATCCTTAACTTACTGTGCCATAAGAGAACTCCCTTCATAGTTTTTTAGTATCTAAGTTGTACTTCAGAGTTTGGTAATTGTTTTTACTGTGTGATTTTTTTTATTGTCAAATGTCCAGTGACAAAAGCCACCTCTTTTTAGAGAGAAACTTCAAATGGAAATATATTTCATGTAATTTAAGCCTTATATATTTTGTAATCTTGAATGATTAGTCATGTGAACTTTTTCTGATTTTTAGAGGAACAGAAGGAAAATGAAAAGACGAAAAGCAAAGAGCAGCCAGTAGATTCAGAAAACTGTTCCAATGCTGTAGAAGAGAATACTGTGAAAATAGAAAAAGAAGATTTAAAGGAGCTTGTAAAACTGCCAGTCATAGTGAAGCTAGAAAAACCTTTGCCAGAAAGTGAAGAAAAAAGGTTTATCAAAGAAGAAAGTGATTCCTTCAAGGAAAATGTCAAACCTGTAAAAGTCGAAGTGAAGGAATGTAGGGCAGATCCTAGAGATATCAAAGACAGCCCGGAGAGACTAGAGCCCGAGAGGTTAGATCCTGGTGGCAATGTTAAATCTTCTCAGGAAGTTACTGAGAAGTCTACTGAAGAAACCGAGAAACTGAAAAATGACCAGCAGGCCAAGATACCACTAAAAAAACGAGAAATTAAACTGAGTGATGATTTTGACAGTCCAATCAAAGGACCTTTGTGTAAATCCGTTACTCCAACAAAAGAGTTTTTGAAAGATGAAATAAAGCAAGAGGAGGAGACTTGTAGAAGGATCTCTACAATCACCACTTTGGGTCATGACGGGAAACAGCTGGTAAATGGAGAAGTTAGTGATGAAAAGGTAACTCCCAACTTTAAGACAGAACAAATGGAGGTGAAGTTTTATGATACAAAGGAAGATAGCTGTAGCTCCTCTAAGGACAGAAATGTCTTTATGGAGGGAAATGGGGCAGAGTCCTTAAATTCTGTCATAACGAGTATGAAAATAGATGATCTTGAGAGAGAAATGGTCCCTTTAGGGAAAGATACTGATAGTTCATTATCAGTCTTAGAGACCCAGTGTCAGAAAAGGCATATAGAGGAAACTGATCCTCCAGAAATGGAAACCTCTCTTGAGACTTCTGAAATGGCAAAGGATCTCTCTTTAAAAACTGCTTTATCTACCAGTGAATCCTATAGCATGAAAATTGAAGAGAAGTCTCCCAAAAGTAAGAAGGATAAGCGCTCACCAGTCCTAGAATGTCTTGAGAAGTCCAAAAAGGCTTTTCTTGATAAGGACACACAGAGATTGAGCCCAATACCAGAAGAGATTCCAAAGAACACTGTAGAGTCAGTAAAGGCAGGGTCTCCCAAAGCCGCTGAAACTTCTCCATCATCCAGCACGGCTGGCCACTGTGCAAAACTAGCCTCAGCAAAAGAAGTGGTCGATTGTACAAGTTCCACTGGGGGTCAGTCCCTGGAGAAAATAGACCCGGAAATTCTAAAAGTGGATTCTGAATCCACGAAGGTGGAAGTGGATAATCAGGACAGTGCCCAGGCCTCTGGCACAAGTGATCCTCCTGAGGGAAAGGGGTCTGTGCAAAAAAGCAAAATTAAGTATAAGTTGATTCCTGAAGAGGAAACCACTGCCTCGGAAAACACGGAGATAACCTCCGAAAGACAGAAAGAGGGCATCAAATTAACAATTAGGATATCCAGTCGGAAGAAGAAGCCAGAGTCTCCTCCCAAAATTCTAGAGCCAGAAACCAAGCAAGAGAAGACAGAAAAGGAAGAAGAAAAAACAAATGTAGGTCGTACTTTAAGGAGATCTCCAAGAATATCTCGACCCACAGCAAAAGTGGCTGAAATCAGAGATCAAAAAGCTGATAAAAAAAGAGCAGAAGAAGATGAACTGGAAGAAGAGTCAGCACCTTTGCAAAAAACAGACAAAAAAGAAAATTTAAAAAAAATAGAGAAGGATACAAATTCTAAAGTAACCAAGGTAAAATTTCTCCTACTCTGAGTTTTCATTTTTATTAGAACTATTTGGCTCTAAGTGCTTGTACAAAGCTCTTGCTTTTGGTTAAAACAAGTCATTCAAAGATAACTAAAAACAACAAAAAAGCCTTTCTTCCTATATCTGAGATGTCTTTTCTCAGTAGTTATCTCCAAATATTAAATTTCAGACAAACCTTTTCTCTATCATACACTGTATATATTCTCTCTGTAAACTATTCAAGTAATACCTAACTTGTAGGATTGAAAAATGAAAATTCCTCATAAACACTGTTAACAGTTTGGGGTACATCTCTTTCTAATCCTTTTTCCATATATTCATTTGTATGTGCATAAATATTTACCCATCCACTTAAAAAATAAATGAAATCAAATAAATTCGTTTTTCTGAGTTTTTCACATAATGGAGTGTGTCTGAACTCTTGCTATATCAATAGATATAGTCAAGTTTTTGGTTATTGATTGGCCACATATAGTATTCCATAGTGTGGATGTACCTCAGTTTATTTAACACTCCCTTGTTGATTGACATTTAGGTTGTTTCCAATTTTTCACTATTACAGGCAATGCTGCATTGAAGAT